>JAQPPZ010001690.1:3600000-4200000 GCA_028583015.1 Wollemia nobilis | reverse complement strand
GTGACGCTTTTTATTTCTTGGTTGCGAGAATGCAACATGTCACGATATCACGACACTTTTCTTTCCTTGCTATTTCTTTTCTCTTGTAGTCATGAAAATGTGACATGTCATGATATCACAATGCTTTTTTTGTTTGCTCCCTCTTCTTGCTCTTGGTCATGAAAATGCGACATGTCGCGATATCGCGACACTTTTCTCTTTTGCTCCTTCTTGTCGCTTGCGGCCGCGAAAATGCAACATGTCGCGATATCGTGACACTTTGCCTATGGCTTCTTCTTTTCTCTTGTAGTCGCGAAACTACATGTCACGATATCGTGACACTTTCCTTTGCTTGCTCCCTCTTGTAGCTTTCGGTCGCGAAACTACGACATGTCGCGATATCGTGACATTTTTGCCTCCTTGCTTCTTCTTCTTGCTTTTGGTCGTGAACATGCAACACGTCGCGATATCACGACACTTTTTCTTTCTGCTCCTTCCTTATTGCTTTCAGCCACAAAACTGTGACATGTCATGATATCATGACACTTTTCCCTCTTTGCTCCTTATGTCGCTCCCGACCGCGAAATTACGACATATCGCGATATCGCGACAATTTTTATTTTCGGCTACGAGGCTGTCTTCTTTGGCTTGTTTGGCAGTGAATCTCTTTCTTCTTCATTTTAGGAACAAAGGGGATGGCAAAGAAAGCCAAAATTGCTGCAACTTACAACTGTTTTAAAAAATAAACAACAAAAAGAAATACTTCATGAAACAGAAACACTATACAAAGTTTTAATTTTTCTACCCCTGGTGCAATGTGACAAAATTGTCAATAGGTCCCACAAAATGTACTTACTAGGATTTTAGAATTTTAGACTACAAAATAAAATTAAGAGAAGAAACAAGGTATTTGGGTGTAAAGGCTTTCATGGTTTTAATTTTATTTTTCTTGTACACATGCCTTTGTTTGTACTATGATGTTACTACAAATAATATTTGTACATACACTCATATCTATAAAATACACTATAATTTTTCTCCACTACTTGAATCTACCTCTACCTTTGGAATATGTTACCACCACTTTGATCTACCTCTACCTCCCTACTTTTTCCTTTACCTCTACTTTGGAATCTACCTCAACCACTTGAATCTTCATTTACATCCTTGATTTTATTTTTTAACACATGGTAGGTGATAAAAATAATATAAAACCTATATTAATAGGCTTACAAGGTCTATATGAGACCTGCAATGATGTGTATATCCTTATTTTCCTATTTGTTGGTTTTTCAATACTATAAGTTGCATACGATTTAAGGTAGAGCTCTAATTCCTAGCACACGTATGACTAGTGGAAGTACTAGTGTGTCATATAAAATGTTGTTAACATTAAAATTTCCAACTACCTTAGAATAATGTGCTTTCCAAATCAATAATTGGTATAATGCATTAGATGGCACATAGAGGTTTCTAAGATAATCAAACCACCTATCTTAGAAATAATTGTCTAGTATTGACTTACCTCCTATGAGTTAGTGATGAATATGAAAAACTCTAGGTTTAAGGGGTATAATGCCTTCTATCGTTAGTGTCATGTCCTCTAGTACTAATAATAGACAACATTTCTTGTTTCTATGGGTGAATTAGGCAATTTATTCATTGATTCTCTTTTTATTTATGATTTTTTTCCTCAAAAAAATATTAAGGTTCAAAGTGAGATTTGAACCTTGGTTTAAGATGTGAAATTTCCCACTCCCAACCAATTTCTCTAAACCCCATGAGCTCCTTTTTCTTATGATGTTTAATTATAAGGTAGAATTACTGCAAGTAAGTCATCCATTTCATATGCCTAGTTTTTTCTAGTTTACTCTATGAATGGAGGAACTATAAAGTCACATGGTCTAAATGAATCACAATATTTGTACCCATGATGTAATGGTGTAACTATAATACAACTTGAGCAATGATATATAACTCCTTGTTGTATGTAGAATAGAGAGGTGTTTTTTTAGAGAGTATCTTAGAATGGTATGTTATTGAATGCTAATTTTGGTTCAATATGGAATTAATTATGTAATCAGATGCATTAAACTCAATCTTGACTGACTAAGTGATATCTTGCATGACTAGTACTAACATTTAATATAGGTATTACTTGAATCCTCTAAACACTTGATACTATTATGAATTCCAATGGGACTTTTCCTTCTTCATGTATGATCTAGTTTAGTGGTCATGAGACGTGAGAATCCCAAGATAAAACTATGGTAGAAGTTGGTGAGACCAAGAATACTTCTTAACTCTATAAGATTATTGAGCATTGATCATTCCCAAATGACATGGATATTTTTTGGGGATCTATATGAATTCCTTTTTGGTTGATTAAATAACCCAAATAAAATATCTTTGTGATTGAAAAGGTATACTTTTCTAGGTTGTCTTGAATCTTGTGTTGGTGTGACAACTTGGTAAACATGTTGGAGATGTTCTTTGTGGGTCTTATTGAACATGATAATTTCATCCAAGTAAATGATCATAAATTATCCTATGAGAGTATATATAATAACATTTCTAAAGTGCATAAATTTCATCAAGGAATTGGTTAAGCCAAAGGGCACAACTTACCACTCACATAGTCTTACTCAAGTCTTGAAGATAATATTCTATATGATTACGAAATTGATAGGTACATGATGATAACTTGATTTTAGATTAATATTGGTGAAGCATCACACCCCCTAGATTTGGTTCAAAAAGTTAGCAATGCACAACATCGATTATTGATGATAAACTTATTTAGTGCCCAATATTTAATGCATATATTTCTTTGGTGCTAGCACAATGGGATTGTTGCATGGCAATAAGCTAGGTTGAATGTTACCCTAATCAATAAAATCTTATATTTGGAATTGATTTTCATTATTCTTCTAGATTGACTAGTCTTACAATAGGCATTTAAAGTTAATTGATCCTAAAATCATGTCAAAATGGTGGTTCATTGATAATTATAGTGCAACTCCCTAGGGTCCTAATACACTAGCATATATATAGAGTAGGACACCCATCCACTGGAATTGTTAGATTTTATAGTAATTTATTGAAATGAGTGAAATTAACACATTACACAATATTATTAATAAATAAATACACATGAAGCAATACACACTGTATATGGGGGTTTCCATGGACACCAAATATTATCATTATTGAAGAATAAAATTTCACTCCAAATAATAGTAATAATATTGGTACAAAGGGGTGTTTATACCAAAATAAAAATTACCTTTAGGTCAAGGTTAAGTGACCAACCTTAAGGAATAAAATAATAAAATATTACAAAAATATATATTTTCAAGGTCTACAAGGGACCAAAGTGATTATGTGAATAATAAAATATCAAATTATGCCAAGACCTTAAGATAATATCAACCACCACATATTCCAACTTTCTTCCTTAAGTTGAATTGGGGACACAAAGAGATCCTTACTTGATATGCCCCTTAAGATACATTATCGTATCCAAGTAACTCCCACATGCATACAAAAGTAACCTTGGGCATTATCTTGGTTAGGATGCTTTCTACAAGTTCTGATGAAGGCACAAAAGCTAGATCAAGCATCCCCCATACTAAAATCCATATCATAAAGTGCATCCAAATATATATGTACATCATCCACTAATGGAACACTAGATTATAGATAAGTTGGATAGTACTCTAATTATCATATCAAAGAATATTCAAAAAATTATAGGGAATACCAATCTCGTCCAAAATCATGAGCATCATTAAAGATGTTTAGATGCCTCATTAGTAGCACAATATTTAGTTTCAATAGAATAATTAGATATATTAAATTGGCTTATAGGATACCCAAAAATTTGATGGATCTTAAGTAGAACACAACCTATGGTGGAATATCACTCATCCAAATCACTAGCCCAATCGACATCTAAAAAGCCTATAAAAATCAAAGGAAATCCAACAGAGTTGTGAATACCCATATGATAACTACTTGAGTTATATTTGATAATCCTCTTAGTTGTTGTCTAGTGAATCACTCTTGGTTCCTACAAATACTTAGAGTAGTAACTAATAAAATATATATATCGAGTCTAGTGTGAGTAAGATAGAGAATACCAACTATAAAACATCGATACAATGTAGCATCCAAAAAAGGATTCATGAAATCATCCCTAAGATTTAATCCTAAAGCAAAAGAATTTTGAGAAAACATGTGATCCTCTATCCAAAAATTCTAAATAAGATCCGAGGTGTATGTGGGTTGTGAAATTGTGATTCCAAAATCTGGTCAATCTAAATCCCTAAAATTTAATGCAAAAGTTTCGTATTTGTCATCTAAAATGTGGAACAAATCCATGACTTTATATCTTGGATATAATTTGAAGAGCTTCCATTTACAAGAAGATCATACACATACAAAATATCACCAAATATTTTTCTTGTTGATGCTTAATGTAAATATCATGTTCAATCTCTCAAAATCCATAATGTAAAAATAATGAACCTTCTCATACCATGTGCAAGAAGCCTACTTAATTCCATACAAGGACCTAGTCAGATGATAAATCAAAGGAGTAGGATCGTCAATCTCAAATCTAGGTGGTTGATGCATGTAGATCTCCTCCTAAATCTCCTTGTGCAAAAAGGGATCTTCAAATTCATTTGATGTACCTTATATCCATACGACACTACAATAGAAAGACTAATCCTGATTGAGTCCATCCTAGCCATTGATGCAAATATCTTAGAATAATCCATTTTCTCTTATTGAGAGAATTTATTAGCAACATGGTATTCCATGTACTTCTATACCTAATTATCCAAAGTATACTTGGTCCTATAGACCCATTCTCAAGAAACTACAAACTTCTCATCTAGAAGAGGAACCAACTCTCATGTCTCATTCTTCATAAAAGCCTCATATTCTACCAACATAGCATATTCCCACTTAGTTTTTCCTTAGAATAAGAATATGTAAGATGATCTTAAGAATAAGAAATATTTTAGAGAAAATCTTGATATGAAGCCTTCCAATGTCACTATAGAAACAAAACTGACTAAACATCCTTAAAAGTATCTCATCCCAATTAGGTGTCAGATGAACTTAAGATGGTTCATGTACATTCTACAATGAAGCAACATCAAAAATAAATATAAATAATACAACTCAAAATAAACACTCACCTTATCATGCAAATTTAAATCACTCTAATTTGATATATCCTACTCAACATAACCTAAATCTATAAAAAAAAAGGTACTACTCGTTGTGCTACCCTTGATGGGGTCGAATCAATAGGCAATGGATCTCCACTCAAATATGAGGATGAAGAGGATTTTATAACAATAAGAGATCCAACAAAAGTATTTGAAGAAACAACTAACTCTCTATTATCCAAATAATTAGAAGAGTCATCTACCAAAGCCTTAGGTGGTGAACTAGAAGGAGCACCTAGAAGGATCTCATCAAAATGACATATATTTGAATCAAAATATCATGCCTCTAAGGGTCATAAATGTAGTATGATGTTGAGGAATCTAAATACCTCGAAAATATGTATTTGTGACTCTTAAATGCCTACTTCCAAATATCCTTGGGTATATGAGGTCATACTAAAGACGCAACCTATCAAGAGGTTTTGTGCCCTATATTTCCCTCATGGAAACCCTATTGATGATATATGTTGCATAAGTAATAAATTCCTAATGTGGATGAGCAAAATATAAATATTTTATTAGCAACTTGTGCTTAAATAATCATAAATAAAATTATAATAGTATGATTAGATAAGATAAGAAAACAACCAGCTGCTAACTAAATAAAAATTTTAACTAATCCCTATTTAGAAGAAGTCAACATGAGAATATAGCTCATATATTACATAAAGTTAGCTAAAAAAAATAAAATATTCCTAGGGCTAATAATAATAAGCCTATCTATCAAGATATGTCCTCATTATACCTCTAAACAATAGAAGCATTGGACTCCAATGCTTTTAGAAGAGAAGAAAAATAATCTTGATATGAAATAACCTTGGCAATCTAATGAGTCATTGTGTCGACCATTCAATCAGGATCCAATAGAAATGGTAAATCTAGTACCATGGTAATAAGAGGATGGATGGTTTTGAGGATGCCAAGAGGTTCATTTTCTTCAATATAATACTTAATAAAAACTATGTCACCAACCCAAGAAGGAGGAGAAATTTGACAAGGATCCATGACCTATTGCTAATGTTGTTAAGTCTTTTGCACAACTAGGACCTACCTAGATGAATGAGGTTGCAAGAATTATGGTTTCTTAATGCCAAGACAAAGCATATTAGGAGGAGGAGGAGGAGGAGGTGTTGATGGTAAAGGAGTGATAGTATCTGGACAAGGAGTAGGAGGTGCAGTTGTTGCTAGTGTATCCTTTGGTATGCTAAATATTAAAGTAACATTTTTTGATTGTCTGAAATGGATCATAAGTGTGGTGTTCTAGGTATAGCGGATAAGAAATATATTATACTCATTATACAAAGTATAAGTGTTTTGAAACACATCATATTGATCCTTTCTATCATATTGATAGGATTTTCCAAGTACACAATAATAGTCCATTGGAATTACATTATAGATGACTCAATCCATAAAATGTAGGCCAAAAGCAAAGGACACGGTGCTTGTATATGTTATGTGGGAGGTGGAACCATTATCCTTCTATCCAAGTGATAATGGACAAGGATGTGGTTTCAATGACAACTATTATCACATCCTGCCTTGGAGGACTATTTTTAAGATGTTATTTGTGTAGTGATAGCTAGTTTTAATGTCTAATATATTTACATTGTATTTATCAAAATAAAATGATGTTGCATTGCTTTATTGTAGGAACATTTATTATTGAATATGGAAGACTAACCACCAAGAAATGAGAAGGGAAATAATGACTATGACAACTCAACAGGTAAAGCTCATATTTCTATCATCACTAGTTACCTCCCTAATGGTAGTGTTACTTAAGTCCCACTCAATAAAAGGAAAAATGATGATGGGGGATGCTGGGTACATGCATCGAGTGTTTGTATGTCATTTGTGTGTGATTTATATTTAATTTCATTATTAATTGGCATGATATTGGTTTAATTGAATTTTACTTTGAAAATGCACATTAATAATGTTTTGCATTTAATTATTCTAGAAAATATTGCAAAGAATATCATGCAATTTATAATGATTTTGTGAAATATTTAAATTGAGCAATTTTTAAAAGTAAAGGATTTAGTTTTTGAGCATGCTTATTTGATCTAGTTGATCCTATTTTAGAAGGAAATTAGGTAGTTTGTTTTTTTATGAACTTGCTCAATTTGTGATTGGATTAAATCATGAAAAAAAAAACTACCTTGTAGATTTAAATAATCAATTTTTCCTACACATGCATGGCTACTTTGGGAAGGTTGAAATGGTGGATAAGATTCTACTCTTATCTCTATGGATTCCTTTTCCATTAAAATAATATATATTAAAGGAAGCCTGCACATAGGATAATAAAAAGAAGATAAAAATAAATAAATAATATATATATATATATATATATATATTTAGAAGCATATTTGTTATCTAAGGAGAAAGAGAGCTATAAATTACCCTTGATATTGAGAAAAAGGGGTATGTAAAAAGAGATACTGAAGAAGTTTAGATGAAAGGGCTCTACAACATCAAAGGGGTTGTAACTCTGCAAAAGGTCCAGGTGTGGAAGTTTCTACTTTTACTATGTGTCTGATTGTTTTATCAATATGTATGTCATATTAATAAAATATTTAGAAATGCTATATAAGTTTTAGAGTCTTTCTATATGAGTGTTAAGCATAGAATTGAAATGATTTTTGATTCTAAAATATGTGTCTATTATAAACACCTTATGGAAGAAATATATATATATATATATATATATATATATATATATATATATATATATATATATATATATATATATATTTTTTTTATTTATTGTTTTTATCTTCAACATTCAAGCGAATGCCTTCCCAAATAAACCTTATGTTGAACAGAGCCCTAGACATACTTTAATTTTGTAATTTTGACCTATGTTCATCTCTGATGATAGGTTGACCTCATTTTCCTCTATATCCCATTGGATTAACCAACACTCTCACTAGCCAAATATTAATCCTAGCATCGTCTCTCGCAAATGTCGACCAAGAATGCTAACTTCATCCTCGCCACAAAGCATATTTGTTTTGCTTAAAAACCCTCAGTGATTGTTGCTTATATAGGTCAAAGATCACCTTCACCTTAGGATTGTATTGTTCTCTATACTGCTTTGACGAAAAAACTGGTCCTGGCATCTAAAAATAACTAGTGGGCCAGCTAGAATTATATATATGTGCATTGTTATCAAAATCCATTTAACCGTATGGTAGATGTAGTTGATATTTATCGCTTGGCTATTTTAAAACCTTTGTCAACCCCATAAATGGATAGATAGCATCAATTGCCACTCTCTGTTGAAATTTCGTTCCACTTTAATATCTCTTCCACCATCGATTGTGTTGTACTCTAGTTAAATGATGTTTTAAATTTGCTAAATTCATTTTGCCATAAGATAAATATCCATTATGTAACAAAATATTATATTTAACTCCAAATGGGGCTACCTAACAAATCTATGGTAGTCTGTGATGAATTTCAACTTGAAGGATTCATATAAATTTATCTTTCTCCTTGGACTACGAGTATAATGATTCGGTGAGCATAGCTTATGGTAAACAAAACCAACTCATTTAACCTGTAATACCTATGGCCTATGACCAGTGAGATGTCATAAAATATAGATTATTGGAAGGGGTTTACCATCTATGATAGGCTTGGTATGTCAAATGTTATTTCATCTATTATATTATTGGTTGAATCTACTTTATCTGTGATACTTTTACCTTGCAAGCTAACGATCGCCTCAACTTAAAAATTGAATGGCACTCATCCCTAGGGTGTTATGAAGTTGTAGACACTTGGGTCAAGTGAACTCTATCAATGTAATGATTTATTGAGATGTGCAGGACCCTCCCTTCACGAAGAACTAATGTAGGATTTAATAGCTAGAAAATCAATATAAGTAATGTTTCGGAATTAAAACAATTCCTTATTCTTATTTGTCCTCAATCCAAATATTTAAAACAATCTCTATGATAGTTTTATAATGATGTGTTTTCAATTGATAGTTGAGGACTTTAAAACATTAATTGATTTATGAATTCTAAGTTTAGATGGTGATTTTTAAATAAGAACATTATCGATGAAAATATTGACTTTTCATAATAATAATAATGTTGGATGATTTTATAAATTATAGAAACCCAATATTATTGGTTTTGTTTTATTAAAATTTGAATGAATTTAAAATTAAAGCAATTTTCTTTATTTTTGGAATGATTGGAAAATCAGATTGAAATCAATTAGATTTGTAAATATTGATTAGAATTCAAATGGATTATGAAATAAATAAATAAATAACTATTATTTGAGGTCTATTAGATAGACAAGTAGAATGAACAAGTGAAACCATAGTCTTTGTATAATTCTAGAAAACAAACAGTAAATTGTTATGTGTTTGATAAATTTTGTAAATTAAAATATCTCAACTAGAAGGATGGAATATTTTCTAGTTTTTGTAAAGGATGGATTGGTGTCCATTCCTTGGGAAGAGGTATGGGACTCTTCCTATGTTTGGTGGTAATACAAATTATTTGTTAATGGTATTAAGTATTAATCCTTGTTATGAAAATATTAAAGATGGATGAAATTGGATTTCATAGCTGGTGATTTCTTGTGTGTGATATACATTTAGCAAATGTGTGACGCATGATTGCATGGCTTACTTGTATTGCATTTGGAATACTTTGCATCCTAGTTGTCCTGATGCCTTCACCATCATCTCTTCCAACCATAAATAACTCGAGATATTCTAGAGAAGATCCATAAAACACTTTTTGAAGACTATTGCAATGTTCATCATGTATAAGCTTGTATTGATATGGATCCAATGTAATTATGCAGGGATGATATAATTTATATAAAATCAGCCATGACTTGTAATGTTTTATGTATTTGATTATAATCTTTGTAAAGTAGAGATGAAGTATTCATATTGTAATATTCACCTCTAATAAATTCTAGGTGATATATGTTTTAGAATATGAGCAAGTATTGAAACTACTTTGGATATTACACATTGTCAAATGTATGGTAATGAGATTTATGTTGCTCTAGTAGATTAGATGGATGTATTTAAATTCTCCCTCAAGGACTATAATAGTGTAAAATAAAATTCATGATAACCTCCACAATATTATAAGACAGATAATTATCAACACCATCACACTTAGTAAATGAGTAAATTATATAATGGTGCTTAAGAAAATATTCCAAGTCACTTGTAAGTTCTTACAAGGAATAATAAGATTAATGAATCTCTCCTTAATACTAGTCTTCATGGATAGTATGGAGAGGAGGGGATAAATTCTATTGGGTAAAACTCCCAATTAATGGTAAAACCATTGAGATGTCCTCATGAAGGACTTAGCCATTGTACTATACTCACATCAAATGGTGATGTTATGGAGGAATTAAAGGAGATGGTACTCCTATTTATGAGTGGTTGTGAATGAATTTAACTATGACTTTGGATTAATATTTTATGGCTCGGATCACTTACTGAGCATTTGTGATATCCTTGTCTAAGATAATTATTATGCTCTTGACTCATTGAAATGTGAATATGATTATTATACGGGTTTAAAAAAATATTAGTGGATGAGAAGTAAAAACTGGGGTTGTTACAACTATAACTTATCAACAACGGATCTCACAATCAAATTATTTTGCAAGTTATTATCAATTATACAACTGACTCAAAATAATGACTTAGATGAGCTCTTTTAACAAACAAATTGTCATGTTCACCTTTAGATAAACGATGAGATATTAGGGTGATATTATTGAGTTTAACATTGAGCTCATTGTATTCTTTGTATTCTCCTATAACCTCAATGGGAACATCTTGTGGTTCCTCACCTTGATATTTTACAATGAGATTCTTTCTTTCTAAAGTATTCAAATTCCACATGACCTCCCCTATTACAATAGGTACAAAATTTCTTGCTATTGAAAGAAAGAGAAGAAGAAGGGGGATAAGGAGGAGGAGTAGGCTTCTTCACTCTAAATGATTATTTCTAGAACTATGAAATTGATGTCTTAGAAGCTCCTCATGATTGAGTTGCCTACTTTTTCTCTACAAACTATGTTTGATTAAATGCAACATCTAAGATGGAAATGGGAGTATACTTCAACTCCTTAAATAATGGTTCCTGCAAACTACTATTAAATTTGATAATAAGTCCATTAGATGAATACTTCATGCTAATTAGTATTCTCAACTTGTTTGGTAATATTAAATATCCATATTGTTTCCTTGCCTTAAGTGAAGTCATTTGGTGATGGGATCTTCATCATAATTTAAAGGATAATATATCACAAAAAAAATTCCTTCTTAATATTTAATGTAAATATCATGTTCAATATTTCAAAACCCATAATTGAGAAAAATAATGAATTTTCTCATGCCATGTGCAAGGGGCCTACTTAATTTTATAAAAGGAATTGATTAAATGATAAATAAAAGGAGTAGGACCCTCAAGCTCAAAGCTAGGTGGTTGTTGCATATAAATATCCTTTTAAATATTCCCATGCAAAAAGGGCTCTTCACATCCATCTGATGTACCTTCAATACATATGAGGTAGCAATAGAAATTATAATCTTGATGGAGTCCATCCTAGCCATTGGTTCAAATATCTTAGAATAATCTACTTTCTCTCATTGAGAGAATTTACCAGCAACACAATGCTCCTTGTGCTTCTATACCTAACTAGCCAAAGTATACTTGGTCTTATAGACCCATTCACAAGCAACTACATTCTTCTCTTCTAGAAGAGGAACCAACTCCCATGTCTCATTATTCTTCAAATCCTCATATTCTATAACATATTCCCATTAGTTTTCCCTTAGACTAAGAATATGTAAGAGAATCTTAAGAATAAGCAATCTTTAAGAGAAAATCTTGATAAAAAGCCTTCCAATGTCACTATAGAAATTAAATTGACTAAGCATCCTTAAAAGTGTCTCGTCCCATTTAGGTGTTATATGAACTAAATAATAGTAATGTACACTCTATGGTGAAGCAACATCAAAAACTAAATCTAAATAATCCAACTCAAAATCAATACTCGCCTTATCATGTAAAGTTAAAGCATTCCAATCTTGTCTGTCCTGCTCAACATGGCCTAATACTTTAAAAAAGGTACTAATGGTGGTGCTACCCTTGAAGGGATAAAATCAATAGGCAATGGACCTCCACTCAAATATGAAGATGAAGAGGATTTTATAATAGGAAAACATCCAACCAAATTATTTGAAGAAAAAACTCTAATTTAGCCAAAGGATTAGAAAATTCATCTACCAAAGCCTTACGTGATGGACTAGAAGGAGAAACAAGAAGGATCTCATCGATATGAAATATCTTTAAATAGAAATAGCATACCTCTAAGGGTCATAAAGGTAGTATTCCTTTGAGGTGTCTAAATACCTCATAAATATGTATTTGTGACTCTTCAAAGCCTACTTTCAAAGATCCTTGGGTATATGAGGTTATGCTAAAGACCTAAAGATACAAAATCAAGACACATTGACTTATCTCTTATAAACCTATCAAGAGGTTTCATGCCATGCATTGCCCTAATATAAACCCTATTGATGATAGATGTTGCATAAGTAATGATTTCCTACTGTGGATGAATAAAATCTAAATATTTTACTAGCAACTTGTAACAACCCAAAATTCCACACTCATTTTTTTCAAGTAGCTTAAGGAAATCAATCCTCTAACAATCCACTTCCTTTCCAGACTAAGCGACCCACATAAAAGTGTTTAAGTTTCTAATAGAGTTCATTAATAGTTCTAACTAAACCCAGTTACCACCTTCCTCTTTCTTTCCTTTGAAAAGGAATTCCCTGTAGGCCCACATCTCTACAAATATCATTCAATGTAGGAGCATACCTTCTATGTCTATCGAAAGGTAATGCTTGACACATCACTCTACACAAGTCACTTAGTGTAGATCTATTCCTTTTCTATCCATTGAAAAGGTTTATGCACATTTCTACAATCCCCATTGGTCCTTCAATGGGTTGCTCTGTACTAGCAATGGCTGGTGTACTCCTTTTAAGGAGCTAGCCTACCTGGTAGCAACCGATTATTTTTAATATTATAGTTAGGTAACCACGTCCATTGTCTCTTGGTTTAGTTTAAAATTTTATTAAACTAATTTCCTAGACTTATTTTCTTTGGTGTGTCATTTTTGTAGCTCAAGAGAGCATATATTCCAAGAACGGGTCTACACTCTAGTTCAAATATACCATCCGAATTCCTAGGCCATTTCAATAAATCCCTTATCGGTCCATGCAAGCTCATAGCTCACATGTATCTATGTTAATTCTTGGTGAGTTTGAATGACTTCGCTCTAACATATCTATTCCAAGTGAAGTTGCACCACCAGTAAACTTACCCATAATCCCTTTTTGTCCACCCTCGAAACAACAAAGTTTAATGCTTACAAGTCATTTAGCAATTTTATTAAAACATGCATTCGTGGGAACAACAAGGATTCTTTTCCCAACAATATTATAAATGGATTTAACATTTACTAAATGCTTCCTTGAACACAACTCATAGATGACCCTTAGGAATTAAAACACAAGTTCTTTTTAAAATCATCAATCAACTATTTACCATTTCCATATTACATATCCACAAACTAGATTAATACGTGAAGAAAGCTTCCAACCAAAATCCAATTTCTATAATATCATGGATAGTTCGTTACAACAATGTAGTTCAAAGACATCCACTATCGTGGAATTTACAATTTATATTATCCATATAATCTCCAATTACAAACTCCTTTATACATAAAACTTTAATATTAAACTCTCCTACAATACTACCTAATAAAGAAGAAGATATCTGGTGCTTCCAATACATGGTAATACCATAAATCCTTTGATAATTATTCAAGATACTATCTCCAAAACTCTATCAAAATCACACCTCCAATGCATTACTATTTAGAACAACTTGTCACTGCCGCAAGATCAGTTCTCGACATGCTTGAAAAGATACATCTTGGTCGCAATAAAGGTATTACCCATCCATTGGGATTAGAGATGGCACCCAATCAAAATATCACAAGACTAGCACATATACATTTTTCTTTAAAAGATAAACTTCACACTACAACCCAAGTCTAACTTTCTAACTTCATTCTATCAAAGTGTTTTAGGTTCGTCACACAGAAGCAATTCATCTCAAATAACATGCAACAAGAGCAAGGCAATTTTCCAAACAAACCTTACTCAATTTAGAACCCCATTCACTTTTCCTTCTAAACAATCAAGACAAAGAGCATACACAAAATTCCCATCCGAGCTACTTCCTCCATTTACAAACATGTCAATTTTGTTATAAGGTTTTATGTACAAAAAAACAAATATGGAGTTAAAAATATAGTTTTCATTCTTTCCCAAAGAAACCCAGCAAGAATGGTTTTCAAAATTAAAGTAGCATTGAGACAACCATAGTAAATTGGTGTAAACAACAACTTCAATCAAACATCAATATTCAAAGTAAATCAAACAAAAGTACTTTTCTATTTTTCCATAGTCTGCAATTAATGAAACCACTTTCCATTTTCATTCAACAAAAAAAAAGGAATTCCAACCCCTAAAGACCACTAGCCGAATCTTAACTAAATTTTCCATAGGATTCATAATTAAAGCAACACAATATAAATCAAATTTTTCTTCATGAGTGAATTCTACTTGATAAAAAAACATTAGTCTTTATGCTTCCTACCTGCAACTTGACCTTCCTTCATTGCCTATTATTTTCTTCTCTCCTATGCTCTTATTTTTCCACAAGCTCTCATATTCCAAAAAAGACCCACTAATTTCTTTTTCCTTTTACTTAATGAAATATTTTCCTTATTTTCCAAACCTTCCACTCCAAACTATATCATGTTCTATGCTCGAAACGTTACTCTCCTTCGTTTGTCACCAGGGATTCTAACCAAATTTCATTAAAAGTGAAGATGAAAGAATAGTGGAACATAAGATCTCATGATTACTCTCTAACAACCATATAAAATGAGTTTACATCCTTTAGTAGAACAAAGTTACAACAAACATTAAAATAACATAGAAACACAAACAAAGAAGCATTTTGCATGATAATAATTCTACGAGGATCAAGCTCTCTTTTAAGAACACAAATAAATCGTACATGACACTAGAAACATGCTTATAACAAAATATTATTTCTTTTCAAGGTACCAAACTAGAATAAATTTCAAAAAAAAACACAAGACTCCATTCCCTAGAAACTCAACAACAACAACAAGCAATTCCATAGTCATTCATCCTTTAAATAAAAATAGTCATTTTTATTCTATGCATTCCTTAGCTAAAGGTCAACATAATTAAATTCCTTTTATGCAAGTCATGTTATGAATTCTCCATGAAAGAATCACTCATTCATGTTGCTTCCAGATATATCGTCGATTAACCCATCACATCATTTCTCGTGGAATTTCCATTTTTGTGTGACCATTTCTTTCTGCCACCCATAGAAACCCTTTTCCTACAAAAAGTGATGTTCCATTAGCAACATATTATTCTTTCATAAACCAAATTTACAAGTATGTTTGCATGAGATAATTATCAATCAATCCACCACATAATTCCATCAACAATATATATTTTTCCATGATAAATACATAGATAGATAGTCCATCATTGTTTTCAAAAATAGTACTAACACATCATGTAAACATAAGAAAATTCCATCATCTTCTCAAAAGTAGCACTAGAAAATCATGAAAACGTAAGAAAATCATAAAACCAAGAATTGACCAAGGGATATTCATGACATACTCCCGCCCTTAGGCTTAACACGGTCCTGTGTGTCTCCTAAGTTTTTTTAAAAACAAGTAAATAGTTGCAAATATTTTTCAAAAAAAAATGGAAAATGATTCTATATATCCGCCACCTTCTCCCAAGTAGCATTCCTTTTAGAATATCAATCCCACTAAACTTTACACTACTCCAACATTTCTTTCCTCATCGACTTGGTTTGGTACTAGAGGATCCTTACTGGTTGAACCTCTATAGCCACGGGGTTCACCATCTACAAGTTAGAGAAATAACACACATGCTCAAGATTAGCAATGTATTTTCTAAGTAAAGAAATGTGAAAGGTATTGTGAATCTTAGACAGATTAGGTGGTAAGGCAAGTCAGTAAGCCACAATACTGATCTTATCCATAATATTAAAGGGTTTTACATAGCAAGGAAAAATTTTCATGGACCTAATCGCACTCTTTCTTGGATTTACCCTCAATAATACCTTATCACCCACTGCATACTCTCTTGGAGATATCTTAAGACTGGGATAACTATTTTGTCGATCTGCAGCCTCTTTTAATCCTTATTTGATCATCCTTAATTGTTTTTCCATTTCTCTAATTATATAGAATCTCAACATAATCCAGTACTTGGTATTATCCCATGACAATGGTGTCCTGCATTTCCTTCCATACAATACCTCAAATGGTATCATTCACAGGGTTGAATGGTGTCCATTATTATAGGTAAATTCCACCAAGTGTAGATAATTCTACCAATGAGTTTTCTTATAGATGCAGTACATATGAAGCATGTCTTCCAGCACTTGGTTCACTCTCTCCATTTTCCCATCCATTTTTGGATGGTATGCAAAACTAATATTTAGTCTAGTTTCGATGGAATGATGCAAAGCTTGCCAAAAATCAGAGATAAATCTAGAGTCTCTATCTGATATAATCATTTTTGAAAATACATGAAGCTAAAATATCTCTTTGGAAAATCTATTAGCCACTACCACAACATCGTTATTTGTATTTCTAGGTATAAAATGTGAAACCTTGGTCAATCTATCGACTACTACGAGGATTGCATCATGTTGAAACTTGTTCTTAGGTAGTCCTACTACAAATTCCAAGGATATTACTTGTCACTTTTGCAACAGTCCTATTGGATGCCTATGCTCAACCTTTACTTTTTGAAATTCAAGGCATTGAGTGACATATTCATTTATGTCCCTCTTCATCCATGATCAAAAGAAATTTTTCTTCATGTTATCTCTCATATTTGCTCCGTTAGGGTGAGCAGAATATGGAGCTCTATGAGCTTCACTCATAAAAATTTTCCTTAAATTTCCAACTTTGGGTATTACCACTCTGTCCTTAAAACAAATGAATTCATCCTTAAAGCTAAAATCCCTACATAAATCTAGTTTCTCCTCCATTCTTTCCTAAATTTGATTGCAATAATGGTCATGTTTCTAATTCTCTCTGACTTGTTCTATCAAGTCGAAATGGAAATGAAATAAGACAACAATGTGTTTCCTTCTACTTAAGGCATCTGCTACCTTATTCTCTTTTCCTTTTTATATACTCAATATCAAAATCATATTCCACGAGAAATTCCATCCATATTCTCTACCTAGCATTGAGTTGAGGTTGAGTAAAATATATTGTAGACTCTGATGGCTAGTCCTTAGTTCAAAAGGTCTTCCTACGAGATAGTGCTGCCAACTTTTGAGTGCAAACACTATAGATGCAAGCTATAGATCATGAGTTGCATAATTATTCTCATGTATTTTTAGACCCATATGTAACCACTAAACTATCCTGAGAGAGTACTCCTCCCAAACCCTCCATAGATGCATCTGTGCATATAGAGAAACTTCCCTGGGGTTTAGATATATTTAATATAGCATGTGTAGTGAGATTTTTTTTAAGTAGTTCAAAAGCTTCTTTACACTTATCAGACCAAATAAACTCCTTTCCTTCCTTTGCAGGTTAGTTATAGGTGCAATAATATTGGTGTAATATTTAACATATCACCAGTAGTATCCAGTTAAACCCATGAAACTTTTGACTTTTGTCACATTGGTCAGTGGTGGCCATCTCAGGATTACCTCAATTTTCTTAGGATCCATTGTGATTCCATAAGCTGACACAATATGATCCAAATATTGCTCTCTTGTCATAAAAAATCACATTTAGATAAATTCCTATACAACCAATTTTTCCTTAATAGCTCCAGCACGATTTTGAGATGTAGGTCATATTCAGCTTTATTCCAAGAATATATCCATGTCATACAGGAATAACAGAACAAAATTGTCTAGTTGCTTTGTTGAAGATGTTATTCATCAAATTCATGAATGTGGTAAGTGTAGTTATTAAGGCAAATGTCAAGACAGTAAATTCATAATGACCATACCAGGTCTTAAAAGTTGTCTTATGTGTATCCACATCTTAGATCCTCAGTTGATGGTATTTGAATTTTAAATCATTCTTGGAAAATATTGTGGCACCCTTGAGTTGATCAAAGAGATCTTTGATCCTGGGTAAAGGATATATATTTTTAATAGTTGCTTTATTTAACATCTGGTAGTCAATGCATAATCTTGAAGAACCATCCTTATTTCTCACAAATAGTACTGGTGCAATCCAAGGTGACACACTTGGTATTATTAGTCATTTCTCCAACAAACCTTGAAGTTGAATCCTCAATTCTTATATTTCAATGGAATTCATTTTATAGGGAGCCCTATGAATAGGCTCAGTCCCTGGTTGAAGTTCAATAGAAAAGTCAAATTTTCATTTTGGAGGTAATCAAGGTAAATCTTTTAGAAATGCATCCTTAAACTCCCATAGAATATGGTGTATCCCAAAAACTTCTTCTTTCTTTCCCTCCTTCAACTCATTGATATTAATTGTATGTACCATCCCTCCTTTTCTAATGGCTTTCTTAAGTTGCAAGGTCATAAGAATTTGTGGTTGAAAATCCCCTTGCAATATTTTCACTTTATAAACCATCCCATTAGCATATGTATATTCAATCCAACGATCTTGAAAATTAATTATTGCTTTATGCACTTGCAACCAGTCCATTCCTATTATTTTGACTCTTATATTTAGGTAACCACATCCATTGTCTCTTGGTTTAGTTCAGAATTTTATTAAACTAATGTCCTAGGCTTCTTTTCTTTGGTGTGTCATTCTCGTAGTTCAAGAGAGTGGATATTTCAATAACTATTCAACAATCCAATTCAGATATGCCATCTGAATGCTTAGGCCATTTTAGTTAATCCCTTCCCAATCCATGCAAGCTCATATCTCATAGGTATCTATTTTAATTCTTGGTGAGATTGAATAACTTTGCTCTAACATATCTATTCCAAGAAAATTTGCACCATTAGTAAACTTACCCATAATATCTTTTCTTCCATCCTCAGAACAACAAAGTTTAATGCTTACAAGTCATTTAGCAATTTGATTAAAACATGCATTCATGGGAACAACAAGGATTCTTTGCCCAACAAGATTATAAATGGATTTAACATTTACTAAAGGCTTCCTTGAACACAACTCATAGATGACCCTTCAGAATTAAAACACAAGTTCTTTTTAAAATCATCAATCAACTATTTAAAATCATCAATCATCAATCATCAATCATAAATCAACTAGTTATTTTTAAAACTAGATTAATATGCGAAGAAAGCTTCCAACCAAAATCCAATTTTTATAATATCATGGATAATTCGTTACAACAACATAGTTCAAAGTCATCCAATACCATGGAATTTACAAATTATATTATCCATATAATCTCCAATTACAAACTCCTTTATACATAAAACTTTAATCTTAAACTCTCCTACAAGACTACCTAATAAAGAAGAAGATATCTAGTGCTTCCAATACATGGTAATACCAGAATTCCTTGATAATTCAGTGAGAGAATTTCTCCAAAAATCTATCAAAATAACACCACTAATGCATTATTATTTAGAATAATTTGTCACTGCCGCAAGACCGGTTCTCGATACACCCAAATAGATATATCTTGATTGCCATAAAGATATTGTCCTTCCATCGAGATCAGAGATAGTACCCAATTAAAATATCACAATACTAGCACATATACATTTTTCTTTAAAATATAAACTTCACACTATAACCCACGTCTAACTTTCTAACTTCATTCAACTAAAGCATTTCAGGTTCATCACACAGAAGCAATTCATCTCAAATAACATGCAACAAGAGCAAGGTAATTTTCTAAACAAACCTGCTCAATTTCCAACCCCATTCACTTTTCCTTATAAACAATCAAGATAGAGAGCATACACAAATTTTCCATTCGAGATACTTCATTTACCAACATGTCAATTTTATTATAAGTTTTTATGTACACAACAACAAATATGGAGTTCAAAATCTAATTTTCATTATCTTTCCCAAAGAAACCCAACAAGCATGGTTTTTGAAATGAAAGCAGCATTGAGACAACCATAGTAAATTGGTGTAAACAACAACTTCAATCAAACATCAATCTTCAAATTAAATCAAACAAAAGCACTTTTCTATTTTTCCATAGTCTACAATTAATGAAACCACTTTCCATTTTTATTGAACAATGAAAATAGGAATTCCAACCCCTAAATACCACTGGCTGACTCTTACTGAATTTCCTATAGAATTCATAATTCAAGCAACACAATATAAAGCAAATTTTTCTTCTTTAGTTAGTTCTACTTGATAAAAAAACTTTAGTATTTATGCTTCCTACCTGCAACTTGACCTTCCTTCATTGCCTTTTCATTTATTCTCCTACACTCTTATTAATTCCCACAAGCTCTCCTCTTCCAAAAAATTTCTATTTCCTTTTACTTACCAAAATGTTTTCCTTCTTTTCTTAACCTTCCACTCCAAATGATATCATGTTCTATGCTCAGCACATTACTCTCCCCCATCCGCCGCTAGGGATTCCAGTTGAGTTTCATTAAAATTGAAGGTGAAGGAATAGTAGCACATAAGCTCTCATGATTTAACAACCATCAAAATGCATTCACATACTTTAGTGGAACGAAGTTACAACAAACATTAAAATTTCATAGCAACACGAACAAAGAAGTATTTTGCATGATAATAATTCTACGAGCAAGCTCTCTTTTAAGAACACAAAGAAATCGCACACAACACTAGAAACATGCTTATAACAAAATATTATTTCTTTTCAAGGTACCAAACTAGAATATATTTCAAAAACAAACACAAGACTCCATTCCCTAGAAACTCAACAACAAAAAACAATTCCATAGTCATTCATCCTTTAAATAAAAACACCGATTTTTATGCTACGTATTCCTTATCTAAAGGTCAACATAATTAAACTCCTTTTATGCAAGTCATGTTATGCATTATCCATGAAAGAAGCACTCATTCTTGTTGCTTCTAGATACTTCATCGATTAACCCATCATATAATTGCCCATGGACTTTCCCTTTCTTGGTGACCAATTATTTTTGCCACCCATAGCAACCCTTTTCCTGCAAAAAGTGATGTTCCATTAGCAACATCTTATTCTTTCATAAACTAAATTTACAAGGATGTTCGCATGAAAGGATGATCAATAAATCCACCATATAATTCTATCAACTATACATAATTTTCCATGATAAATACATAGATAGATATTCCATCATCATTTTCAAAAATAGTACTAACACGTCATTTAAACATAAGAAAATCCATCATCTTTTCAAAAGTAGCACTAGCACATCATGAAAACATAAGCAAACCATAAAACCAAACATTGGCCAAGGGAGGGTCATGACATACTTCCTCCTAGGCTTTACACAATACTTTATGTATCCCAAGGTTTAAAAAAAATATGCAAATAGTTACAAATATTTTTCAAACAGAAATGGAAAATGATTTCACATGTTCACCACCTTCTCCCAAGTAGCATTTCTTCCAAAATATCAATACCACTAAACTTTACACTACTCCAAAATTACTTTTCATACTGACTTGGTTTGGTACTTGAGGATCCTTATTGGTTGAACATCTATAGCTGTGGGGTTCACCATATACAAGTTAGATAGCTCCCACACATGCTCAATATTAGCAATGTATTTTCTAAGTAAAGAATGTGAAAGTTGTGAATCTTAGATATATTAGGTGGTAAGGCAAGTTTATAAGCCACAATATTGATCTTCTCTATAATATCAAAGAGTTCGACATAGCAAGGATCAAGTTTTGTGGACATGATCACACTCTTTCTTGGATTTACCCTTAAAAATACCTTGTCACCCATTGCATACTCTCTTGGAGATCCCTTAAGATTGACATAACTCTTTTGTCGATCTGTGGTCTCTTTTAATGGTTCTTTGATCATCCTTAACTATTGTTCCATTTCTCTAACCATATCGGGTCCCAACACAATCCGGTCCTCAATATTATCCCATGATAATGATGCCCTGCATTTCCTTCTATACCATACCTCAAATGGTGTCATTTCGAGGGTTGAATGGTTTCCATTATTGTAGGCAAATTCCACCAAGTGCAAATAATCCTCCCAACGAGTTTTTTGATCCATTCAATACATGTGAATCATATCTTCCAGCACCTAGTTCACTCTCTCTATTTTCCCATCCATTTTTGGGTGGTATGCAAAACTAATATTTAGTCTAGTTTTGATGGAATGATGCAAAGCTTGTAAAACTCAGAGATAAATCTGGAGTCTCTATATATTATAATCATTTCTATAAATCCATGAAGCTGAATTATCTCTTTGGAAAATCTATTAACCACTACCACAACATCATCCTTTGTATTTCTAGGTATAAAATATGTAATCTTGGTCAGTCTATCTACCACTACAAGGATTACATCATGTTGAAACATGTTCTTAGGCAGCCCTACTAAAAATTCCAAGGAAATTACTTGCCACTTTTGCTTAGGTACGAAATGATGATTTAACAATCCTGTTGGATGCCTATGCTCAGCCTTTACTTTTTGAAATTCAATTCATTGAGCGATATACTCATTTATGTCCCTCTTTATCCCTAACTAGAAGAAATTTTACTTCATGTTCTCCCTCATCTTTGCACCACTAGGGTGAGCAGAATATGGAGATCTATAAGCTTCACTCATAATATTTTTCCTTAAATTTTCAACTTCAGGTATTACAACTCTATCCTTAAAATAAAGGAATCCATCCTTGAAGTTGAAATCCCTGCATAAATATGGTTTCTCCTCCATTATTTCTCTAATATGATTGCAATAATGGTCTTATTTCTAATTCTTTCTGACTTGTTCCATCAAGTCAAAATGGAAACAGAATAAGAAAGTAATGTGTTTCCTTCTACTTAAGGTGTCTGCTACCTTATTATATTTCCTTTTTATATACTCAATACAAAAATCATATTCCACAAGAAACTCCATCATCTTCTCTACCTAGCATTGAGTAGAGGTTGAGTAAAAGTATATTGCAGACTCTGATGATCAGTCCTTAGTTCAAAAGGTCTTCCTACGAGATAGTATCACCAAATTTTGAGTGCAAACACTATAGCTGCTAGCTCTAGATCATGAGTTGCATAATTATTCTCATGTCTTTTCAAATTTCTAGACCCATAGGCAACCACTAAACCATCTTGAGAGAGTACTCCTCCCAAACCCTCCATAGATGCATATGTGCATATAGAGAAACTTCCCTAGGGTTCAGGTATATTTAATATAGGAGGTGTAGTGAGATTTTGTTTAAGTAGTTCAAAAGATTTTTTACACTTATTAGACCATCTGAACTCCTTTCCCTTCCTTTGTAGGTTAGTTATAGGTGTAGTAATATTGGTGTAATCTTTAACATATCACCTGTAGTATCCAATTAAACCTATGAAACTTTTGACTTCTGTCACATTGGGTAGTGGTGGCCAGCTCAAGATAGTCTCAATTTTTTTTAGGATCCACTGCAATCCCATTTTCTAACACAATTTGACCCAAATATTGCACTCTTGTCACAAAAAACTCACATTTAGATAAATTTCCATACAACCAATTTTCCCTTAACAGCCCCACCACGATTCTAAGATGTCGATCATTTCAGATTTATTTCGGTAATATATCAATATGTCATCCAAGAATACCATACCAAACTTATATGTCATCCAAGAATGTCATTTGTTAAGCTAAATGGTAAGATGATAAATTCATAATGCCCATACTGGGTATTAAAATTTATATTATGTGTATCCACATCTCGGATCCTTAGTTTATGGTTTACGAATTTTAAATCAATCTTGGAAAATATTGTGGCACCCTTGAGTTGATCAAAGAGATATTCGATCATGGGTAAAGGATATCTATTTTTTATAGTTTCTTTATTTAACATCTGGTAGTCAATGCATAATCTTAAAGAACCATCCTTATTTCTTACAAACAGTACTGGTGCACCCCAAGGTGACACACTTGGTCCTATTAGTCCTTTCTCCAACAAACCTTGAAGTTGAATCCTCAATTCTTGCATTTCAATGGAATTCATTCTATAGGGATACATATGAATAGGCTCAATCCTTGGTTGAAGTTCAATAGAAAAGTCAAATTCTCTTTTTGGAGGTAATCTAGGTAAATCTTCTTGAAATGCATCGTTAAACTCTCGTAGAATAGGGTGTCTCCCAAAAACTTCTTTATTTTCCTCTTTCAACTCATTGATATTAACTATATATACCATTCCTCCTTTTCTGATGGTTTTCTTAAGTTGCAAGGTCATAAGAATATGTGGTTGAAAATCCCCTTGCAAGATTTTCACTTTATAAACCATCCCATCAACATCTATATATTCAATCCAACAATCTTGAAAATTAATCACTACTTTATGCGCTTGCAGCCAGTCCATTCCTATTACCACGTCAAAGGCATGCAATGGAGAAACATGTAAGCATCCTATGGTCATTCTACTAGGCAAAGTGATGATTGCCCTAGGATGGCACTAACTTATGGAGTAGGTTTATCTTGAACCGTATTCAACCTTCCACTCATGTGTCAATAATTTTGGCCTTTTAGATATTTGATTAATTAAGCTAGTGGAAATAAAACTGTCAATAGCATCACTATCAAATAATATTCTAACACTTCTATCAAACATTTTACCTTTAATTACCAAAGGAGTGGTCTGTCAATCCGAGTCCTAATATCTTGTAGTTGCATATATCCTATGCACTGGTTCCTTAGGTGCAGTTTCCTGTTCATAAGTTCTTTTTATTTTGTATTCATCTCTGCTCTGTGTGGAAAATTAGTGGCATAATGAGCTCCTTTACATAGAAAACATCCTTCCTTGTGTCTTGAATGTTCTTTTAATTTTAGCTCTCCCATTGTTCCCTCTTCCTTGGGAAATTTAGTCTATCCTTTTGCTGATTTATTACCACCATTACCACAATTATCTCGTCTATGCTTCCTTCCTCGAAACCTTGAACTATTTCTATTTCTTAATGCCTCTTTGCCTTGCTCATATAGCCCCTCATAGTCAAAGTAGGGTTTAAGGTATATCTCAAATTTCCTTGCCAACTCATAAGCCTTTTGCAATATTTTGGGTTTTCGCATATCCACTACTTGACCTATCTAAAGATATATTCCTAGTATAACTTGTGGCACTTCATTTTCTCGGTATAAGCGGGTACATATTTCACTAGCTTAACAAAGTTTTGATAATATCTTTCCATGGTCCTTATTCTCTAACGAAGTTTAGAGAACTCATCATACTTCTGGGAATAGAAATATTCCTTAAGAAACCTTTCTTTGAAGGCTTTAACAAACTCTTTCTACTTCAAATCAACTGCAGTTGCCAAATTTTGTTCCTTGCTAAGGGTTTTCCACTAGGCTAAACCATCTCCTTATAGATGCAATATAGCATAGGATGTTCGAGTGCCCAAAGAAAAATTCTTCATAATACAATAAGTCTCTATCTTATTTAATTGACAAAGAGTTTGCCTCATTCTCCATGCTTTAATAAAATATAAATAAAAGAAAAATTAAATTATAATAAACAAAGAGGTAGTGTACATTTTTTTTTAATAGATGGTGCTAGGGTTTTGATTTATTGATGATGCGATTACATGTGCAGGTCATACAAAAAATGGCATATAATGATGACTACATGACTTGGGTACATGTGGATAAAACATGCAGTTTAGAGATGATAGGGCATATCCAAGTGGATACAATAGTGATGGGAGCCAGCGTTGCTCACATGAAGACACCACAGACATCTACATGGCATAAATACTTCAACATGGCAACAACGCATGTCATGAATGGTAACAACATGTTGACGCAATGGACTATAGTGATTGGGTGGCAAAATGATATGCTGATATGGGACCTTCATTGGTAAACTTAGATAAAATTAGGATAGGTTCAAATATTATGGAAACTCTCAGATAGTTTGGACTGAGAAACCTATGCAAATTTTAGACGAGACCCCTATGGTTACATAGATATGCAAATTATTTGGACTTGGAAAATGATGTGGCAATACCCTAGAATGCCATTGGTCGACAGTGGTAGCCAGCATGGCATTGATAGGTTGTACGAGCCAATGGGAAGCTACTAGATGCAGGTATGTATACCTAAAAGCATGTCTACGAAAGCATGGTGTACCAGGTGTGATGCAAACAAATGGATAGATGTATAATGAAACGCTAAGTCCTACGAACATGCGAAGAACAAGTGCATGAAAAGGGAAAATGAAATGCAATGAAATGAGATGTAAAGAAAAACTAAAGTGTAGCCTCTTTTATTGATACTAATTATGATCAAGTTACAATACGTCCCCCCCCATCTTTCAGGGGCTCGAAGTGTTCGATATAATATTGTTACACCAACGGATGGTATGCTTCCCTTTTGGGTCTTCTACGTGCCCACATTCGATATGGGCAGGCCAAACGTCACCACCACTTGCATAATTGTGTCTGTCATTCCTTGCTGCCCCTCCTATGTTGATATCCTATGTACAGAGAAATAGCAAATGATTAATAGCATATGCGGATGGAAGGAAACATGCAATCCCTAGGGGCTCCGGCTAGTGAATACTTGAAATAATAAAACAGTGATCAAAACATGTCAGAATGAAATGAAACTTGAACAGAGACATCCAGACATCATTAGGGGCACACTGCAAAAAGAACAATCACAAAATAATGTGTGGATTTCTAATCACTCCGGGGTGGGACGATTAGGACTATCATAACACATGCGGAAGCGACCTCCAAAATGTCCCATCCAGATGTCTCCAAAACACCTACAAACTTGGGGTTAGGCAAAATGGGGCATTTTGAGATGACCTAGAAGGTCGGATTTGGTATATTCTGCCCCTATTAACCTGTATCTGAAGGCACTCCTTGTAGGTTAGTAAAAGCGTAAAACGATGAAAACATAAACAGGTCAGAATGTAGTGAAATTTGAATAGTAGCATATATGAATCACATAAAACATGATGCAAAAGAAAAAATGAAGAAATCTATAGTAGATTTCTAATCACTCCGGGGTGGGGAGATTAGGACTACAACAGTGCGGGGGGCGCCCGGGGGCAGGACGCCCGTCGTTTGGGGCTTGGTTTTTGTGTCAGCAAATTTGGTGTGGGATTGTGGTCGATTGTTTGGGTTTTGTATCCAGATTGTGCTTCTAGTATTCACCTGATGACCTCTCTTCCACAAAATAGATCAAGGATGTAGGAAGCACAATGAGGGGCAAGGGTATAATTTGGTAGCACTCCGTTGCTCCAAATGATTCTGCTCTGTCCTCATTTTTGGGGTGAGAAGGCTCACCATTTTATAGACTTGAAGGTCTCCTTTGAGTGCGCATGCAGGGGTGCCACTTGGCCATCAAGATTTTTTATGGGAGAGAATATTCCTCCCTGATTAAGGGCTCCATGACTGCCTCTATGACTGCATATTTGAGCTTTAAAATGCTCACTCACACTCCCATGCATTGAAGGTGGAGTTGAGTGGTGGATATGGGCAGCCATTTGTCTAGGTTTGACTTTTTTCCCGTCAAACCTGCTATTTGCCCCACCCTAGAGCGATTGCTTCTAATCATCTCAGGGTGGGGGAAATAGCATTAAAATCATCCTAGGGTGGAACGAATAGGAAGCAGAGTGCTTGAAAGGTGCCAAATTAACCTCTGGCCTTCCAAAACTACTATGGGAGTGGTTACTTTTTAACCTTTGGGGGTTGACCTAGGGGCTATGTATGCCAATTCAGTCAGTGTTTGTAGACATATAATCGGATTGGTGTTGTTTTGGTGTCTATAGATGCCACTTTTTGGGATGCGTTGTGCGTGGCACAGTGCTGAGCAAAAATAGATAACCAAAGAACTTAATGATTAGGTTTCTTAGTAACCTAACCAAATTTTGATGCCCCAAGTATGGAAATGGCATGCATTCTTGAATCCTTGCTTCTGACAAGCTAAGGAGTTTAACTCAAGTGTTAACCTTTTTTGATGAGGTGTTACTTAATATTGGACATTGTTCAGTCATGAATAGGCAAAGGGCGCAACCTTTTGTCTATGGGAACATTGATTTTATGATTCTAGAATGCCAAGTGTTTGATCATCTTGTGATTATTGCTTGTTTGCTACCCCAAGCAGGAGCGTGATTGTCTTTGTCAATGATTCTTTGAATGTGTGTCATTTCCTTGATTGGGTGTGTATTTGTTGATTGGTGACTAAGTATGACTACCCCATCAAGAGACGAATCGATGAGGGAATGACCAAAAATGATAAAAGTGATGAGTCACTTGACCCAATATGGATTTTGTGAGGGTGCCTTCAGTTGTTTTCCGTTGACGCTTATGCAGTTTCCCAACAATCGGACCTATTTTTGGTGGGTTTTAACCCTTTTTGTGACGTCTATTGGGGTAGAAATGATCACAATTCCTTCCTCCTGTGGAGAGGTTTGGATATGGTGGCCTTCTTAAGGAGTAGGATAGTGATAATTTGTAACCCTGAAATCGGTTTTGCATGCCAAGAATTCCAGGCGCAAAGGCGCTTTTGTTCGGCATTTTTATTGTTATTTTTTGTTGGGTTTTGACCCTTTTTTGTGACATCGATTGGGGTTGAAATTGGCCAAAATCTGTCCTCTCGTGGAGTGTTCCAGCTATGGTAGCCTTCTTAGGGAGTAGGATAGTGATAATTTGTGACCCTGAATTCAGTTTTTTATACCAATAATATCAGGCGCAAAGGCGCTTTTGATTGGTAGTTTTATTGTTGTTTTTTGTTGGGTTTTGACCCTTTTTGTAATGACTATTGAGGTTGAAATCGTCGAAAATCCTGCTTCCCGTGGGGTGGTCCGGCTATGGTAGACTTCTTAGGGAGTAGGATAGTGAGGATTTGTGACCCCAATGTCGGTTTTGGATGCCATGAATCATAGGCGCAAAGGCGCATTTGTTCGGCAGTTTTATTGTTATTTTTTGTTGGGTTTTGACCCTTTTTTGTGATGTCGATTGGGGTTGAAATTGTCGAAAATCCGTCCTCCCGTGGAGCGGTCCAGCTATGGTAGCCTTATTAGGGAGTAGTATAGTGATAATTTGTGACCCCAATGTCAATTTTGGATGCCATGAATCACAGGAGAAAAGGCGCCTTGTTTTATTGTTGTTTTTTGTTGGGTTTTGACCCTTTTTGTGATGCCTATTGAGGTTGAAATCGTTGAAAATCTTGCTTCCCATGGGGCGGTCCAGCTATGGTAGTATTATTAGGGAGTGGGATAGTGAGGATTTGTGATCCCAACATCATTTTTTTATGCCATGAATTGTAGGCGCAAAGGCACCTTTGTTCGGTAGTTTTATTGCTATTTTTTGTTGGGTTTTGACCCTTTTTGTGACGTCGATTGGGGTTGAAATTGTCAAAAATTCTTCCTCCCATGGAGCGGTCCGGCTATGGTAGCCTTCTTAGGGAGTATGATAGTGATAATTTGTGACCCCGACGTTAGTTTTGTATGCCAATAATGTCAAGTGCAAAGGCGCTTTTGATTGGCATTTTTATTGTTGTTTTTGGTGCATTTTGGATGCAGTTTTTGTTGTTGCTTTATTTCTTGCTCTGTAATCATCCCAGGGTGGGACGAATACCAGTTTTGTAATCGTCCTAGGGTGGGACAAGTACTAACTAGAGTGCTCGTCCTAGGTTGTAATGATTACAGGCATGAGAGCCTATATAAGGGCCAAAACTAGGTTTTGGGCTCATTTGCAATTTTTTTTTCTGGCGATCTAGAGCTGTGAGGAAGAGGAGTGCAAGTTTGCATAGCAGAGTGCTGCCAAAATTTTGCGGACACCATGAGTGCAAGGACCAGATCTTCGAGTGGCAAAGCCGAGGCGAGACCGGTAGGTGCTCCTTCTCTCTACTTTATTTGTTTTTCTTTTGTCTAAGTATAGTTAAAACTGTAATTAAATTTTTGTATTTCATTTTTCTTCTTAGACTAAGGTGAAAACCGTAGTTAGTTTTTTTGTATGTTTTTGTGTTTACACTAAGGTTAAACCCTAGTAAATTTTTTGTTTTTTTTTTACACTAAGGTTAAAACCCTAGTGATGTTTTTTTTTTTTTTTTTTGTGTTTGCGTTGTTTATTTGATTTTTTGAATGTTTTTGTTGTATATTTTGTAAATGTTTTCGTTTTTGTATATACTATTGTACATTTTTTTGTTTTTTTTTTTGAAATTTACGTAGAAACCTTAAAATGCACTTTTGTTTATTGTGCGGTTTTTTTTATGTTTTTTTTATATACACTGTTGTATATTTTTTTTGTTTTTTTTTAAATTAAGGTAGAAACCTTAAAATGCACTTTTGTTATTGTGCGGTTTTTTTTTATGTTTTTTTTTATATACACTTCTGTACATTTGTTTTTTGTTTTTCGAGTTTAAGATAGAAACCCTAAAATGCAATTTTGTTATGTTTTTGTTTGTTTGTTGATTTTAACTGTTTTTGTGTTTTTAGACTAAGGTTAAAACCCTAGTTAATTTTGTTTTTTTTTTGTTTAGACTAAGGTTAAAACCCTAGCTAATTTTTTTTATTTTTGTTTTTGTGTTTGAACTAAGGTTAAAAACCTAGTGAATTTGTTCGTTTTTTTGTTTTTTCTGTTTTTATTTGATTTTTTTAGACTAAGGTTAATTTTTTTTTTGTGTTTGTTTTGTTATCAATATGAAGGTAGGAACCTTAAAATGAATTTATGTTATTGTACAGTTTGTTTATGTTTTTGTTTTCATATTAAAAAAGAAACCTTAAAATGAAACTTTTATTATTGTGCAATTTTTTTTGTTTATGTTTTTGTTTTCATATTAAAGTAGACACCTTAAAATGAATTTTGCTATGTTTTTGTTTGTTTGTTGATTGTTAATGTTTTTGTTGTTTTTGTTTTCCAGGTTGTGAAGATTTGGTACCGCCAGTCGACGATGTTTTTTGATGCTCGAGATGCACTGACTGTGGTAGAATGGGAGTGGCTTTATGCCCTTGGGCTCAAGAAGGTGACACGGTTGGAGCTTGTAGTGGGGGAACAGGAATATCTGACTACCCTGATCAATTTGTGGGATCCCCACACCAACACCTTTCATCTCCCAATAGGGGAGATGACAGTGACCTTGGAGGACGTATATCAGATTCTACAGATTCTGATAGACGGCCTACCTATTCGGATGATTCCCCATGATCAACGAACGATGATGTTGACATGATGCTTTGGGCAGGTGACGAAGATGGGGGTGGATAGTCCTATGGAGAGGGCAGAGGCAGACTACCTGATAGGCAGGATTCTGGTGTGATGGTGGCTGGAGAAGGGCATATTGGGGGTGAGGCATGCGTTGCTCATGACTCTCATCTCCAATATGTTGCTTCTCGACTCCTTAGGTGCGAGGTTCCCTTGGAATCTACTTGAGGTGGTGTTCAGACTGGTGGAGTGTCTGACAGTAGTGCCACTGATTATGAGGTGGGGTTATACACTTTTGGTATAGCTTTATGATGAGTTGTACGAGGTACGCTATCGAAGGCAGAAGGGGATCAGATGTAGCTATCTTTTGCAGTGCTGGGGTGGCAGTACGTAGCTATTAAGTGATTGTATGGGTTGCCTTGGACCACTCAAGGTGAGATGGTAGTCAAGGATATTGGGTATGCTGCTCTATGGCAGAGGTCAGAGGAGCATGGATAGAGTCGGCAATGGGCAGGTGACGTTAGTCACTATACTAATGCCTTCTCGTGTCTAGCTCTAGGGGAGGTGCTTTGGCAGCCATATCAAGACTTTCCAGCCTGGCTTGAGGCTAGAGAGTGGCTCTGGTGGGTGCGTAGGTGGAGATGTTTAATTGAGCGGCACGAGATCAAGTAGGAGTACTTCTTGTACATTTGGGTGACTCGATAGTTTGGGATGCACCAAGGATTTCTTGGTGAGCCCTTGATCTATCGGTGTTGGGGTGATGAGAGGACTCTAGCATGGCCAATTATTGAGCCACTAAGCAAGGAGTCTGATGTAGTGATTGATGTCCCTGACATGGACAATGTTGGGGTAACTGTAGAGTACGAAGGATAGTGGACGATGCGACGATGGTGGGGTGAGGGGCCTCTAGGAGGTACGAATGTGGCAACAACATGTGGTAGGGGTGCAGAGGCATTAGGGGAGGGTTGGGGTGCTTCGCTGGATGATGCGGACATGGTGGAGGTAGATGACTTCGTTGGAGATGATTTAGGGGTTCCAGAGCAGCTAGATACATAGGACGTCCTAGAGCAGTGGGTGTCGGAGCAGCATGCCACCCCGGAGATGCCCATGCCTTAGGTAGTATTAAGGGATATGGAGGTTAGATATCATGTTGAGATAGCATGATCGAAGGACCTACTACGGAGGTGGGATGAGGAGCACAGGGTCGAGAGGGATCTCCTGCGAGCTCAATTGGTGCAGTGGGATGACGCATTGGCTACATACCATCGATGGGATGTGGAGTGGGGTCGATGTCGGGTGGATTTGGAGGTAGATATTATCCACCTCAATGGATAGTTACCTAAGCTCATTGTAGGTGGATCTTCGTATCGTACGAGAGGTAGTGAGACTGAGCAGTTTGCATCCCCTCATCATAGGTTGTTGGGTGAGGGTAGCATTAGTGGGCATGATGCGAGGGCTGGCAACAACCACCCTAAGAGATCTCATAGGACCCACACCACTAGGGGTAGTTCCAATCTCACCGATCCTACGTGATCATGGTGGCCGACTCCCTAGGCTTTGGGATTTTTTGAGTTTTTGATTTTTTGTGAGGTCAGAGGACTGTCTTATTGTAGCCTAAGGGTATTTTTGATGTGATATATATACATGACTCTCTTTTTTATTATACACTTGTCATGATTTATAGTTTTTTTTATGCACATTTATTTATGTTAATGTATGCATATGTTATTATGAATGTGGATGTTTTTAACTATATGATATGCATATGGAATGGATGGAATGATTTGTTGGTATACAGGCGATGGCACCATGGACTGTACAGGATTTACTGGCCCTCTGTACTATGTGATTGCTTCATGAAATGACTTTGCATGTGTGATTTTTTTTGTTTTGTATTTTTTTATGGCGATGTAAGAAATGGAATGTACCACCATTGTTTTAGAATGTAGTTAAGGTTTTTTTGAGACTCGAATGTTTTAACTAACTAGCCAAGACTGTACATGTATCTTACAAAACTTTTGAACAAGATACGAATTAGACTTGAGTTTGACCAAGTTATTTGACATCCTTGTGTGTGCGATTGAATTCGTTTATGTGGTATTTGTCAAGATACCACCAGTGCCAGATAGGTTGTCAACCAAACCTGTACTGAGGATAACCTAATTAGCTCCACTAAATCCTTTGTTGTATTTAGTAAGATTAATTTGTAGTGCAATCTATGATACCATAAGCTAGCTCATCCACATGTAAACATTGATCTATACACAAGTTAATGTGATAGATATATCGTCATGCAGGGGGCTTACCACCAGTGACCAATAGGCTATCCACCAAATCGGTACTGAGGATCATCTCATGACATTTCGAATGCTGAGAGTTCTAGGGATTCAAGTTTGACTCCCTTATTTTCTTCAATTTTATTGGGATACTTGCTCTTATATGTAGTGATAAAAATCACTGTTTATTTTTGTTTTCTTGAGCAAGGGATTTGAATTTTGAGTGATGGGGATCACTTATTACTTGTGCTTTTTGATTTGTGCACTTTTGGAGAATTTGGGATTTTTGATAGTGATAAGAACCACTATTGTTTATTTTGGGGAATTGGGTAGGGAAGATGCTTGTACTTTTGCCAACTCTCAGCATTTTTGGGGTCATTCGCATAAGGGGATGAGTGAGATAACATTTTCACTATATGGTATCCGGGAATGCTTTGCAGTTTTTATATTTCATTCACACAACTTGGGAATTTTTATGTGTTTTAAACTTGTGTTGGGATGCTATGTAACAAGGTGTGACCCAAGTAAAACTCTACCTTGTAAAAATTTGTCTAAATTTGTACAGTATTTGGATAGAAATCTAAATACATTTGAATGACGAAAATCCTAAATACATTAGAAGACAACTGACTATGATATGGTGAAAATGATCACTCTATTATTGTTGGATTATTCACAAAGTGGACAACTATGGAAAATGATGGGATTGCCGAGTAATTACAGTCTATGGTGTGGACTTATGTATGACTAGCAAATATGCAATGTATGTATGTGATGCCTAATGCAACTTATTTTTTTTGTGTTTTGATTTTTGAGAATATTCATGAAAGTGAGATACAATTTTTTTTGTTTATTTTGTAATTTTCTGTTGTTTTTTGAATTTTTGTTATGGACGGTTTAACCCAAATGGGTGGGCACCAAGTGATTCTTTCAGATCCTTGGGGGGTTTTGACCAAAGGGATTATAGATACCTTTGGGGTGTTTTTGGGTGACCAAGTAGTGGTGAGAACCCTTGGAGATTTTGGTTTTGACCAAAGGGGTTATGGGTACCTTTAGGGCATTTTGGGGTTGACCAAGCGATTACGGGAATCCTTGGGGCTTTTGGTTTGACCAAAGGGATTATGGATACCTTTGGGGTGTTTTGGGGTTGACCAAGCGATTACGGGAATCCTTGGGGCTTTTGGTTTGACCAAAGGGATTATGGATACCTTTGGGGCTTTTGGGTGACCAAGCGATTGTGGGGATCCTTGGGGCTTTCGGTTTGACCAAAGGGATTATAGGCACCTTTGGGAATTTTAGGTTGACTAAGCGATTACAAGAATCCTTGGAGCTTTTGGTTTTGACCAAAGGGGTTATGGATATCTTTGGGGAATTTTGGGGTTGACCAAGTTATTGTGGGAACCCTTGGAGCTTTTGGGGTGGGCCATGGCTCTTTTAAATGTGGAATGGCCTCAAATGATTGATGTTCAAGGGTTCTAGTTCCTTGATTCTATCAAGAGAGGCGAGTTGATATGTTCCAGGTCCTATTTTATTGTTGATTAAATAAGGACCTAACCAGTTTTCTATGAACTTGTCCCTTAGATGGCGTGGCAAGTTAGAATTTTGTTGGTTCTCTTTTAAGACCAATTCATCGACCCGAAAGTCTCTCAAGTGAACTTTTATGTTGTATGCTTTCTTAAGTCGCTCTTGGTAGATACATAAATTCTCGAGCATTGATGCATTGTTCATCAAGCAATGTAAGCTGGTCTAATTGGGCCTACCGTGCAGTGTCATCATCGATGAACTCTTGCATTGATATGCGTAGGGAAGGTTTTTCTAACTTGAGAGGCATGACTACCTCGGAGCCATACACTAGTGAAAATGGAGTTGCCCCAATGGGCGTTTGAATGCTAGTGTGATAAGACCAGAGCGAGTGGTATGTGCCAATCCTTGTGACTATCTGCAACTATCTTTTTAAGGATTGCAACTAGCATTTTTTTTGACACCTCTAATTGCCCATTTGCCTGTGGATAATAAGGTGTCAAAAAATTGTGCTAAATTTTATACTTTGTTGTCAAAGCATGCACGTCTTTGTTCTTAAATGACATCCCATTAACCGAGATGATCTTGGATGGAATACCAAAATGACATATGATGGTATGTAAAATAAACTCCGCAATGCGGGTCCCAGTCATAGAGGTAAGTGGAATTGCTTCCACCCACTTAGTGAAGTATTCTATGGTCGTTATGATAAATGTGTGATGACCTGATGACGTAGGGGAGATCTTTCCAATTAGATCTAAGACCTATTGTGAGAATGGCCAAGCCGATTGGATCAGCTGCAAGGCCTAGGAAGGTACATGTGTCAAATTAGCATGGTGTTGACACTTCATGCACTTTCGCATATATGTGCAACAATCTCACTCTAAATATGGCCAATAATAGCCCATGCAAAGAATACGCTTTGTGATGGCCATACCGCTAAAGTGGTCACCACATGTACCATCGTGCGCTTGGGAGATCACCCAAGTGGACTCCTGTTGGTCCAAGCAATGAAGGAGGATTCCTTCATAGCTTTGATGTTACAAAATGTCTCCTAGCAAGACATGTTTTGTCACTCTCTATTTAAATGATCTTTTTGTGGCATGCAAAAATCCAAGTGGGAGGTTACCTAACTTGAGGTAGTCTCTTATGGGTGTGTACCAATCCTGCTGATCAAAAACCTCGATGGTATGAACGACCAATCCCTCTTGAAGTTTGTCCCTAGCAAAAGCTGAGCAAGAAAGAACTTGTAAGAATAGTGTTGTGTTGCTATTAAGAGGGGTCGGGGAGAACAAGGACCCCCAGTTGGTGTGATTTAGACTATCATGGATTCGAGAGAACCTATCCTGAGATGGTTCAATCTGGATCAGGTGGATTCCTGGCGTTAGGTCAGAGCTTGCACGCTCCATCATGGATTGCAATAATATTTTGACTTGAATGGTTTTCATATCACTAGATATATCTTGCGGGATTAGTGACCCCAAGGAGGCCATAGTGTTCATAAAACAATTCGATGATCAAGGGAGTGCCTCGATGTCGTACCATTCAAGCTTTGCCAGGAATTTATCCATAAGGGCTTTGTAGGCCTACAAAACTGGGCATTTGCATTGGAATACCCATTTCACTTGGTTGACAATTAACAGTGAATCACCAAATATGTTCAATCATTTGATGTTCATGGTGATGGTTGTTTGAAGACCTATGAGCAAGGCTTCGTACTCGGTATTGTTATTGGTGCATGGGAAATCAAGTTTAAATGATAAAGGCATTGTAACCCCTTGCGGTGTGAAGAATATGATTCCCATGCCACCCCCTTGCTCACATTTAGAAGCATCAAAAAATAGGGTTATGTCGGCCTGTGACTCAGGCTCATCAGAATATGGTAATTCTGAGACATGGAAGACCCCATCATTGGGCAACTCTATGGTCAGAGGTTGATAATATTCGAGAGGAGCCTCTACTAGTTGATCGGTGATGACTTGACCTTTGATGGACTTTTGTCCAATGAATTCGATGTCAAACTCCATCAACAACATGATCCATTTCACCATGCGGCTACTATGATAAGTATGACTCATCATGTACCGTAATGGATTCTCCTTAGACACAACATACGTCGTATTGCTCAGCATGTAATGGTGTAGCTTTTTGGTGGCAAATACCACCGCTAAGCATAGCTTCTCAATGTATGCATAGTTAAGTTCATAACTGACTAGGGTGAGGCTAAGGTAATAATTATCCTATTATTTATGTAGTTCATTTTTTTGGTCTAGCATGGCACCCAGTGCCACCTCAATAGCCAAGATGTATAAATAGAATGACACTCCTTGTCTAGGTGGTGCCAATACTGGCAGTGAAGCCAAGTATTGTTTGATGTCATCAAAGGCTGACTGGAACTGGTCATCCTAGAAGTGTTACCCCCTTGTGCAATAATTTATTCATGGGTCGGCACTTGTCAAATAGTTGCGCTATGAAGTGCTTGATTGACACGACCTTACCCTGCAAGCTTCTAAGCTGCTTGATGGTGGTTGGGGGAAGCATTTCAAGGATTTCCCTGACTTTGTTTGGATCTACCTCGATGCCTCATTTTGAGACTATGAAACACAAGAGTTTTCCAGATGTGATGCCAAATACACACTTCTTGGGGTTTAGCCTAACTTTGTGTTCGATGAGGTGATCAAGGATCTTGCGTAAGTCATCAAGATGATCTGGGTGCAAAAGAGATTTTGCCAACAAATCATCCATATAATCTTCCAAATTTTGATGCATGTGATCGTGGAAGATGTATTTCATAGCGCATTGGTAGGTGGCGCTAGCATTTTTAAGGCCAAATGGCATGACCTTATAACAAAATGTCCCCCAAGGCGTTGTGAATGTCGTTTTTAGTTGATTGTCAGGATTGATATGTATTTGGTTGTATCCCAAGAAACCATCCATGATGGAAAGCATTTCGTGGCCTATTGTAGCATCTACCAATGCGTCGATGCTAGGCAAGGGAAAATAATCCTTGGGACTCGCTTTGTTTAGATCTCAAAAATTTGTGCATATGCAAATCCTCTCGTCAGGATTTTTGATGGGCACCATGTTGGACAACCATGGTGGGTAATCTATGTAGATGACAAACTGTGCATCCAACAACTTTTGTAGCTTGTCTTTGACAATTAAGGCCAATATTGGGTGCATCTTACGTAGCTTTTGATTGACTAGCTTGACTGTCAGATCAAGCATTAGATTATGCGTGACTAGTTGCGAGTCTAGCCTCGACATGTCTTTGTAGGACCATGCAAAAACCTCCTTCTTCTCTTTGAGAAGGTCAATGTAATCGGCTTGCTCTTCGGGGATAGACTTACCCCCAACTTGATGATTTGTAAATTTATTGGAACAGAGCCGATATCTATGTCAATCGTCTCTTCGACTGACATGTAGGACCCATCCTTCAACTGGTGTGGAGTTGGGATCAGGTGGATATCATTTTCTTAATTTAGATCTATGTTGGGAATGTTGGGCTCCTATTCAGCATGGAAGATATCTTGAGTTGGTCTTGGGGTGAAATGAAGCATCTCACCACAATGCCAGTACTCTGATGGGGATGGTGGTGAATTAGCACGATCCCAGTCTATGGCATCTAGGTCTAGATACAATTGTCATGCTGGATCGACTAGATTGCATATGGGGGTAGTTAAGTCAATGGAGATCATGTTGATGAAATGAATTTGATCTCCATTACCATGGGGGCGTTGACTCAGACATACTTGGTGATCCTTATACCCCAGATATGGCTCTGTGGGTATTGGCACAAAAGGATCGGCCCTATGTGTGGATAGAAGGACATGGTCTACCCTTGGCACTGATGGCTCTATAGGGTCTTTGGGTGGACGGTGCTCTCTGTATACCTGAAGTTGCAGATGTAGCACTTGGTCTAACTATGCCTGGTTAAAGTGCCATCTATGCCTTGGCCCCATGTTTAGTTGTTCAAACATATCATCAATGTCCATGGGGTATTCCCACTACCACATGTGGTTGAGATATGCCATCTCGGTCTCATCTTCATAATCGCTATCGGAGATCCATAGGCCTTTGTTGGCTCTGATAACTACGTGCAGCATATGAGGCTCGTTCTATTTGAGCAAGTTGATTTGGTCCCATCTAGGTTATTCTGCTCTCTATGGGAGGACCTGATTCTATTGAGGTGGCAATTGCTCGATTGGAACATTTAGGGGGAACATTGTCATAAAGTTCTCCTGATAGTCATCTCTGGGTGTCACTTACGAGTTATTACTATCAAACTCGAAAGGGTCCCAAGGTTCTACCTCATAATCTAACTCATATTCAAAATATCCCCCCTGATCTTGTCTATATCCCTCTTGGAGGTACTTTCTTGAACTTTCCCCTTTCTCGATCGGAGGGAAGGGGTTGTTGAGGCCCACAAGGTTTGTTTTTAACAATGGGAGATAATCCCCCAATGTATATGTTGTGTTAGGATTGGAATATGGATCTTGTGCCAACCCATCCTTGTTGCCTAGCCCCAAGAATTGCATGGTCCCTACCAAGATGTCGAGGGGCAAAGGGTGGTTAAACCCTACTCCAAATTTATCATATGTAATCTAATATCTTGGTTCACAAAGAACATGCATTCCTTGCTCATATCTACCCAACCCATATCCATGCCAATTACATTGGCCAAGGTATTTCAAAGCGAATTTTGAGTTGGACAGATAGTCGACGTTTTCATCAAATGGCTCTTCATCCTCTTCCTCTTTTAGGTAAGGTTCAATGTCATTGTCGAGGCCCCCATATACAAAATTTGTCTGATTTGGTGGGTAGCCTAAAGGGATAATAGTTACAATGGGGAGGTGAGGTCTCCCCATGTCCCACAGTGATCACCACTAAAAGCATGTCTACAGAAGCATGGCGTACCAGGTGCGATGCAAACAAATGGATAGATGTATAACGAAATGCTAAGTCCTACGAACATGCAAAGAACAAGTGCATGAAAAGGGAAAATGAAATCCAATGAAATGAGATGTAAATCAAAACTAAAGTTTAGCCTCTTTTATTGATATTTCTTGTGATTCAATTACAATATGTCCCTCCCCCTTTCATGGGCTCGAAGCGTTAGATACAATATTGTTACACCAACGGATGGTACGCTTCCCTTCTGGGTCTTCTGCGTGCCCACATTCGATATGGGCGGGCCAAACGTCGCTGCCGCTTGTGTAAGTGTGTCTATAATTCCTTTATACCCATCCTATGTCGATATACTACATACATAGAAACGGTAAATTGTTAATAGCATATGCAGATGGAAGGAAACATGTAATCCCTAGGGGCTCCGGCTAGTGAATACATGAAATAATAAAACAGTGATCAAAACATGTCAAAATGAAATGAAACTTGAATAGAGACATCCAATAATAATTATGGGCACACTAAAAAAATAATAGTCAGGAAATCATGCATGGATTTCTAATCACTCCGGGGTGGGACGATTAGGACTATCATAACACGTGCGAAAGTGACCTCCAAAATATCCCATCCAGAGGCCTTAAAAACACCTATAAACTTGGGGTTAGGTAAAATGGGGAATTTTGAGACGACCCAGAAGGTCAGATTTGGTAGATTCTACCCTTATTGACCTGTATCTAAAGGCACTCCCTGTAGGTTAGTAAACACGTAAAACGATGAAAACGTAGTCAAAACAGGTCAGAATGCAGTGAAATTTGAATAGTAGCATATATGAATCACATAAAACATGATGTAAAATAAATAGTGAAGAAATATATTGTAGATTTCTAATCACTCCTGGGTGGGGCGATTAGGACTGCAATAGTGCGGGGGGCACCTAGGGCAAGACGTCCGCCGTTTGGGGCTTGGTTTTGACACCAATCCACTTGGGATGGGTCCAAAACCTCCTAGGGGGTTGTGTAAATAAATTTTGTGTGGTATTGTGGCTGATTTTTTGGGTTTTGTATCCATATTGCGCTCCTAGTATTCACCCGATGACCTCCCTTCCATAAAAGAGATCAAGGATGTAGGAAGCACAATAAGGGGTGAGGGTATAATTCAGCAGCACTCTGTTGCTCCAAATGCTCCTATTCTATCCTCATTTTTGGGGTGAGAAGGCTCACCATTTTATAGACCTAAAGGTCTCCTTTGAGTGTGTATGCATGGGTGCCACTTGGCCATCATGCTTTTTTAGGGGAGAAGATTCCTCCCTAATTAAGGGCTCCATGACTGCCTCTATGACTGCCTCTTTGAGCTTTGAAACGCCCACTCACACTCCCATGCATTGAAGGTGGAGTTGAGTGGCGGATCTGGGCTGCCATTTTTCTAGGTTTGACTTTTATCCTGTCATACCTGCTATTCGCCCCACCCTGGAGCGATTGCTGCTAATCATCTCGGGTGGGGAAAATAGCATTCTAATCGTCCTAGGGTGGAACGAATAGGGAGCAAAGTGCTTGAAAGGTGCCAAATTGAACTCTGACCTTACAAAACATTGTGGGAGTGGTTAGGACCACTGCTTAACCTCTTGGGGCTGCCCTAGGGGCTATGTATGCCAATTCAATCAGTGTTTGTAGCCACATAATTGGATTGGTGATATTTTGGTGTCTACAATACCCAAATATAGATGATGATTTGCAAGGCTTAGATGCAACTAGAATGGGGAAGATGAAATTAAAGGTGGCACTCAAACCGTAACAAGATAATGACTATTGTGATTCATACGACTTCTACACCAATGGGTTTGATCCCTAAAAATTATTCTCATGGGGTTTGACAACGTAGTAGTTCTAGGAGTGATGACAGATATGGATGCAAGGGAAATCAACCATGCATCGATTACATGGACCTACTGATAGCGATTTGTAGTTGCGAGGGTGATATTTTGTTTTATGTTTGATAGTGAAGTGGTGGGAGCTTCAGTGTCATCGTCTACCATACAACATCCAAATACAATATTACAGTGACCTCACATGGTAGCAAGTAATACAGTTTGACTTTGACATGGGCGGGAGCATATGGTCATGTTGGTTCATTTCAAATGGTAAAATTTTGGACACCATGAAAATATTTATAATTAAGTACAGTGGATGGTAGAAGACACTGGGAAGACTGATTCAACATGATACAGTGGTGTAAGCGACTATGTGGACGACCAATGGGTGATGACTTGGAAGCACACATGCCAACATGAATATCATAGACAACCTAGATTCACATAGCCCGAACGTAGGACTAATAGGACAATTCAGATGGTTTGGATGGTATGGCCTGATAGTGGATACATGGGCAGGCATACATAGAGGCAGCTAGTTAGAAATGGATAAAACTTACCATAATAGCATGCAGGTGATAGTGCATCTCTGAGTGGACATTAGTGGGTGCTCACTGTGAAAGGAAGTTGGTGGTATGAATAGTGAAGGAAAGCACATGGTACAGATGACAATGTAAACCTTGGTGAATGTTATGATAGTAGCAATTGTCAGGGTAATCTTGATATCGAGAAATCATCAATTCAATAGATAGTAAGGGCTATCAAGATCTAGATAGACATAAAATTGAGAGTGTAATATTATTGCATGGGCTCCGTAGGCCACATAAGGGATATAACCATTGATTTTAAAATAGAGAACCCACACCAAAAATGGAATCATGGAGTGGTGGTTAAAATAGCATCGATAACACGAATTACATTACTACTGTAACAAGTTGGAAGCGCCATATGGGGAATGCTTCAGGTGTAGAATATATTTAATATTAGATAAATAAAGGTATGTAGCACATGGATGATCATGGCCAAAATATGGCATATAGGGGTATAGGTTCTATAGTCCCAAATTTAAATAAGAAGATATCGTTGTAGAGCCCATGTTGAAGTGTTATGAAACCAATAGTGAGGTGTATGGATATAGACGCCTGGCCTTTAGGTTAGGATGAATAAAACAAAAGGAGGAGGCGATTACCATAGGATGCTTTCATGGATTCATTATGAAAGTGAAAAATGAAGAGACAAAAAATAGGGAGTTCTAGAGCCAAACGATGGGGAAAAAAAACGAAAATGGATGAGAGGAAACAAAAGGTTTTTGTAATGTTAAATATGCAATGGAAAGACAAAAATAGGGCTGGATATTTTGGGAGGAAATCCGCACCGCTAGACCGAGATTACCACATGATGCCAATTTTGGGCATGGTTTTTTGCACTTGTAGTTGAATGTTGAAGATTTTTTTGCAATATATTGGAGATACATCAAGTTTTATGCATGTTAATGGTTGTCTTGTTGTCATTTTTTGGTATATTGCACCATTTCCTTAGAAGATTGCACCACGTTAGCTTGTTTGATTGCGTGAATTCGGGTCACACTAATGTTGGTTTTTGTGCAGAATACTAATGCTTGCAGGGTCTGTGGAGAAATTTTGGGTTGCAGCAATTTGTTTGATTTCTTTTATTTCATTTTTTTTATTTTTTCTAACCCTTCTTTTTGCAGATTTTTTTAATTTTTGAATTAAAATAAAAATCAAAAAAAATTAAAACCCAAAAATAAATGCACGAGCCCTAGAATGAGCTTCAATATTTCATCTTATGCAATTTCGAAGTCATTTTGAAGCCAATCTAAATTTATAAAAATTATTTAAAGTTGCTTTTTTAGGCATTTTATAATTTCAGATTTGACATAATTTCACTTTTCAAGCTTTATATTTTATTTTTCAAGCAATAAATTGACTTCCCTTTATGAAAATCAATTTCATTAAAGGGGGTAATTTATATGGCATTCAATAGGCCATTATTTTCAAAGCAATAAATCAACTTATCTTCATGAAAATTAATTTCATAGAAGAGGGTTATTTATTTGACTTTCAAAGGCTTCTATATTTTATAATTAGTTTTGCATATTTATTTTCTTTTCATTCACCAAGCAATAATTAAATGAATCCAATATTCATTTCACATTCATATTTAGAGAGATTTTAATATTCTATTTCATTGTTCAAAGCAAGGTTTAAAGAAGGTAAAACTTATTTAAAATCTACTTAACCAAAAGAAGATAAAATCTACCTAAAATCCTCCAAGATAAAATGAACTAAGGCTTACATCATGGTCATATGAGGGCCAATCACATTTTATTTTCTTTTAAGTTTCATGAACAATTAATAGCATAGCATAATAAAATAACACCAACATAGATCCCTTGTTAACAATTACTTGCAAATCACTAAGGTATTCCTAGCACTCACTTGATATATCTTCACAAGATTACAAGCACACATAAGTAAAAGGAACCTTGGAGAAATTTCATATTTCTTTGCAAGAGAGGGTTTTGTGATCAAAATCCTAAGTGTGAGTGTGGTTTTGCAATTGGGTAAAATTACCACTCAACATTTTGGTGCTAGAAGGAGGGCCTGAATTGGTTTACTTTATTGCTATTTAGATGCTAAATTGTTCATGTTTACTTGAAATATTTATTTGAAGGCATTGGTCTTGACTAACGAGATTTTGTTGACGTATGATCACTTTCATTGATTCAAACATTCTCTAATTGATGATGCATTGATGCTAACCTTTTTACAAATTTGAGAATGTTCCTTAATGTCATGGTTTAATTGATGCATATATTTTGGTTGATGCTAACTTGATGATCTATATGTTAAACATTTGAAAATTGTTAGTCATTGCATGCTTCTTTGCAAGATATTTCTTTGACTAACAAATTTGGTACTAAAGTTGTGTTCTTTAAGATTCACTAATGGCAAGGCTTACTCCAGTAGGAATGGCATCTTGGATAGGGGATTATTATAGCCATTTAAATAGGCCTATCCATCAAATCCCTGAAGGTGTAGAAGATTATTTACCTCAATTTAGGCATGATGTGGATCAAGCTAAGGAACATATTCAGAGATACAAGGACATGTTAATTTATTTGTAAATTATGCATGCAGATTTTACTTGTAGGTTATTTTCGTACACATTGGATGAGGTTGCATTTGATTGGTACATCCACTTACCTCAAAGCTCTATCACTTCCTATGATATACTAGAAGCAATATTTATCAACCATTTTGAAAAACTAGTTGATCCAGTTGTGATAAAGAATCAGTTTATCACTATCTATAAGGAGCCTAATGAGTCCATGAGCCAATTCAATGATAGGTTCCATAGGTTGTATATCAAAATGTATACCCATTACATCATCTCGGAAGAAGAAGCCATTGAGGTATACATGGGAGCCATAGACCCCGTACTTGCTACATTTCTAGGGGAAAATATTGAAGATCCATCTGTGTCTAGAGTCTATGAGACCACAATAATAGTAGAACAATGGTGTATTTTGAAAAGGGATGAGATGGATCAATCATCATTGCTTAACCCTAAGGCTCACAATCAGACACCACCCATGAGTTAGGCTGAGGAACAACCTCCTCCCATGATGAACCATTCTTTAGGAGGTATGGATTCCAACCAATACCAACCATCCAATCTAGCACCCTTGAATCAAATAATGCCTGAGGTGAATGATCAATGGGATGAAGTTGAATGTCCAAATTTCATAACCACCTTAGATATCATCCAAGAGGAGGTGCAAGTTGCAAAGTCAATACCCACCAATGAGGATTGTGGTGAACAAGCCCATCAAGATTTAGAGATTGACTCAAAGTTGAAAATGTATGAGCCTTTAGAGATGAAGGGATTGAAGTCTTTGTTTACACAAGAGGATTGGGATAATCTCAGAAAGAGTGAAATGGAAGTTGAAAAGGAATCAATGGATGAATATAAAGATGATATAGAAAGCATGATAGAGTTTCACCACTTATTTCTAGAAGACAATCATTACAATGATCAAGAGAGCCAACATGAGCCAAGCTATGACCTAGAGTCATTGTTTACAAATGAGGATTATGGTGATCACACAAATCTGAATGCAAGTATGGATTCCACCATAGAAACCCTTGAACCACCAAAAATGATTGAAGGAGAATTTGAAGAGGAGTTTCTTGAAGAATCTGAAGATTATGAGGAAGATGAAATAGAATTTCATCTCATGGGTCTAGATGATAATTATTGGTTATCCCTAATGATGAAATTTTTATTTCATTGAGTATGTAGGATGCTGAAATTGCTACCTCATATGAAGAGCTTGCAATTCTTGGACAATATGAAGAGGATGAATTATTTGAAATTATCGTGGATAAAATTGAAAAATAATTGAGAGAGGAAGCTAAAGATCATGCCAAAGATACAATTGAGTTTCATCACATGTATTTGGATAAAAATTCTTATAATGGCTGAGGAACATCTAAAGAATCATTTATTTCTCACACACCTATTGATGAAATTTCTATTGATATGTAGGGCATCAAAATCGTCATCCCACATGAGAAAATGGTAAATCTTTTGTGCGATCCATTGGTCTTGGATGAAGAAAGAGAACCAATAAATGAATTCAAAGACATAACAAAATTTCACCACTTGTTCTCGGAAGACACTTTGGATGAGATTGTTGAAAATGATGGTCAAGAAAACCCACACCTTCCAAATTGTGATAAAATTGAATTTTGGGTTACAAATGTGGATTGTGATCTTGCAAGCTTGAATGCAAAGAGTAGCCCACTTTTGGAAATAATTGAACCATCTAAGGAAGGTGAAGGTGAATTTGATGAGAAACACGTTGATGAATTGGAAGAGGTTGAAGAAGTAGTTGAGTGTCACCACTTGATTTTGGAAGATGATTACTATGATTCTTGGAAGAAGTGGGAAGAATATGCTCACTCCAAACCTTCTAATGAACTTTTTGTGTCAAGTGATATGCAAGATAATACAATTACTTTCTTGCATGAGGATATTACAAATCTTGTACAACCTAAGAATGGTTTGGAAGAAGGGTTGGAATCTCATCAAGTGTTGGAAAATGATAATGATTCTACTACCATGGATAAAGAAGGAGAACCACTTTCTTTGGTCCCCTTTGAGAGGCAAGAAATTAAAAATCTTGATCCACCTATTGGCTCTACAATGTCTATGCCATCTCAAAATGAGGAAATTCCAGAACCTGAGTGGTTTGGGTTTGATATTATTGATGATCCTAATGAAAATGTGGATTTTGAAACAACTCAATCCATTGATCATGGAAAGGTGTTATGTGACACATATCTTGAGAAGCTAGGTTCTTGTTTTGAAAAATATGGGCATATGTTTGATTGGGTACCTAACTTTGGTATTTTTGAACAGGTGCTTGATGATGATGAAAGTCATGAGGAAGAAGAAAAAGTTACAAATTCTCTCCAAGTATGGGTAAATGAAAATGTGCCAAAGGTAAAATCTCACCTTTTGTGTTCCAACATTCGAACTCCAAGTGAAGGTGTGTCTAATTGGTTGTTGGATTCAAATGCTATCAATGATGAAATGCCATTTGTGGTTGATAAAGAATTTGAGTTAATTTCTCCTCACACCCCTAATGATATTGCTTTATTGAATGAAAAGGAAGTTGATGTGCTTGAAGTGTTAAATCAAGTTCATAAACAATTAATAATTGAATCTAGGATAAAAACTTATAATGATGCTCATTTAATAAATATCCTAGATGCTTGCAAAATGTTATATAAGTTTGATTGGCCTACAAACATGGAAAATAACTTGGCTTTGAAATTTTTAGAAATAGGCTCCTACTTGCAAGACCTCATTTTTGAAAAGGAAAGCCTAATTCTAAATCATGAATCGAATTGTGAGATTGACACATTAAGGAATAGACAAGGAGGAGTTGAAAATCAGTTATTGTCTAATCAATTTAATGATTTGAAGCTCACCTATGGGACCATTAATGGAACTAAATCAAATTGGTGGGGTGAAAGAGGTAAAATGAAAGTGGTTGTGTTATTTGGCTTAATCTTACTTTGGTTGGATTTTCATAAAGCTTGGTGTGCGTATCATGTTATATGTCTTTTGAAATGTGCTAATCATGTTTGGGATCCAGGGAAGTGATAGCCCAAAATTTTGCACCATCTTGTACCATATTGTATATTTTTGTATATAGTTTTGGTTTTCATATTTTCATTCGACTTTGATGTTTATGAACTTTGTCCTTAAGTTTTATTTTTTTGTTTTCTTGTTAGTTTGCATTAGGTTAGGTTTTGGTTTGTGTTTTTAGTTTTGTGTTTTGGGTTGTTCCCTTGTTTTGAGGTGATGTTTCATGGTCGCTACTAATGGCCTCTTGACCATTTTTTGTGTTCCTTTGTTAAGTAGGTTGGAACACCTAATCTAAAAATAGGTGAACCTAAGAAAAGGAGGATGAATTATTTTGTGATCATGCTCAGATTTTGGGACTAAAATGGTGGAGAGTAGAACAATGAAATATTTCGCTAAAGCTCCACATGTAACTCACATATATTAAAGGGTATTTATGGAAGTCCTGAAGGATGAAGTTATCTTGATTTGCAAATTAAGGCAAAAATTCAACACGCTCTATCTCTATGCTTCCTAACCCTAGTGATACATAAATTATTGCAAAGCTATAAAAAAAGAAAAAAAGAAAAAAATGAGCATTGAAAAGCTTGATCAAATCAGTCACAAAGTCTAGATAAACTCTACCGGGGCTATAGATGCTTGAATGGCAATAGGGCTCTGTCTAGACACAACTCGATTATAAGGAAAGGCTTTGCAAAGTATTAAGCAAACACAAGGGTGAGTTAGATAAACCCTACCGGGGCTATAGATGCCTAACTGGAAGTAGGGCTCTATCTGTAAAAAATTCTTTTATGAGCCATGCTTCATAGCCTAAATGCAAACCAGATGATGGAATCCATAAGATTTCAAGGATGCAAAAATGAATCACTTTGTCACACACTAAGCAAAGGCAGATGGATTAGTTGTTTTTATTCGAAGCTATTTACCCCACCTTCTCGGGACATCGCTAAATAATAATTATTTCATTGATATTTTGTGTTCTCATTTTAGATTGGGTTCTTCACCCGAAATGCTTAGGAGCATTTCCCAGTAGAGTCACCATTTGTTGTGACTAGCGCACAACTAACCCCAAAATTGGGGACCCACCTCTTATTTTGATGTTTAGAGGACTTCGATGGTCTTGGGTACTCTTTGAGTGATAGTTTTTATCCATGGTTGTCCTTGAGTGTGTCCCAAGTCCTATCTCCATGAGTGTTTCATTCATTAATGTTTGTATTTTTAGTGGGTTAAGGTTTAAGTTTATGTTTTAAGTTTTAAATGTTAGTTTATTGTTTCTCTTTTCATTTGTGTGTTTCAAATAAAATAAAATTATATACATATATATATATATATATATATATATGTGTGTGTGTGTGTGTGTGTGTGTGTGTGTGTGTGTGTGTGTGTGTGTGTGTGTGAATGCAAGAACATGACACTTAAAATAGAATAAAAGAAAAGCAAATAATGCAGTTAGGAACAAATATTGCACAAAAGAATATATTCAATAAAATAGGGGGGAGCCGATAAACTCCATTATTACAATCAATGTTCCATGTGATTATTTGATATAATATATTACAATAGTGCTAGGGTTCTCCGAAACCCTAGCTAACAACAATAGAAGTGTCTTTAGATTTGGGTGTGTCCTTGATTCCAACAGGTTGAGTGGGCTTCAAATATCCAAGGTTGGGCCACTCCAGCTTCAATAGCTATCAAAAAATGTGTGAAATTTGTAGATCTACATACACAAAATAGAACAAAGGGAGTTAGTAATACCTGTGAGGGCTCCACAGTGTGAGGCCCTCGGACATCAATAAAACCCTAGTTTAATAGTGAAGCAAGAGAGCATGTAAGATCAACAAATTGTTAAATAAAATACATTAAAATGAGATATACCTTGATTTGGTTCAGTTATTGTTGATGGCATGGTGTAGCAGGCTTAGATTCATGTTTTTGTAGCTGCAGCAGGCTCAAACACACACTTGGCAGGCTATGAAATGAGCTTCATAGGCTCTGGTGTGTACCTACGGGATACATCAGGCTCTAGAGAGTGCCTGTGATATATAGTAGGCTATGGTGAGCACATCGTAGGCTCTGCAGCGAGCCTCGCAAGCTCTGGAAGGCACCTGTAGGTTAGTGCAGAATCTACAAAAGTAGATCTGGGGGATGGCAATGAATGTGACGGATGGATGGGGGCTGTGACAATGATGGAGGTTGAATGGGGGCTGTGACGATGATGGAGGATGAATGGGTGATGGTTGGAACAACAAAAGTCTTATCGATGAGCTAGGGCTTTAGATTTTTAGGATTCTATGCTAGGGCTTCACCAATAATTCCTCCAGGGTGCAAATGTCTAATTCTCAAGTTCTAGTGGATTCCAAGGTTTGAGCATTTACAAATACCCTTATTTATAATCCAACCTAGGGTTTTCTTAGGGTTTTAGCCTTACACTTTTGATCATGTGGCTAATATTAAATTAGATCCTAAGGTTGAGATTACTTTTTGAATGTGACATGGATTAATGAATATGGACGGTGGATATTAGAATGGATCGGATGGTTGTGGTTAATTGAGTTTATAAATACATATTTTATAATAAATATATTATAATATAATATAGAATATTATATTAAATATAAAATAATATTAAAATAATTCCAATTAGGCTAGGAAATGACAAGAAGGGTGTATGGTGGACAAGTGGGTGGTGGAATGGTTAGGATGGAGGTTTAGTGGCTGTAATTTGGTGTCTACAGATACCCCTTTTTGTACCATGTTATGTGAAACACAATATGGTGCAAAAATACTAGACACCTTCCTGGGCTATGGGTGCAGAAGTGGCTTCTCTCTGTTTTTGGATTTGAGCACTGATGTTGAAGACAAAAGAATAAAGAATTTTTTGGAATTTTGCGTAGCTTACCCCCTCAATTGGCGAATGAGTTACGAATGTATCTCACAAGCCAATTGAAAATTTTGTGCAAATAATGAATGATTTGGTGGATTTGTGCAATTGATGAATGAATGATGTGAAATGCAGATGTGATACCATTTTTGCCCCAACGGTGGAAAAGGGTTGGTGTATAAGACTATGCAAAATGTGGATGATATGAATGATGTAAAATGTTATACCATTTTTGCCCCAATGGGTGAGAGGGGGATTTGTCCAGTGTAAATGTTTATGATCATGTGAGATGTATCCCATTATGGGAGAATCATAATATAATGTGGTTGCCCCAAACTTTGGGTTGATTCGATGTTGTTGAATAATTTGTCGCAATGGCGTCATAGAGTATGCAAAATATGAAGATGCAAACTGACTAAGTCAACGTAGGGGTTGGGTATTGACTGTGGAAATTTCTTCGTCAATTCCATAATGGAACCAATAAAGCTTACCGGTGTCCTGTATTTTGACTATTGTCAAATGAATGAGTGTTTGTGATTGTGGTTTATCTGTGTTTTCTTGCCCCACAGACAAGGACATCAATGATTGATTGTGAGAAAATTGTTCTTGGCAAGGTTGTAATCAAAGTGTGAGGTGCAAAATATGATTGTGATTTGTGATGATGAGATGATGATAATGATCATGTTGAAGTGTCCTTATTGTAGGCTATTCATCTTACTGAATTGCATGGATTACTATCGCTGCAATCACCAAGTTTATAGAATAACATACTAGATACGAGGCTCACTTATTATTGACTTAACCAGACAAATATGAAATATGATTATGGAAGAATGTTTGATGGAGTAATGCAATATTGTGACTGATTGTGGAGTTTATTTATTTGTGCTTCTATTGTGTTTTTGGTATTTGCGGTGCTTTGTGGTAAAGATGATTGATTTAGCAGTCAAATCAAATCCAACATGCATGAAAATGGATGGGATGATGAAGCATATGATGATGAATTATGGAATGGCAATTTTGTGAAATTTTGACCTTTATTGTTATGTTTTGAAATGTGATATGTTTTTTTGTAGAAATTGATCTTTTTCTCACCAAATATGCATGTAAAACTATTTGTGTTTTCACAAAATCAAATTTTATGATGTACATGATGTGTGGATGAAATTTGGTGCATGTTAGATGAGGGGAGCTACCATTTTGAGGGCTTTTTCTTTATGTTTATTGGTTTCTAGGTGCACGACTTCACTTGGCATGTTCTATAGGTGCCCGCGTGTGTCTGAGTGCGCCTACAGGCACACAACAACGCTCATGATTTGTAGGTGCAGGTCTACACCTGAATGCACTAAGGAACAAAGTCTAATATGGGTGAGGTATGTGGCTGAGTCATATAGGCATACAAAGTCTAATCAGAGTACAAGGTCGAGGGCTTCTACTAGATCTCAAGAGTATTCTCTTGGATAGTAGACTCAGTGCTTAGATGCACTATTTTGTAGATATGAACCTTGGTGCTCCATTGTAGCCTTTTGGCATCGATTGTATATGTGATATATATATATATACATGGTTTTTTCATATATATATATATGTGTGTGTGTGTGTGTGTGTGTGTTATCTCTTGTGTGGATGTGTATCGCTCCAAATTTTTTGCATCCTTACCTTCGGGCTATAGGATCCGTGCCCGAAAGGAGGATGGGAAAAGGATGGCGCGGTACCTCAGACTGAGAGGCCTTGCGAAGGTCCCGTCTCTCGGGGGAGGTGTATTATGGTGATTTTTTGATGGATGGTGGGTTCACCAGGAAAAATTTGAATGGCAGTTTCCACACCTAGGTTGGGAATGTGTTTAATGTGTTCAGTTTTATTTTTAAACATTCAAGTCCTAGGTTTAGCCAAATGAATCTAAGTTGTTCTATTATGAAAATGCAGGCTAAATGAAATACAAAAAATAGATTTTAAACAAAAAATAGAGAGAAAAAGCTAAATTACAGAGCCATACTTGATCCAGATGTCTGATGGAGATTCTAATTTTGAAGCAGTTCAGATCGTTTGGAATTTTACAGGATCATCTCCGACCTACAGGATCGTATGAGATCTGACGAATTCGTTAGACGAATACGTCAGAGACCTGCAAATAGAGAAATAGGCACAAAATACAAAAAATGCAGCAATGCTAATAGAGGATAATGATGTAAAATGATAATAAGAATGTTAATAAGATAATCCATAATAGGAATGTAAGCAAATTATGATGTTTTAATAGTTAATCATGATTTCATTATGCAATTAAACTACATGGGTGAACTCCAAGATGCAGAATAATAGAAAATAATGAACAAACTGACTAGATGCAGAATAAAACAACAGATGAGAAGAGAAAAATGCAAACTCTGGGCACTGATTGCCCCCAATGCAGACTGCAGTCAAAATCATCTCGGATTGGTAAGAAATTGTCTCGAATTGAACAGGATCGTCCACGACAAACTGAGCTTGCTCTGGCTGAAAAATACTAAGGTTCCTGCAACAAAATTTGGATAGGACAAGAGCATATGGTAATTTAGGATGTTTTAATGCATGTAAAGTCAAGTTACAGGAAATTTCAGCCAGGGGAAAGTCAAGGGGGAGTCCTAAGTTTAAATAGGCTTAGGAGGGAGGTTAGGAGGTTGGATATCATCCCAATTTGGGAGATCTCCAACGGGGAGGGTCTCTAACGATGCAAACATTCTTCTACCTGGATTAGAGATGCCGTTGGAACAGAGGCTAATTGAAAAAAATTAGTCTTGGGACAAGATCGTCTAGACGTCCTAGTCTAGACGAAATCATTCGATCTGAGGCGATATCATCTAATCGGTGACGATATCATCAAATGGTCAAAAAAACTCTAAAAATGGCATGGGAAAGGAGGAAACGGGTTAAATGACGGTTTGGAAGCGGTTTTGGGGGTTAAAATTTGAATTTGAATATTTACTAGAGTAATTGTAATTATTTAAGGTTTTACTGTGCCAATTTTAGGGTGCTACATTTTGCCCCCTCTTTAGCAAATTTTCCAAAGAAAATGCGTTAAATATGAGTTCTTCTCGATATAGGAGAAAGCAAAAATTATTTCCATTTTTAGGTGATGATTCTAGGTCGAATCATACAACAGCTTACTATGGTGCCCCCTCCGTGTTTTTACCCAAATCGAACGTTTGAGGTAAAAACGTGAAAAAGCAAAATTTTAAAAAAGTTGCTAAGTGTTTTTGAATAAAATTAATAAAATAGGGTAAAACCCTAATTCATTGTTACTGTTCATTTTCCTAGTTTTTAGAGCTTTGGAGACAAGATGGTCGAGACAGCGCACAGATCAACAGAGGTCCGACGTGGGCTACGGGTAAGGGTCTAAACTGAATTTAGAATGATTTACTTAGAATTTCATGCTTTTTAGATTAGATTTGATTTATTTTTGAGCATCGTGGCCATTTTTGGGCCGTCGACATCGTCAAGATGAAATCGTCTCGATTTCGTCGAAATCATCTCGATATCGTCGATTTCGTCTAAGGGCAAAATCGACAATAGGGGGACGATTTCGTCCAACAAGGGATGATTTCCTCATGCAAAATCAGAGACAAATTTGCTCAAATTGGGGACGATATCGTCCAATTGTGGATGATATCATCATTTATAAAATTGAACTTATTTTGACTTGCATTTTTAATTAATGATTTTTATTGTTGATTTTGTTTATGTTGCAGAGAGGATTACTAAAGAGCAGAGAATGGAAATATGATGGACTAAGGGATGACTTGGCCGCCCTGTCTCAGGCAGAGCGAGATCAGCTGGCTCAGGTCGGCTTGCAGCATGTGGTAGAGATGCCACAGGTTTCTACATATATCGGGCTATTGACAGTCCTAGCAGAGAGGTGGTATTCGGGTTCTTCCTATTTTTGGTTACCGATAGGGGATATGACTCCCACACTGGAGGATGTATGAAGGATTTTGAGGATCCCCAGACAAGGACGACTGATCACTCTCACAGACAATCAGGGCCACACGATTATGTGACTATGTGGCGATCTGAGCTTCGCCCTAGAGAAGGGCAGAGTGAACATTGAGTCACTACGTCAGATGCCTGGGGCATCTAGACTCACACGGGTTTTGGCTAGGGTGGTAGGTAGTCTTCTGCTATGCCACTAGAGTGGATGCAGGGTACCATGGGTACTGAAAAATGTGGTCTGTGACATGAGAGACCACGGATATAGGTTTGCTTTGGGGAGCTTTGTACTCTACCGATTGTATAGGATCCTTCATGGGGTCGTATACAAGGGCGGTCAATGTCTGGTTATGACATCTCTACTATAGGTTTGGTGCTAGGAGAACATTGTGATGCGGAGGCCGGTAGGGCTCCCACTGATAGGGATTGATGGGGAGAGGCCTCGAGTTTCCTACTGGTGGCTTCAGAGAGGGGCACAGTGATAGATAGATCTGCCAGCATCTCAGAGACTACTTAACGATCTTGTCTCCGACTAGATCACCTGAAGGCCTTAAAGAGATCATCCAGGGTGGGCTGAGGATGGACAAGAGCTGGCTTGCATTAGGCGAGTCTTTTGGCTAAGGATGGAGAGGGGAGAGTTGGAGCTCCACAAGTACGATCGAGTTTTGAGGCAATTCGGTCTATAGCAAGGGATCCCATCTCTGAGAGACTACGAGTTTTCCTAAACTATTCAAGATAACACTACAGTTAGCGGGGCTCTAGATATGCAGTGATTCTAGAGTTAGGATGTAGATGATGCCCCCATTCAGCCAGTGGATGGGGACGATGCTGGGGTAGCCGACGGCTACAATTCTTGGTACATAGGCATCCGCCCTCCTTAGATGACGAGGGCTCAGGGTTCGATTCATGCAGTTGTGCATTAGATGGGGAGGCAGCACCAGGTAGCCATTGAGGCAGCATAGGGTCATGATGGGAGAGAGCAGAGGAGACCACAGGCTCAACAAAGGCCATGGCAGCGAGAGAGGAGGGAGGAGAGACCCCCTTCTCCACAGAGAGAGAGACCACCATCGCCCGATAAGGGCAAGGGTGTGGACACAGGAGAGAGTAGTGAGATGGCTACTCTCTAGGTAGAGACTATCCGTCTCGAGGCACAGGTGCAGACTTTACAGGAGGAGACTGCATGACACCAAGCAGAGGCTACACAACTCAAAGATGAGGTTGCATGCCTTAGAGCACAGAGCAGAGAAGCGAGAACTCAGGAGCTGGTGCGGTCAATTGCTCAAACCACGTTCTACCAGGGTATCTACTTCCAAATGGTGCCAGAGGGTCAGAGGGTATAGCTGCCAGCCGACATTGCTGACCCGATCAAGATTGGGTCATCGAGGACTTCATCTCGATCGATGACTAGGACTCGCAGTACCACACATACTATGATGGGGCCACCTCATCCACCTTAGGGTGGGGGAGGAGATGAGGCTGAGAGCTCGAGGGGTTCTCGAGACACTGCACAGAGGATATATGATTGAGAGGATTGAGTATGCCAAGATGTAGATTGTGGCATACCAATCTAGTTTTGAGATGATGTACATATATTTGATATATATATATATATATATATATATATATATAAGATGAGATATTTTTTGATCATATGACTTGTATTATGATGATACGTCTTGTTTATATGTTTTTATGATGCTTTAATGTTTGAAGTGTGATTGATGTGATGATTCATGTAATTATGTCATTGGAAAAAATTATGGTTTAAATGTCATACTTTTAAAAATTTAAATGAAATAATCTGATATAACAAATTGGTTGTTTGTGATGTGATAATTTGATAAAAAATAAAAGAGACTTTTAACAATAATTTCAAAGGACATTGTCACTATTATAGACCATTTCATGGAGTCGCCGCTCACTCGGTCGTCAAGCTAATCCTAGTATAGAAATATTGCTAAAAGTAAAAGGGTGCTTAAGAGACTGTCTTAAGACTTTGTTGTGATGATGCAAATGATGATGATGATGATGATGATTTGTTTTCAGACTTCCATGAAAATATTATGCATGAAATATTTTAAGATGACTTTTGCTAGGCATAAATTCCTAAGTGTGATAAATTTTTTGGATAATTCCCTAGGAATTATACCATCATTGCAAAATTGAGTTTTGACATAATGACATGAAAAAGTGATAATGTGCATGCTTTTTTAAAAACATAATTGTATAACAGAATGATTTAAGTCATATGTTTTTATGATTTTAAATAAATGGAGAATAAAATTACGATGGTTTGCGCTAGGCATAGAATATGTAGGTATAGACTTATACCATCATCGTGAAATCCAAAAAAAATGATAGAATAGTTTTATGGTATGGTTGATTTTTAATTGTTGGAAAATAAACAAAAAATATGAAGAGGAGGACTTGCGCTAGGCATAAGACTCCCATTTAAGTGCTGGAACTATACCATCATCGCGAAAGTCGAAAATATATATATATATATGTGTGTGTGTGTGTGTGTGTGTGTGTGTGTGTGTGTGTGTGTGTGTGTGTGTGTGTGTGTGTGTTTTTATTGTATGGTTTGAAAGAAATTTTGATTTTTGATAATGCATGTAGTTGTCTTTATACTAAACAACTGTACTTTAAAGAAGAAAATGAATTTATTCCAAGCAATTTGCAGAAATATTTCAAAGTATCTTAAAGACAAAAGTTAGATTTATAAGGAATCCCATGTGCATATGTGAGTTCATTTCCAATCTTGATTTATCATAATGATACACAAAATCTCTCAAATACAAAATGTGTGTGCAATTGCATTGTTCATTTACTAGTTTGAGCAAGATACTATGATACAAGTGATTTGAATGAACCAAATAAGTGTTCATTAACCATGATTTAGATGCATATAACCATACCAGACTACTATGTAAGTCATATTATCAAGAGCTAGCTAATCCATAAGCAGACATAGGTCTATACAAAAGAAGGTCGCTAATGTGACAGACATATTGCCACACTAGGAGTTACCCAAGGCCAAGCAGGTTGGGCACAAACCACCTGTTATGGGGCTTACCTCACAGTTTTCGAATAATTGAGAATTCTAGGGATTCAAGCTCATCAACCCTTCTTTTCTTTTCAATGGGTAGGGAGAGGGATTTTATTGCTTTTGCTTTTGCTTTCTTTTGTTTTTCGTTTGCTTTTCTTTTGTATTTTTTCTTGATTTTTGAGATAATGCTTGAAACATTGCTGTAATGATATAAAATAACATTTTTCTTTTTCTTTTTTTCTTGAACTTTGCTTTTCTTCCTATGCTAGGGATACTTGCTCGGATTAGTCGTAGAGCAAGGGATTTTTATTCTGGGTAGGGGTGAGCTTGTCCTTTTGCCAATTCTCAAATATTCTAGACCATGTGCATGATAGGATAGAAGGGGAAATTTTTCACTCAAGAAACCACTTCTACTATGTAGCATAGCATGGACATTACAAATATAATAATTTTATTGTGAAAGGGTGTGCTTGGTTTAAGTAAATAACAAGATCAATTCTCTGTGCTCAAACTTTATTTAATTGAATTTTGTGGACTTTGATATAAGAGAGATTAGTAATCATGCCATATAAAAATCAAGATATTTATTTTGTGTTTGTGAAAGTGAGGGATTCCAAATAAATGCTAATTTATCCAAAATAATTTAAAATATATAACTGCAACATTTTTAAGAAGAAATATATACAAATACTTTTTGAGAAGTTTGAGAATGTTGACTCTCTCTTTCTTCTTTATTTTGTTTTGGTTTCGAAAGAGTCAAGAATATTGTTGTTTTTATTTTTATTATTTTTGTTCGTTTTTGTTTTTGTGTAAACAGTTTGATATATTTTTAAAATAAGACAACATGCAAAATATGTACAAATTATGAAATGACTAATTTTTGTTACGCATAGTAACGTTTAAGATGCAAAATGTTCATGGGTTCTTTAAGGTCTTTACCATATAAGGTAGATAATTTATATGCTTCTGATTCAAATTTAGTAGTGATAATATATGGTCCGAGCCAATTGGGCTCAAATTTACCTTTAAGGTCTTTAGTTGCATTAGTATTTTTTTTATTTTATTTTAAAACAAGGTCGCCGATCTCAAAGGATCGATGACGAACTTTTTTAGCATATGATCTTTTAAGCTTGTTTTGGTAGGCACGGAGATGCTCCAAAGCATTGATGCATTTTTCATCTAGGAGTTCCAACTGATCGAGTCTTCCAGCTCGATATTCATCTCCTACTTCGGTATCTTGAAGTAGTAGAGCCAAAGAAGGAACTTCTAATTCAAAGGGAAAAACGGCTTCAACACCATAAACCAAAACAAAAGGTGAAGTTCCAGTGGGTGTTTGAACACTAGTTCGATAAGCCCACAAGGTCGGATATAACCGAATGTGCCGATCGCGGCCGCTTTATTGACCAATATTTTGAGAATTTTGATTAAGGTTTTGTTAGATGCTTCTACTTGACCATTACCCTAAGGATAATAGGGAGTGGACCAGCGATGCTGAATCTTATATTTTTGACATAATTTCTTGACATCTTTATTTTTGAAACAAGTTCCATTATCAGAGATGAGATTTGCAGGAATTTCGTACCTACAAATGATTTGATTAAAAATAAATTTAGAGACTTTAGTTCCAGTGCAGGAATCTAAAGGCATAGATTTAACCCACTTCGTGAAATACTCGATGGCGGTTATGATGAATTTGTGTCCATCAGATGACACATGATTGATTTTGCCAATAATGTCTAAGCCCCATTTTGAAAAGGGCCAAGGAGATGAAATAGCCTGCAGTTCTTGTGCAGGGGCATGGACAAGGTCAGCATGTTTATGGCACTTTTCGCAATGGTGCACATACTCATGTGCATCATTTTCCATGGTAGGCCAAAAGTATCCTATCCTAAGGAGCTTTTTAGCAATGAAACTACCACTAAAGTGTCCTCCATAAGATCCATCATGGGCTTCACTCAAGGCTGATTTGGATTCTTCTAAATTCAAACATCTTAATAATATACCTTCAAAATATATCCTATATAAAGTATTGCCAATTATTACAAATCGACTTGCTCGTCTACGTAATAACCGACGCAGGTTTCTATTAGAATTGGCAGGGAAAGTCCCATTTTGAAGAAAATTAAATATATTCATATACCAAGGTTCAGGAGTAGTTTCATTGATTAGAAACACATCCAAAGGTTCTAAGCATGACTTATTTGAAGCAGGTTCCTGGAGTCGACGAATAATGATGGTGGCATATTCGTCATCTAGCTCCAAGGGCAGGAGAGATGCAGCTGCGGCCATAGCAACAGCTACACGATTGCTAGTTTGAGGAATAGCTTCCAAGGTAACTTGATCAAATAGAGACATTAATTGTAAAACATAGGCTTTATATGGGCATAATTTATCATCTTTGGTATGATAAACTTCATTAATTTGGTTTATGACAAGTTGAGAATCACCAAAAACTAGCAGATGTTTAATTTTTAGTGCCAAGGTAGCTCGTAATCCAAGGATTAGAGCTTCATATTCGGAAGTATTATTAGTGCAAGAAAATGTTAATTTTAAGGATAGAGGAATAATATGTTTTTGCGAGGATATTAAAATAATACCCGCATCAGCCCCACTCATGCATCGGGCTCCATCAAAGTATAAGGACCATTGTTCAATATGGTCTGCCTCTAATTGAAGGCATTCATCAAGAAACTCAATGATGATGGGATGGGTAGACTCTAAGGGTGCAGTAGCTAATTGATCTGCTATGATTTGACCCTTAACAGACTTTTGTCCTATGAACGTGAGGTCAAACTCGCTTAGAGCAAGAACCCACTTGGCTGTACGACCCGATAAATAAGGTCAACTCATGAGATACCTCAAGGGATCATATTTAGCAATGACATAAGTTTTCTGAATAAGCATATAATGGCATAATTTTTGCGTAGCAAACACAATTGCTATACATAGTTTTTCTAATGCTATGTAGCAGGTTTCATAACTGATGAAGGTTCGGCTAATATAATAATTAGCATGTTCTCTCTTTGCATAATCAAGTTGAGCTAACATAGCTCCTAAGGTAGAATCTGAAGCTAAAATATACAAGATAAATGGACGATCAGGTCTAGGTGGAGAAAGCATAGGTGGGTTAAGGAGGTATTTTTTGAGAAGTTCAAAAGCTTCTTTACATTTTTCATCCCAATTAAAAGGGACATCCTTCTTAAGGAGCTTAAGAAAGGGACCGGTTTTGTCCGCCAACTTATCGATGAAGCGACGGATAGCTTGAAGCTTACCTTGTAAACTTCGTGACTCAGATATATTGGTAGGTGCGGGCATATTAGTGATAGCCATAATATTAAGAGGGTCAATTTTGATGCCACATAAAGAAACTATAACCCCTAATAGTTTACTAGACTTAACTTCGAATATGCATTTGGCTGGATTTAATCGAATAAGATATTCTCTTAACCGATTAAAAACATTTCTCAAATCATCTAAATGGTTATCTTCATTAATAGAGCGAGCTATAATATCATCTACATAATCATGTAGGATATCATGCATCATATCATGAAAGATATAAGTCATAGCTCGTTGATAGGTTGCGTCTATGTTCTTTAAGCCGAATGGCATCACTTTCCAACAAAAGGTACCCCAAGGGGTAATAAAGGCTATTTTAGCCTGATCTTCAAGAGCTATCCTGATCTGATTATAACCATAGAATCCATCCATTAGGGACATCATCCCACTCCCAGCAGTAAAATCAATGATTTGGTCCATGTTTAGAAGAAGAAAATCATCTTTAGGGCATACAACGTTAATATCTCTAAAATCTATGCAAACCCTAACTTTGGTAGCTTCTTTCTTGGTGACTAGAACTACATTTGAGATCCATTCAGCATAATCAATAGCTTGTATAAAAACAACATTCAAGATTTTTTCTAACTCCCCTTTGACTAGCAGGGCCACTTTGGGATGCATTTTTCTAAGTTTCTATTTAACAGGTTTAGCATCCGGATGGACTACTAGGTGATGCATGACTATAGAAGGGTCCATACCTGGCATATCTTCATATGTCCAAGTGAAGACATCTTCATATTCTTTAAGGAATGCAATGTATTGCTCTTGTTTTTCTTAACTTAATTCTGACCCAATATTGATTATGTGAGGATTATCTTCAGTTCCAATGTTAATTTTAATGACGTTTTCTACTTCCATGTGTAGATCTCTTTCAAAATTAGGTGGGTCGGGTGAGACGCCTAATTCTTGTAATTATTTTAAAGTTAACTTAGATAATTCATCTTGAGGATTAATGACCTCAATCTGGGTTATAGTTGGTATAGAACCATCAAAATAAAATCCATTGTGTAACATTTCTTCAACGGAGACATCGTGGAAGATATCTCCTTCCAACTCATCATCGAATTCAGCAATCATTTCAGGGTAAGCTATGGATAGCATGTTACATGTAAATGGCTGATTTTTTAGAGGCAAATCATCATGCCTATCCAAATAATCTTGATAACATATGAGTTGATCATCATCTTCAAAAGGAAAGGGTTGACCCTTACTAGGAAATAGGCCCACACCACAGGCAGGCCACGGTTCTACCTCGAAAGGTTCTTTCATACCATTTTGGAAAGGTCCCAAGCCTTTCCCTTTATATCCCATTTTAAGCATTATGGGTTTAGCTTTAATATATTCATTAGTGAAATAACATCGTGCATATCCATCATGATGAGTTTTGATATTCCGAGGTATTCTTCCCTAGTCATATCCTTTATAAATAAAAGCACAACTCCCGACTTGGTAAGTACTTCCCATAGGTTGTGGGAGGCCCAAAGTACAAGGAGATGGTGGCAAGTTATTTAAAAGAATTGAATCTTGCATAAAAGCATTTGTTTTTTCTAATAATAAGATTGTGGATGAATTCGATAAAAGTTCATCAGAAAGAGCATAATATGTAGAAGGATCATTCCCTATATCTTTAGATGTGGAGGTGTCAATAAATGGGTCTATAGGTTTTAAAATTATAGGGATGGAACATGAAGGATTGGTTATGAATTGAAGATCCTTTTGAGGTTCGAGAGTAATTTGTTTAGAAGATTGTTAATCTATATATGAGGGTGAAATTAATGGAGGAGAAATAGGTGAAGCTATGGGAGTGTGTTTCACAGTTTTAGAAGAAAAATAAGAATTAGGATGTGTGGATGATAGAGCAGGGCAAAATTGAACTCCAATAGGTTATGCCAAAGCACACATATCAAAGGGTCTAGGATCACCATGGATAGTGACCAACTGATTTTTAAATTCGAATTTAACACATTGGTGTAAAGTTGATGGGACAGCCCGCATTGCATTGATCCAAGGACGACCCAAGAGTATATTGTACAATGCGGGGCAATGTACAATAAACACGATCGTATCTAAGGTTCTAGGACCAACTTGCAATGGGATGGTAATAACTCCACATGTTTCTTGTGTTTCGTCATTGAAAGCTTTTATGATCATGTCAGTTTTCTTCATTTCATCACTTCTAAAGCCAAACCGTTGGTAGAAGTCAAAAGTGCAAATGTTTAGAGATGAACCATTATCAATCAGGACTCTTTTAACAGCTACATCTCCAATTAAGGCAGTAATATATAAGGGGTTATCCTTATGTAAACTATGTTGCGATATATCTTTATCCCGAAAGTCAATACAATCGACTTCTCTAGTGATGATAATATTGGCCATGGCTTCAGGTTGAATTTTTTGAGGTACCATCATTTGGGTTAATGTAAGCATTAACTCATCCCTATGCGTAGGAGAAGATCTTAATAAATCCAAAAGGGAAATTTTGGCTGTAGTATTGGATAATTGCTCATTAATATTGTAAGGAGGTTTAGGTTGAACATTAGGAGCATGATTCCCTTTATTGGGATTTTTCAAAACAAATGGAGTTGATCCATCGTTCTGATTTGGTTCTTGTTGAGAATTTTGAGCTTGTTGTCTGGTAACGACTTCGATGGTACCTACAATGTTATATTGAAGACGCTAAACTAGTCTCGGTTGAGCGTTTATGGCTTGTTCATTAGGGAGGAATTGATTAGAAGAGGGTCGAGTAGTAACTCTTCTAGGAAATGGTTCTTCTGGAACCATAGCATCTGTGATAGGTTGAATAGGGTATGATTCATTTTCAGAACTATTCGATTGGTTTGAGGTGATGTCTATTTCACTTTCAGTATCTGATTCTACATCACTAGGATATGGAGTTTAAGAATTATGTAGGGGCCTAGTCGTGACCAGGGATAAGGTTGTGTCAAATGTTTGAGGATCCTGAATAGGTAATTGTTTGCTAATAGTCCCTACATATCGGGTAGGAGGAGGAACATTATGATGTTCGATTTGATTGGCCACCTCTTTACCATGTCTTGGTAAAGGATGTTGAAATATGTCTAATGATTGATTAGCATTTTGATTTTGATTTTGGGGAATGTTCTTTTGAGCATTATTAGGAGCATTTTGTTTAGGTTGGAAGGCTTGCACCTCCATTTCATTATTATCAATCAGATCTTGTATTTTATGTTTCAACCTTTTACAAGCATTGGCAGAGTGTCCAGGTCCTCTATGGAAATCACAGTGTAAGTCAACTCTGTATCCAGGTATGGTTGGATCGGGTTCTCGGATAGCTGGTAATTGAATCAAACCTCGTTCGAGTAATTGAGGTAAAATAGTTGATAATGGTTGATTCAATCTAGTAAATTCTCGAGGAGGTTTATCAGGAGGTTTCAATATAAATTTTTTTGTTGTCTTCGTTGCATTGATATTAGCAACATTTTTGCTGTCAGTGACTCCGTCACCTACGACTTGTTTGTTTTTATACTGATTTCTAGATGTTTTCTCATCATCCTTCTTCCTATGTTGGCCTCTCCTAATGAGGGCATCTTCTACTCTTCGAGCTAAATCTATAGCCTGATCGAAGGTAGTTAAAGTAGCAGTTAATAACTCATAAGATATTTTTTCTTGCAAATTATTGATAAAAATGTCAAACATTTCCCTATAAGGTAGCACAAAGTGCAATTTTCCTATCAACTACCTCCATCTAGCTAAGAAATCAGCGAAACATTCATCTTTGTCTTGTTTTAAGTTGTATAAATCTTTAATGGTGACATGCCTCTCAATGTAGGCACTAAATTGATGGACAAACGATTCAACTGTTTCTTCAAAATTTCTCAAAGAATGAGTGGGTAGTTGATAGTACCACTCTAATGCCATTCCACCTAAGCTTTTCGAGAACATTTTTAGTAATAGCAAGTCATCATGTGATATATCATGACATGCTATCCTAAACATGCAAAGATGCTCTATGGGATCTTCAGTTCCTTTATATATAGGTAGGATGGGCATGGAAAAATGCTTAGGGTATGGTTGTGCTACAACTATGGGATCCAAAGGTTGACTTCATATCTCTCAATAATTGTACGAGGGACAGTAGGGATCTATATTGTCCATGCGAGAAGCTAACTGCTTCACCATGGCTTCCAGATTACTGGTTTGCCCACCATATTGGTTCGGTAGGGCATTAATATGGGATTTGTGAGCATATGATGGAGGGACATGCATATTAGATGCTATATTACTATTGTGTAAATTGTTGATAGGAAGGGTGTTATGAAGAAGTTTTGAAGTTGTATTATGTTGTATTCCAGATTGTTGAAAATTGGTGTTTGGCTTCATTTTAGGTTTTTGTTGATTTGAAGCATATTGATCAATAGTTTGGAGAATTAAAGTAGTGAAGGAAGTTTTCTTTTGTGTGGAAATGATTTTAGGCTCAATAATAGGTTCCTTAGGAGGTTGGGTAACCTATTGTTTTGGCATGTTTTGAATCATAGTGACCATATCTCTATTGGATGGTCCAGCCTTATCACTTTCTTGATCAACAAAGGACAAGGGATTAGTGTGTATGTCAAACATATGTTCCATAGCTGCTTGAGTGTCACTAATTTGTCCTTTATCAATACAAACTGCCATATTAAGAGCGCAAATGTTATTATTGAAAAATTTCCAAAAATGATCTAAGTTATCAAAAGCAATAGTTCCATCTGGAGCTACTCTAGGGGATGAGGATCCATCCTCTTTAACATTTTCTTCTTGTTAATCTACAGCAAGCTCATCGTCTTGTTGGTCTAGATTTTCTTCTTCCAGGATTGGATCCTCAGGAAGGACATTTGGGTTTCTTGTTTTGTCTCCTAACCAATCTTCTTCTTCTCCTTCGGTTTGTTTACCATTCCTAAGTTTAGGCATTGTGCTTAACTTAGATTTCAGCAAATATATATATATATATATATATATATATATATATATATATATATATATAGCAACAAGCTTAAGAGGTATATATTAATTATATACCTACTACAATATTTGAAATGAAATGTTTTAGTTTTTGTTATGTTTTTTAGTTTTTCTTGTTTTTTTCTTTTTTGGTTTTAATAACAATATTATAAAGATAAGAAACAGCACACAAAACGTGAGAAATAATAATAACAAAAGCAATGATCTATTTTTCTATAAACAATTTATAAATATCATTAATGGGACGAAGTTCTTCAGGAGTCATGAAGTGTTCTTCATCAAATTGAAAATTTTCTTTCAATAATTTAATGAAAAGGGCTATAGTGATATTATCTATCTCAGATTCTAGTTGATGGAAGTAAATCTTGTGGTAATAATCTCGATATAACACAGCTCGAGGAAATCTATTCCATATTTACCTATTCGTAAGAACGACCTCTTGGTCTTCTACACGACCTAGGAATTGGTGTATAGTGGCTACGTTCTCGAGGTATTCCTCGAAGGTGCACAATTCTAAAGACACAAGAGCTCTCCTATAAGCTAACCATCTATAGCAGGCTCTCTGAAGTTCATGATAAAATATGAGTTGATGAGGATCTAGGATTCTATCTAGGGCAATCCTCTTGATTTATTTAATTTTTGTTGACCTAGATGAAATGACACCTAGTCTTCTATCAAGTTTGTCCCACAAAAGTTGATTTCTATCTGTTTCAGGCACACTAAGCACAAAATTGATTTCTATGGCTACTAATTGGTTTTCAACATTTATAGTAACTGCTAATATTTTCTTAGGAGCTACCATCTAGACATGATATGCAACTTTAATTTTTCTAATGATTTTAAATGCATCTATGTTTTTCGTGTTTTTTTTTCAAAAGGTTTTAAATGCATTCACGTTAGGTTCACCAAAATGTATCGCTCCAAATTTTTTGCATCCTTACCTTCAGGCTATAGGATTCGTGCCCGGAAGGAGGATGGGAAAAGGATGGCACCGTACCTTGGACTGAGAGGCCTTGCGAAGGTCTTGCCTCTTGGGGGAGGTGTATTATGGTGATTTTTCGATGGATGGTGGGTTCACCAGGAAACGTTTGAATGGCAGTTTTCACACCTAGGTTGGGAATGTGTTTAATGTGTTCAGTTTTATTTTTAAACATTCAAGTCCTAGGTTTAGCCAAATGAATCTAAGTTGTTCTATTATGAAAATGTAGGCTAAATGAAATACAGAAAACAGATTTTAAACAGAAAACAGAGAGAAAAAGCTAAATTACAGAGCCATACCTGATCCAGATGTCTGATGGAGATTCTGATTTTGACGCAGTTTAGATTGTCTAGAATTTGACAGGATCATCTTCGACCTACAGGATCATCTAAGATCTGACGAATTCATCAGACAAATATGTCAAAGACCTGCAAAAACAGAAATAAGCACAAAATACAAAAAATGCAATAATGCTAATAGAGGATAATGATGTAAAATGATAATAAGTATGTTAATAAGATAATCCAGGATAGGAATGCAAACAAATTACGATGTTTTAATAGTTAATCATGATTTCATTATGCAATTAAACTACATGGGTGAACTCCAAGATGTAGAATAACAGAAAATAATGAACAAACTGACTAGATGCAGAATAAAATAGCAGATGAGAAGAGAAAAATGCAAACTCTGGGCACTAATTGCCCCCAATGCAGACTGCAGTCAAAATCGTCTCGGATTTGTAAGAAATCATCTCGAATTGAATAGGATCGTCCACGATGAACTGAGCTTGCTTCGGCTAAAAAATAATAAGGTTCCTGCAACAAAATTTGGATAAGACAAGAGCAGATGGTAATTCAGGATGTTTTAATGCATGTAAAGTCAAGTTATAGGAAATTTTAGCCAAGGGAAAGTCAAGGGGGAGTCCTAAGTTTAAATAGGCTTAGGAGGGAGGTTAGGAGGTTGGAGATCATCCCAATTTGGGAGATCTCCAACGGGGAGGGTCTCTAACAACGCATACATGCTTCTGCCTAGATTAGAGATGTCGTTGGAATAGAGGCTAATTGAGAAAAATCAATTTTGGGACAAGATCGTCTGGACGTCCTACTCCAGACGAAATCATCCGATCTGATGCGATATCGTCTGATTGACGACGATATCGTCAAACGATCAAAACTAACTCTAAAAATGGCATGAAAAAGGAGGAAATGGGTTAAACGATGGTTTGGAAGCGGTTTTGGGGGTTAAAATTTGAATTTGAATATTTACTAGAGTAATTGTAACTATATAAGGTTTTACTGCGCCAATTTTAGGGTGCTACAGGATGCTTTTATGTTTATTTCATTAATTTTTGATGCATGTTTATGAATAATGTTTGAATATTATGGATGTGAAATACAAGCTAATAATGATGTATATGCCTAATGTTATATGAATGATGTATGCAAGATATGTGCTATGGATGCTTAATGCAAGTAAATCTATGATTAATCTAACATGTAAGCTATGTGATGTGTTATTAATGATGATATGTTATGGATAATTAATGGAAGTAAATGAATCTAAACTATATGTGAGGAATGCATATTGTTTGAATGATCTTTTATAGTTCAGAAATTTTATTGACCATTTTTGTTGTCCATTGTTTGGCAATCGGGGGTACCAAATTTGGTGGTGTTTTGCAACTTGACTCACTATGAAGACATGGGTGTTTATACGCAAGAGGATATGGATGTTGATATGGAAGAAGATGTGGATGTTGATATGGAAGAAGATACAGATGTTGATATGGAAGAAGATATAGATGTTGATATGGGATGAATACCGTAGGATTTTCAAAGACTCAAGCATACCAGTATTATAAATCAAACTCACTAGTGTTGTCTAACTTTCTTTAGGACCAATGTGTGTGCAAGTGAGATTCATATACCAAATATTGAGTGTGACAATGACTCTATACAATCAAGAACAAGTATGTGTGCATGTGGAGTTCATTGACCTATTATGTATATGACCTTAAGATAGTCTGTCCTTATGTGTGGTCAGAGGTCTTCCTATTTTCCTGGGAGACATGTCGTCCTGCATGAGCTTACTCCACTACTAGTCAGGCATTTATAGCCCCATTAAGATTCACTCCATAGTCCAATGGAATTTGATATTTTAGGCCTTGGGGATGACTACCCATCCTTGTCAAGGAAATGTAGTATGATCCTTACAACTTTAGGGATCAAGGGTGTTCAAGATTCTATTTGTTAATTTGGTATAGATCTTTGGGGATTCAGATTCTCAACCAAAGTATGATGAGAATTTTGATCCTATCCTTACTACTCTATGTTTTTATGTTTATGCTTGAAGAGTAATTGTGGTAGTGGTGAAAACCACTATTTTTGGACTATGTTGCATAATGGGACAAGCGAGGGATATCTCATTTTTTCCTCAAGGTACTACCCAATTTTGGTACTAACCTTCCTTGGCTCATAATGTTTTTAAGATGTGGTGGAATGTGATTGGTTCAACATTGTATTCGGGTTCAATTGGCAATACTCAAGATCTTCTTAGTGTGTAAATTATGTTTTTGGTCCTAAAGAAAATTGAACATCCAATTGGAGGGTGTTTGTTACACTAGTAATTACTGAGTGACTGAAAATTTAGGCTGTTGTGACATGTGATGTGGTTGACATATGAATTTTACAAACTAGGTACCCCCAACCATTAAAACTTGACTTTTTGTTGTATGATCATATCATCATTACTATGCCATATCATTGGACATAGGATGGGATGAATGCAAATGTATATGCCTAATGCAATGGAGTGTTGATATGCAAGTAGAAATTGTACAATGCAATGGAATATGTATGATGTAGTGTATGTGAATGAAAATAAAAATGAAAAATGCCTAGATGCAATGTGGTAATGCCTATGTGAAAGTATTCAATTTGTTTTTGTTATTTTTGATTATTTTTTTTTAGCCATGTATGTATACATATATAGCCACTATTAACAATGAAATGCCTTTAAATGAAGAACATTAAGGGGTTCGGGGTCCTCTATTCCCTCTAAATAAACGAGCCTATAAGTAGCATTTCCCACTTTTTAAGTGATTATGTATGGACCTAACCAATTTGCTACAAATTTGTCATGAAGATGTGGCAAAGCATTGGTGTTTTGTTGGTTTTCTTTGAGGACCATATCCACTACGTGAAATTCCCGAATATGGACTTTAGCATTGTGAAACAATCACAAGTTGACATTTTATCTAACAACATGTAAATAACACAAGTCATCCAAAAAATATGCTTTATTCATTATCAAATTTGTATTAGTTACAAATAGAGAGAGTTTTCCCCTTTTCTTTTCATGAATAAACAATATAGGCCTGATGCCTCCTTCTGATGTCCCTCAGTGTAGGTGGGCTTCGTTGTATGTGGGCCACCACTGGGTTGTTTTTTGGTGTTCCTTTCTTTCAAATCTACTGCATAACCTGAAATAAACTTGCAAGAAAGGGTCAATACGTTGGGGGGCTTGCCCTAGTCAGGCCCCATATTTAAGAAGATGAAATGACTATAAAATTGTAACATAAATCCAAATAAAATGTGTAGAAGGTAATTATAGGCTGAAATAAATCTTACCTCCCATATTTGGGGTTATTTGGGGCTTGCAGATGTGATTTGCGACCCGGGTTGCGAATTGGGGCCAGATTTGTAGGGCAAGCTATGATTTGAGCTGTGATGCTCTTCTGGTGAAATCTCTCCAGTAGATCGATCCTAAGGTAGCTGGAGTGCCTTTGTGTGCTATCATAATCAGACTATGTGTACTAGGAAGTAATTGTTCAATGTTGGCTTTCCATTTCAATAGAGTAACTGTACTTTGTTGAATTAGGGAATCAGACTTAATTAGGGATTTAGGATCCACTATTTATAGGTAAATGCAAGGTGCAGGGGGGTTAGATAGACTAAAACTAGGTTTGGTTCTGACTAGGGTTAGGTTAAGAAATGCTATGTGGCAGCATCTCATTCTAAGTATGAAATATCCTATCCTCAAACATGTGTGAGGAAGGATTAGTGCTAATCCTAATTAAGTCTTAAGCATGTTTAGGGGAGGATTAAAAGAAAACCCTAGGAAATCCTAAATTGGCACATGTGGGAGGATTTTATTAACACTAATTATGAATTAAGAGTTAATTAATCCAATTTTACCCTAAAAATGGGCTTAAGTGAAGTCAACATTAAATTAGAATTTGATAATTGACTTTTAATTGATTTTGCCAATTAATACCCCGTGGGGTGTCAATTGAGTGTAAATAGACTATGCATCGCCTCGGGTTGTCGTCTGAAGGTATCTTGACGCATAAGATGCAGTTTTGTGGACTTATTAGGGTTTTGGACCTGAAAGCAACTTGTGGAAGTCTACATGTTACTATGACAATCTATGGCGATCTATGCGTGACTACACATGACTACAGTCGTCTATGCATGACTACGCATGTCTATGCATAACTACCTAAGGATGCCTGAAATCACCTATAGATATGCAAAAATAGCAATGTGTGACTTTTGGGTGTCTACTTTTTGCCCCTTTTGTACTATATTGTGTGGAACATAATTTTATACAAAAATATGAAGGGTTTGTGCACAAGGAAAAGGGGTAGAAGGGGAATGGAATCCAATCAAAGGGTATGTAGTCGCTTGAAGCGTGACCATACAAATCAATTGGGTATCCAGGGAAAAGAAGAGAAAGAATGGAATCTAATCGAAGGTATGTAGCCACTCGAAGCATGACCATACAACATCAATTGGATGTCCACAAGGGAAGAAGAGAGGAAGGAAAGAAGGAAAAGAGGAAAGAGATAAAAACAATGCTAGTAAGGGAAAATGAATGATTATGAATGCAATGATGTGATTTTGTTGAGTCCATATGACATTTACGATGCCATACTAGTTGCTTGATAACAATAACTTTTGACTGCTTTGCTTTTACGACCAAATTAGCATGGTCCAAAAGTATGATTAGGACAAAAGCCTAACTAAATATTTGTTGTTGATTGATTGATGAGAACATGGCGACAAGTGTCAAACCATTTGAGCTAGTTTAACATCTAGATCATCAACTCGTGACCATATCAGCATGGTCATGAAGTCCATTTCCAAATTTTGTGCTAGGATTGATCAAACGTATCATCCGTTGTGTACTCAATGTACATGAATGCTAGATTGACTTCTCTATGATAACGTGTAACTTTCCTTATGTAACCCATGTCTATTTGATATTGAGATTATAATCGTATGATAATATTCAAAAAAAAAATTCATAGACAAATGCACTAACCGCGCTTTTAGATTTTTGATGTTGTGGTTGCATGCAAAATTGACTTTAGATATGAATACCCCCTCAAACGAGGAATCAACAATGAGGTGAATGAAGTGTGATGAATGGATGATGCAACGATTGATAAAGATACAATGCATGACGGATATGATTGCTAGTAAGAAAATAATAGAATGGGATCTAGTCAAAGGTATGTAGCCGCTCAAAGCGTGACCATACAATATTGACTAGATAGCCAAGAGGGAGGAGAGAAAAATAATGGGATCTAATCAAAGGTATGTTGTTGCTCGAAGTGTGACCATACAACATTGATTGGATAACCAAGAAGGAGAAATAAAAATAATGGGATCCAATCAAAGGTATGTAGCCGCTCGAAGCGTGACCATACAACATTGACGAGATAGCCAAGAAAGAGAAAGAAAAAGGGAAGGGGAAGAAGAGGAAAGAAATAAAAAGGCAATGCTAATAGAATGAAATAGGTGATTGCAAATGCAACGTTTGTTGTTGTTGTGTCTATATGACATTTATGATGCCATACTAGTTGCTTTAGAATGGCAACAGTTGTCGGCTATGCTTTTGCGACCAGGTCTGCGTGGTCGCGGAGTATGACTGTGATGAGTTTGTCGATAAAATACAATGTGTGTGTGCAAGTGGTGTTAAAAGGTAATTTTTTGAGGATCCTAGGGTTTTAGAGGGCATTTCCCTACTTTCCTAGGTTTTTAGGGAATTTTTGAGGTGTTTTGGCTGAATTCGTGACCCGGGTCATGATTTTGACCTGATTCACGACCTGGGTCATGATTTTGACCTAACTTGCGACCTGGGTTGCGAAATGGCAAGTAAGTAGTATTTTAGCCCAAATATGCATGGTGGGAGCTCGTTTGGATGATGCACGTGTGTTGAAAGTGACTTGGGAGAGAATTTTATGGCACATAAGGAGCACGAGTAGTAGTTGTGAGAGCCAGGATGATGAAGGGATGTAGACCAGCTGGCATCAGGCATGAGGATCCACCGGTAAGTGATTCTTGACTTTGTTTTGTTTGTGTTTCATTTTTCTAGGAAAATATGAATGATGGGGGGAGGTTTTCATCTCGATTTAAAAAAAAATGTAACTTTTAATTAAAATTTTGAACACGTAGTGATAGACAGGCTAAATGGTTATCCAAAAGTGCGATCGGTTTTCCAATTGGGTTTGTTTTGTCACCAATTTGACCGGGTAATAGGTAGAGTAGGTGTAGAGTTTGAATGTCAGTTTGTGAGGTAATGGTGTACTGATAGCGATATATTTTTGTACTTTGTCCACTAAAGTAGGAAATGAGTATTCCGTTATGTAACTATTTTATTTTTATGACTTCGTTTGATGTGATTTTGGTATTCGATGGTTTGAGGTGTAATGTGTGAACTCTAGGGAATTAGATTTTCCATATTAGAAGTAGAATATTTAAATACTAATAACACTTTTACCACATAAGGGAAAAATGGGTGTCCGAAAATGTTAGTTGTTTTGGTAGTTGATTTCATTTGACATGCCTTTGATTTGTGTGCCATGGTGTAGATAGTAGTAAACTAAAAATGAGCTATAGGGAGCCCGATGTAGACTATACTTGATGTTAGTTTTAATTTCCACCACTAAATGGGCAAATGGGTATCTAAAAATGTGACTGTTATTTTTAGATTATGTGCTTGGATATGTGTTTGATTTTGGTATTTTGAGGATAAATTTGACTGTTAGATCTGTGTTGATTGGTGCTTTGTTTCTGAATTTTGTCGACACATTTATCATTAAGTGGGCAAATGGGTATCTAGAAATGTGATTTGTTTTTTGTATGTTGTATTAATTTATCATGTTTTGGATTGTGTGCCATATTAGTTGTACAGTTGAGTTTGTTATTGGTTGTTTGGGGGACCAATGTGTACTGTATGTTGTATGTGTTTGAATTATTGCCATAAAATGACAAAATGGCTATCCAAATATGTGATTGTGTTGTTGATGTGTTTTATCATTTTATTTGTATGTTATTTTGTCTCGAGATGCATGCCAAATTAAATGTTTTTAATTTGTAAATTTTGAATGATGATGTTATATGTGATTGATTGGTTATGCATGTTATTGATGGGTGTTGTGTTGCGTGTTGAACAGGTGAAGTCGCTTGAACCCCGTCATTGGGTGAGAAAGTTTAAGGAAGGTTTTGAAAATTTGATGAAGACTAAGGAGGAATTGTAGTGGTTAGATGACATACACTTCCGCGGTGTGTGGGAGTGTAAGAGCATATTTACTAATAGGGCATTTGTGTCTGCCTTATGTGAGCGGTGGAATGCAGACTGAAACATGTTTCATTTTCCTATGAGGGATATGACCATGATATTGGAGGATGTGTATCGCATCTATCGACTTCCAAATGAGGGTGTTCGTGTGAGGGCCACTAAATATGGGAGGAAGGATGTAGTGTTGGAGAGATTATTTGGGGCTAGGTGGAGAGAGATTGATGTTGCCAAGATGGACTATGAGTGGCTATGGTGTCAAAAGAAGATATCTGATAGGCAGTGTGTGGCTATGATGATTATATCTACCTATGCCTTGCCTAATAGTTATGGGTTTCTATTTACCTAGAACATGTTGGACATAGTTAGTGACCTGGTGGAGCACAATGTTGTGTTTGCTTGGGTGCCTGCACTTCTGGTCCAAGCATATCAAAAGTTATATGAGGTGGTTCGTGGTAGATGAATGGGATTGAGTGTGATTCCCTTATTGCAGGTATGGGCATGGGAACACATAGCCATTGATAGGCCCTCTTTGTTACCACATCCTATTCATGAGGAGGATGAGGAGCTTCCTTACGCCTTGCGATGGAGTATGGAGGCTGAGAAGGGTATGAAGAAGTCTCGTGAGGGTGATCCTATTTTATGGAGGCTAAATTTTAGCGAGTTGACAGCAGACAACATTACATGGATGCCATGGATGGATGGAGTGAGGTGGAGGGAGGATGATGAGCAGCTATGGGCCATGTGACGGGATAGGTGGTTGGTGGGAAGGTATACTCGGTAGACTAGGTATTTTTAGTTTGATCGAGTACAGTTCCAGTTTGGTTTGTGGCAAGATGTTCCAGGGACTCCTATCACATATTTTAGGTGATAGGGAGATAGGGGAGAGAGCCCTGTAGTATCGCCTTGGGTTGGGGAGAGATACCCTCCTCTAGATATCTTGGACGTAGGGGATGTAGGGACGACACCATAGTTTGAAATCTAGTGGGTGCTACAGTCTTGGGAGCCTAGGAGAGGTGTGGTGGATGGGTGGGTAGCATATGTTGCTGGGGTATATTTTCCAAAGACAAGGATGAGCAGGAGGACTCAGGCTAGGGGAGTGAGTATGACTACTGTTGAGGAGGATGTTCCTCTACGATGGTCATGACATCATGTACGTGCCTCGATGAGCATCCAGGGCATGAGGGCAGAGGATGTGGATGTGGATGTAGAGGTTGGGATGGAGCAGACTATTGGGGCTCAAGATGAGAGAGGCGGTGTGGTCGGTATGGGTGGTGTGGATGATACCATTGATATTGGGGTATTTGCTGATATAGCACAGCAATTCCCAGTGATATTTAGGACAGGCCAGCTGTAGAGAATGTACAAAGTTTGAATGATCGGATTCAATAGTTGGAGATAGACATGGCGGAGATGAGGGCTGCTATGTTTATGAAGGATCAGGAAATCGATACTCTAAATGATCAGTTGATGGCTAAGGCCACTAAGAAGATGATGTGCAATACTACCTTATTGGTGCGCAAGATCCCTCTACCCGATTATGGTAAGATTGTGGTGCAGTATGGATCATAGTCATAGGTACGGGTGCCATCATGTCAGAGTCAGTATAGTGCGGCTACCATAGGCCAGAGAGGTGCTAGGGTGAAGGTGCAAGATTAGCCTATCGTGGATCCAGTTTTGGTTTTTAGGGCAAAGTCGAGCCAGGTTACAGGGATACGAGTGAGTCATGAGGGTCACGAGGAGACTCCTAGTGGGAGCTAGGATAGCTGTTACTAATTGTAGCCTACGGGAATTTTGTTTGGATGCTAGGCAATGATGGGAATGATCCCAGGTTGTAGAATTTGGGCATTTTGTATGGATGATATATATATACTCTGTTGATTTCAGCTATTATATACATGTGTTATTTTTATGGTTTGAATTGTGATATTGTTTATGTTTGCATGGATTACCGTAATATAGTTTGTAGATATGTCTGATGAATAGATGTACATGTATGACATGGTTTAGATCTATTATCGTATTGTGGTATGAATGGATTGTAAAATAATGCTATGATTGTATTTCCAATATGACATGATGTGATATCAATTATGATTTTGTAATGAATGTATGTATAGTAATTGTGATACTTATGACTCGATTTTGAAATGCATATGGGATGAATGCCATAAATGTAATTTGATATGAAATGCATGTAGGTTGGATGCTATACTATAATGTGTATCAAATGTATTTAACATAGATGCATGTATGCATGTATGGACTTACTAAAATGCGCCAAGGAAGCACTTGTATCGTTGCATTTACCTGTATGGATGCTATCCATTCCATGATTTTAGGATTGGTGGATAATGTAAGGCATGTGTAATAGTTTTGACTAACATAGTTATGACAATCAAATCTCAAACTCTTAGCTATTCAAGTATTGTGGCAACTTATAACATGATCGGGCTGGTTCAAAGTCTATCTTGGACCTATGTGTGTGAATGTGTAATGTTCATTTATCCATTTTGAGGGAGGTAGGATTAACCCGTTGTAGATGCTACCATACTAGCTAGCTCATTCATCCATAATAGTGATTTCTACAAAAGCGAGATGCCAATGTGAGAGATGTGTTGTCACCCGTAAGACTATTCCACTAGTAGGCAGGCTCTTGGAGCCTTTTGCTAGTGATGGAAATCATCCCGTGGTGTTATGTTGAAGCTAAGGACCAAAGGCGATAAGCATAACATGTGTGATATCAAGAGGTGTTTCCTTTTGTTTTTTCCCCCATTCTAGTGTTGACCTATTTTATTTTGGTGGTGCTCTTTTCGTTTCTTTTTCTTTTTTTCTTTTGTGGTGCTCTTTTTGTATGGGCGATGAAGTTTTTTCTACCCAATCATTTATTTTTGCTTATGCTTGATCTCTTTGTTTATCCCCAAGTCGTATGTTGACCATGCAGGCGATAGGACAAGCAGGGGATATCATTTGCTAGATGGTGATATCTACTCAAGATGTCCTCTTTCCTAGGCTCAAAATTGTTAATGTGTAACCTATTGTGAGCGATACTTAAGAGAAGTTGAACCAGCCTAAAATACCATAAGAAGAATGTACAAGACTCAGTAGCTATGGGTGACACTTGATTGCCTAAACTACAGAGGAGTCAAAATTAAACACAACACCTATGTATACCTTGATCCTAAAAAAGGGGGAATGGACATCCAGGTGGTGATGCTAACAAGTGCATGTGTTATTCCTACTGAGGCGCATTTTGGGGAAGAATGTACAAACATGAATTAAAATTTTAACTATAAATCATATGGATATGTGCAATGCATGTAATTGTAAATGATGCAAGTGGAGGAATGTGATATTTACAAGAAGAAGGTTATGTTGTTTGGAAAGAGAATTTTAGAAGAACCTATTTATAGATGAGTGACGTATGTGATGATGACAAAAAACATGATGCTATGATCATGGTTGCCCCAATGTGTGGGGTGTGTGTGTGTAGTAGATGTATAATTTGTGACCTGTATAAGTGTATGTAATAGTCTTGAAGAAGAAAGACGATGTAAAAGTGGAATGTATAGGTGGAAGAAGTGATAAGAAATAGGCTTTGGTAACTAATCAAGGTAATGGATCACCAACAGCTGACCATGATATAAGAGAAAAAATGAAACAACATATGTATAAAGCAGAAGAATAAGATAGAACGAGTAACTAACACTACTATCAGGTGAACTGGCATAAATATGGGTAGGAGTGGGACGGTGATGTGGTGACATGGATAGAGTTGCGATTGGAGCCATAGTTGGAAATACTATGAATATAGCGGATGGGCATTGTTAGGGTACTACAGGGTGGTAACGTCCTCGAAATGGTGCAGTGTGGAGGATTAACAAGTTGGCTAAATAGAAAGGAACACTCCGATTATGGGGTACACTCACCGTGCAACATGTTGTGCACCTGGGTTTTGAATGATCTGCACTCTTCAATATCATGGCTTGGATGGCGATGAAAATACAAATTTGGTTCTCATTATAATTGCATGGTTTAGGATGTGATGGGTCAGTAGGTTGAATCTCAGGTAGGTCGATAACACCCTAATGCATGAGATGGTGGAACATTTTAGAAATTGGTGTGTGTGGAATAGGCATGGGGTAGATGTAAGGATATGTTGGAGGTGTGCATGGTCTGGGTGAAAGAAGTTTTGGTAATGGAGGCATGGATCTCAGTTTTGGCATGGGTCAATTTTGGGGTCGAGGAAAGGATCTGCATGGTGGTGACAATGGATGGGTCACAAAAGACTACCGTGGGTGAATGTGGCAACATCAGTGGCTCATATACAACTCTGGAGCTTTGATATGGGATATGAGATGTTGTATCTCATGGTGTGGTGATGACGGTATTAGGGAAAGGGGCAATCAATATTCCAAGGTGAATGGAATAACTTGATGCATGGTAGAAAAAGGATAGGGCTGCGATGAGGAAGCAGCAGAATGAAATGACTGTGATGATTGTAAGATTTGTTGGGACGATAAGCCTTGTAGTGGTGAAGGTGGTGCTTTGAGGATCGATGGCATGGGTAATGGCCCTGGGAAATGACATGAATGGGAGGAGGGCATGTTTTCATGACCATATTGAGTATCTTGGACCGCACGGGTTTGCAACACCTAGGTGTAGGTAGACTCACCGTTGAGAAGCAGAGCTGGTAGAAATGTAGGGTGAGGTTTATGAGGTGTGTACTCCCTATTAGGTGGGAGGTAGGATCCTATGGGATGATGGAGATGATTTATGGGTGAGTAATGACGTCAGAGGTGATCATACGGATGGGAGTATGATCCTTGTGCTTGCAATTGGGTGGATTACTCTTTGTCATCAAAATAGGACATGGTGATATGGCTATCGCTAGAGTGTGGTGAATAGGATGAGCCTCACTAGTGATGGGAATGGTGTTGAGGTGAAGTGTGGTGACTTGACCAGGATGAGTATGAGGAGTTCCTAAAATGAAGGGTGGCTGGTGGTTGGGCGAGATCGACCGATGTAATGGGTTTTTGTTGTAGCTATAGATGGTCTTGCATGGTTGTAGGTGAGGTCACTGTAGTGCTTTCCTGCTAATGATGTGAGTCCTGCAAAAGAAAAAAAAATACCTCAAGCATAAAAATGGCAGAAAGGTGAAATGTACATGTATAGAGAAATAATAAAGCAAAAATAATAAATTCACACGATGATGTGCTTGGTGATTTACTTTTAACACTATGTGATACTTGTGATGGTGAATGTGATTATGCATAATGCATTAAATGCATGAATATGCAATATGTTTATTGGTTCAAGATTGTTAAAGCCTTCAATATCAGCTAGAAGATATGCTCTTGAACCGTATTTGTGTATAACCATGAATGGGCCTAACTAGTTTGGAGAGAATTTATCATGTTGCTGGTGAGGTTGACTTGTGATTTGCTGGTTCTCTGATGCAGGAGCATCCAGTGGTAGTAGAGCAACCTTGCATCAGAAAGAAAATTCTAAGTGTTCCACCTTGGTGTCGCGATATCATGACAGAAAAAGTGTCACGATATCGCGACATGTCGCATTATCGCGACTCAAGAAGGAGAGAGAAAGGCAAGGAGGAAAATGTCGCGATATCACGACATGTCACGTTATTGTGACCAAAAGAGGAAAGAGAAGGAATGGACGAGAAATGTCGCAATATCATGACATTTCGCAGTATTGCGACCCGAAGAAGCAAGAAGGAGCCTGAGGAGGAAAATTTCATGATTTCGTGACATGTCACATTTTCGTGACAAGAAGGAGAGAGAGGAGCCAGGAAGCTGAAATGTCACGATTTCATGACATGTCGTGTTTTCGCAACTCAAAGAGGAAAGCGAAGGCAAGGATGAAAGAATGTTGCGATTTCGTGACATGTCACGATTTCGTGACATGTCACGATTTCGTGATCCAAAGTCAGGATGAAGAGTGGAAGAGGAAGATGTCACGATTTCACGACATGTCGCAGTTTCACGACCTACAGAAGAGAGAGAAGGCGTAGAGGAGAATATGTCATGATTTCATGGCATGTCACATATTCATGACCCACCAAGGAGAGAGAAATCCAAAGGAGGAAGATGTCACGATTTCACGACCCGATGAAGAAGAGAAGGCAAGGTAGCAAAAATGTCACGATTTCATGACTTGTCATGATTTTGCGACACGAAGGAGAAGAAAGGAGGCAAGGAAGGAAGATGTCATGATATTACGGCATGTCATGATTTTGTGACGCAAAGAAGAGGAAGTTGGCAGAGTGAGAAGATGTCATGATTTTGTGACATGTCACGATTTTGCAACAAGAAGCAAGAGGAGGCAGAAAGAGAAGATGTCACGATTTTGTGACATGTCACGATTTCGTGACATGAAGGAGAGAGAGAAGGTGGAACGAGAAGATGTCACGATTTCATGACATGTGAAATCATGACCCGAAGAAGCAGAAGGAAGCAGGAAGAGAAGATGTCATGAAATCATGACATGTCACAATTTCGTGACCTGAAGTGGAAAAGAGAAACAAGGAAGAGAAATTTTGTGATAGCATGACATGTCACGATATCATGACCAGAAAATAAAAGGAGGGGCAGGGAAAGGAATATGTCGTGATATCGCGACCCCTATTACAGTGCAGCTGGAGGAAGAAGACGATAGAGGTAAGGTGGCAGATGCAGAGCAAGGACGACACATGGCACCAAGGTGCAGTAAAAGTGGGCGAGTACTAAGAAGCATGGGAAACAAAAAGGATGGGTCATGTAGAGTAATCTAACAAGAAGTGGCGGTCAGACAATGGTGATAGAGGCCATGTAGAGTGGATCCATGAATCAGGTTTTATGCTTCAAATGTCATGATAGATGTTGCAGAGGGTCGAGGCCTCTATAAAAACCCAAGCTTTGTAATGGAAAAGGGGTCAAAAACTGGAGGTAACAGTTTAAAGTCCAAAGGGCTGCTATTTGGTTTTCTTCCAGAGGGACGAGACCTCTTTAAAAACCTAGGCATTATAATGAGGGAGGAATGGTGAGGAAGAGATTACTGTAGAGTGGAAAGAAAACTGGGCCTGTGACCAGTTCTGTGTAAAAATGATTTCCAGTTAATGCATGAATTTTCTAGAGAGTGAAAGAAAAACTGGGCTTGTGGCCAGTTATGTGTAAAAATGATTTCTACAGTTATGTGTAAAAATGATTTCTAGTTAATGCATGAATTTTTTGGATTTGCGGGTGTGCAATTTTTTGTCCCCCCATCAGTGGTATCAGAGCTAATGTTCCTAAGTGCACAAGCAAATTCATTGAATGTGAGGTAGTTTGCGTCAGGATCTGTGGAGAAGGGTCTGAGAAGAAAGAGAAAGAAGTTCCTATGTGTGCAGACAGATTCATCGAACATGAGGCAGTTTGCACCAGGAAAGAGAAAGAAAATTTGGCACTCTGTGCAGTGCTTGGAGGGGGTTTCTTGCATGAAGCCTCAGAGAAAAAAAAAATTGGCACTCTGTGCAGTGCTTGCAGGGGGTTTCTTGCATGAAGCCTCAGAGGAATAATTTGGCACTTTGTGCAGTGCTTGCAGGGGGTTTCTTTCATGAAGCCTCAGAGGAAGAATTTGGCACTCTATGCAGTGCTTGCAGGGGGTTTCTTGCATGAAGCCTCAGAGGAAGAATTTGGCACTCTATGCAGTGCTTGCAGGGTGTTTCTTTCATGAAGCCTCAGAGGAAGAATTTGGCACTCTGTGTAGTGCTTGTAGGGGGTTTCTTGCATGAAGCCTCAGAGAAAAAAAAAATTGGCACTCTGTGCAGTGCTTGCAGGGGGTTTCATGGATGAAGCCTTAGAGGAAGAATTTGGCACTCTGTGTAGTGCTTGCAGGGGGTTTCTTGCATGAAGCCTCAGAGGAAGAAAATTGACACTCTGTGCAGTGTTTGTGAAAGGGGTTGGATTAGAAAGAGTTTTGAGTCCCTGTGCAGTACCCGTAGTACTAGCATCGAAGGAGATGACAAATAGTATAGAAGTGAAGGTCACTTATCCATCAACCCTAGGTGTCTGATGCAGGAGCATCCAGTGGGAGCAGAGCAACCTTGCATCAAAAAGAAAATTCTAAGTGTTCTGCCTTGGTGTCACGGTATCATGACAGAAAAAATGTCGTGATATCGCAACATGTCGCATTATCGTGGCTCAGGAAGGAAAGAGAAATGCAAGGAGGAAAATGTCACGATATCGCAACATGTCGTGTTATCGCAACCAAAATAGGAAAGAGAAGGAATGGACAAGAAATGTCATGATATCGTGACTCGAAGAAGAAAGAAGGAGCCTGAGGAGGAAAATGTCACGATTTTGTGACATGTTGCATTTTCATGACAAGAAGGTGAGAGAGGAGCCAGGAATCTGAAATGTCGTGATTTCGTGACATGTCGCATTTTTGCGACTCGAAGAGGAAAGCGAAGGCAAGGATGAAAGAATGTCGTGATTTTGTGACATGTCGCAATTTCATGACCCAAAGTCAGGATGAAGAGTGGAAGAGGAAGATGTCACGATTTCACGACATGTCGTAGTTTTGCAACCCACATAAGAGAGAGAAGGCACATAGGAGAAGATGTCACGATTTTGTGGCATGTCACAGTTTCACAACCCGCTAAGGAGAGAGAAATCTAGAGGAGGAAGATGTCATGATTTCATGACCTGATGAAGAAGAGAAGGCAAGGGAGCAGAAATGTCATGATTTTGCGACACAAAGGAGAAGAAAGGAGGCAAGGAAGGAAGATGTCGCGATATCGCGGCATGTCATGATTTCATGACGCAAAGAAGAGGAAGTTGGCAGAGTGAGAAGATGTCACGATTTCATGACATGTCGTGATTTTGCGACAAGAAGAAGCAAGAGGAGGTAGAAAGAGAAGATGTCACGATTTCACATGTCACGATTTCACGATGTGAAGGAGAGAGAGAAGGTGGAACGAGAAGATGTCATGATTTCATGACATGTCGCAAAATTGTGACCCGAAGAAGCAGAAGGAAGTAGGAAGAGAAGATGTGAAATCATGACATGTCATGATTTTGTGACCCGAAGTGGAAAAGAGGAACAAGGAAGAGAAATGTCGTGATAGCACGACATGTCGCAATATCATGACCGAAAAAGAAAAGGAGGGGCAGGGAAAGGAAGATGTCATGATATCACGACATGTCGTGATATCATGACCCCTATTACAGTGCAGCTTGGAGGAAGAAGACGATAGAGGTCAGGCGGCGGTTGTAGAGCAAGGATGACATGTGGCACTAAGGTACAGTAAAAGCGGGCGAGTACCAAAAAGTGTAGGAAACAAAAAGGATGGGTCGTGCAGAGTAATCTGGTAGGAAGCGACGGTCAGGCGGTGGTGATAGAGGCTGTGCGGAGTGGAGCCATGAATCGGGTTTTGTGCTCCGAATGCCATGACAGATGTTGCAAAGGGTCGGGACCTTTATAAAAACCCAAGCTTTGTAATGGAAAAGGGGTCAAAAAACAAAGGTAATAGCTTGAAGGCCAGAGGGCTACAGTTTGTTTTTCTTCCAGAGGGACAGGACCTCTTTAAAAACCTAGGCATTGTAATGAGGGAGGAATGGTGAGGCAGAGATCGCTGTAGAGTGGAAAGAAAACTGGGCCTGCGGCCAGTTCTGTGTAAAAATGATTTCTAGTTAATGCATGAATTTTTTGGAGAGTGAAAGAAAAACTGGGCTTGTGGCTAGTTCTGTGTAAAAATGATTTCTAGTTAATGCATGAATTTTTTGGATTTGCGAGTGCACAATTTTTTGTCCCCCCATCATTCTCTTTGAGAACCAAGTCACCAATCTTAAATTCACACTAATGTACCTTATCATTATAGGCACAACGAAGGTGATCTTGATATACTTGTGTGTGCTCGATGGCGTGGATACGACGTTCATCAAGGAGTGTTAGCTGATCTAGATGAGTCATCACTGAAATATTTCATGGATATTTGTAAAGAGGGTATCTCCAACTTGAAGGGCATGATAGCCTTCTGCCTCGTAGATAAGTGAAAAAGGTGTTGCCCCAATGAGAGTACGAATACTCGTACAATAGGCCCACAAGGCTAGGGGAATTTTGTTATGCCAATCCCAATGAGATTCCACTACAGTTTTACGAAGAATAGAGCACATGGTTTTGTTAGTGGCTTTGGCCTGGCCATTTCCTTGAGGGTAATATGGGGTCGAAAAGCTATGATGTATGTGAAATCTGATGCACAGAGCTCAAAAAATTTTGTTTTTGAAATATTTTCCATTATCTGAAATAATTTGGGAGGGAATTCCAAAGTGGCATATGATGTGCTCCATGATGAATGTTGTAATTTTGGCTCCTGTAGTTTGGACCAGTGGGATGGCTTCAACCCACTTTGTAAAATATTTTGTTACTTTAATGATAAATTTATGATTTCTAGCGGATGCAGGCGTAATTTGTCCAATTAGATGCAAGCCCCATTGGGAGAAGGGCCACATGGACTAGATTGGTTTAAGTGCTTGGGATGGTAAATGTGTTAAGTTGGCATGTTGTTGGCATTTGATGCAACATTTAACATACTTGCAACACTCTTGCTCAATTTTAGGCCAGTAGTAGCCCATATGGAGAATGTGTTTAGTAATCACCATGCCATTGAAATGGCCATCATAAGTGCCATCATGGTTTTCTTGTACAACCCATTGTGATTCTTGTGGTTCTAGGCAATTTAAGAGTATACCGTCATAGATATGGCGGTAAAGGATGTCCCCTAGCAAGGTGTAGTGTATCACTCTTTGTTTAAAGGTTCAATGTTGGACATGGGGTAGATCACATGGTATAAAACCTAGTTTGATGTATTTTTTGATCTATGAGAACCATGGGTCATGAGGTTTAGTGTTTACCACATATATAACACCATTGTCTATGGGGGGTGTGGGTGATATAGTAGATTGTGTAAGCGTATGGATGGTTACAGATGTTGTGTTGGACATTGTATTTTGCAGAATAAGGGACCCTAGGGAGGCCATGGTGTCTGCAAAATGGTTTGATGAGCATGGCGCGGCTTCGAGGTAATACCATTCAAACTCAAATAAGATTTGTTGGGCTATTTTCTTGTATTATTGGAGAATTGGACAATTGCATAGCTAAAGTTCTTGCACTTGATTGACAATCAAGAGTGAATTGCCTATGATGTGAAGGCACTTGATGTTCATAGTGTGAGCTTATTTTAGTCCTAATATTAGGGCTTTGTACTCTGCATTGTTATTGGTACAGGAAAAATCAAGTTTGAATGAAAATGGGAGTGGTTCTCCTTCAGGTGTAAAGAAAACAATATCTGCATCCCCAACATGGAGACACCTAGACCCATCAAAGAACATGGTGAGGTCAGCCACGAATTCTAGTTCAACGTATTGCTCATCTTTGGTTATGTGAAAGATAGAGTCATCGAGGAGTTGGATGAGTAAGGGTTGATTGTCATTTATAGGGGATTCAACCAGTTGGTCAGCAATGACTTACCCTTTGACATACTTTTGAGATACAAATTCTAGGTCAAACTCAGTTAGGAGAATGATCCATTTGGTTGTGCATGAGTTTTGATAACTCTTGTTCATCATATACCATAGGGTATTGTCTCGGGTGATGACAAAAGTTGTGTGGTTTAACATGTAGTATCTTAGCTTCTGGGTGGCAAATACTATTGCTAGGCATAGCTTCTCCATGTATCCGTATCTCATTTCATAACTAACTAATGTACGACTGATATAGTATATAGCTTGCTCTTTGTCAAGAGCATTTTTTTGGGCTAGGAGTGTACCTAGCGTGAACTCTATGGCTGAGATGTATAGAGTCAGTGGTAAGTGTGGATGCGGTGGTGACATAACCGATAGCAATGTGAGGTAAGTTTTGATAGCGTTGAATGTGTCTTGGAAGTTTTCATCCCATTTGAAGTGTACTCCTTTTTGTAGGAGATGATTGAATGGTTAGCATTTGTCTGATAATTGTGCTATAAATCTGCGAATAGAGGTGATCTTGCCCTATAAGTTGCGTAATTACTTTAAGGTATTAGGAGAAGGCATCTCGATGATGGATTTCACATTGCTAGGATAAACCTCAATGTCTCATTTGGAGACAATGAATCCTAGTATCTTTCTAGATGTAACACCGAACACACACTTTTTTGGATTGAGGCGCACATTGTGTTCTAGTAGTCAATCAAAAATCTGACAAAGATATTCGAGATGATCAACACATTTCTTTGATTTGGCTATAAGGTCATCTACATAGTCTTCCATAATTTTATGCATTAGGTCATGAAATATGTAGGTCATGGCTCATTGATAGGTTGCCCTAGCATTTTTAAGGCCAAAGGACATGACCTTGTAGCAAAAATTCCCTAGGGTGTTGTGAAGGAAGTTTTGTGTTGATTTGCTAGGTTGATCCTAATTTGATTATATCTGAAAAATCCATCCATGAGGGAAATCATTTCGTGACCTGTGATGGAGTCGACTAGGATATCAATATTGGGTAATGGGAAGTTGTATTTGGGACAAGCTTTGTTTAGGTCATGAAAGTTTGTGCAGACGCGAACATCACCAGATGGTTTAAGTACAGGGACCATGTTGGATACCCACTCAGGATAGTCGATGAGTATTATGAAATCAACATCTAGGAGCTTTTGAAGCTCAGATTTTACTATCAATGTGATAGTCAGATGCATGCATCGTAGTTTCTATCTCACTGGTTTGGCATTGGGATCTAGTATAATATTATGCACTACCACGGTAGGATCAAGTCCTAACATGTCTTTGTAAGACCATGTGAACACTTTTATATACTTGCATAAGAAGTTCATAAAGGTGATACGCTCCTCGGGTGAGAGGCTAGCGACTAGTTTGAGGATGTGTGGAGTTTTTGGATCATCACCTAATTCTATGCAGACCGTGTCCTCAATGAGCATGCAAGATTAATTGTGCAATTGTTCAGGGATAGGGATGAGATTGAAGTCGTCGATGGCCTCACTGAACTCAAATTCATTGTCTACATAAATGTCCATATGATGGACTTAAGGGATTTGGGTAGATGTGTATGAGGAGGGTATATTTATTGCTCGTAAGACATGAGGAGAGAGAATAAAGTCTCTAGGTTTTGGTATGTGTGAGATGTGTGTGAGATCGATAAATTTTGGGTTTGAGGTATCGTCTCAAATTCGTTGATGGATGTAATAGAGGGGAGAACATAAATATACCTCCACCATGTTAATCGATGTTGTAGGTGAAGTAGGTAGTGTAGAATCAAGTGATGGAGGTTGAATAGGTTGTGTGCATCTAAAAAGACTCAAGGGAGGTCGTAGGATGATGGGTGGTGATCGAGGATGAGAGGCTGCTCTTTGTAATTGTCTATGTATAGGCGAGAATATAGGCAGGTATATCGATGGTGGATCAGGTGAAACCAGGTTTGGCTCTATTGGTAATGGATCAGGCAGAATTGAGTTTGGCTCTATTGGTGGTGTAACCAAGGAAAAGATAGAAAAGTGTTCTACCAATATTTGAACATCACAGAACAATGAGGTATCCGACATGGAAGATTTTTGGAAGAAACCATAGGGGACGGTGACAGTCGATGTGGGCGAAGGCACGTCTTCTAGCATATCCATGTCAATGTACTCTTCCAAGGTGTGTGTTGGACATGGAGGAGGATGTAAAGAGAGATCTTGGATCTCATTTTCTAATGTGTAGATAGCAGTTGAGCGATAACCTAGGCCAATTTTATTGGTAGGTGATCAAACACGAGGGTTCATGGGTGTACGTAACCCTTGCTCATAACGGCCTAGTTCAAACCCATGCCAATGAAAGTGTTGTAGGTAGTGCAAGGCAAATTGAGGGTTGGCTAGGTGTGTGATTGCATCATCCGAGATGGATTGTGGTGGTGGAGAAGCTGGTGAGGGGATTGAGAAATCTACTCTCGCATACACAAAGTTGGTGTGGTTTTTGGGACTTCCTAGCTATATGATAGTTCCAATAGTCAATATTGATGCTGATGGACGACCAAAATCTTAGGTATATTGGACAAGGGTGTCACATATGCGGGCATCATGCACGTTATAGTATCCTAATCCATTTTTCATCATGAATATGGATATGTGCAATGTAGCACACTTTGGTGATTGGGGTGGCATATCTGAATTAGATGATGAAGGATAAAGTTGGGATTCTTTGATGGTGGCAGCCGAAGGGTGTGAAGTTTGTTTACCCAAGCTGGGTGTTGGTTGTTCAGGTTCATGATGTTTGGTTTTTGTGGGTTGAACAGGTTGTTTTTTTTTGTGTAGGGGATGACATCGATGTAGGTGCAGGGATGCATGGAGAGGTGAGTGTCTTAGGTTTTGGTCAAAATGGAAGGGGTAGTGTCTGCAATGTAGGAAGGATAAGGGCTTCCATATGCAAGGGTGAGGGAGGTAATGTATTTGGTTGTGTAATGGGTGGTAATGGTGGTTGCGACACTGTGGGTGGAAATTGGAATGGTAGAGGTTGAGAAAGTTGTGGAGGCCATAAGGATGGTGATGGGGAAGGCATAGTATCAGCTTTAGGTCCTCTAGGATATGTTTTTAATGGTGCAGATATCGAGGCTTGTGTTATCGATGAACATTGGGATGTTGAGGTGAAAATTGGTGAGGATTTTGATTCTCCTACTGACTGGTGGTAAGATATAGGGAACAATTGGTAAGATGACAATGAAGGCACAGGGAGAAGGTCTACGATGTTACAAAACTTAAATGGGTCTCCATCGGCTGGGACACAATGAAGGAGTCTATTGTGGACGTACTTGAGGCAATGATGTAATGTGGATGGGACACACTGCATCTCTCTAATCTAAGGGTGACCAAGGAGAATATTGTATTGCATTTCTCCTTGAATTATTGGGAAGAGGATGGGGATTGTACAAATGCCTACGCAAATGGGCAAAACTACAGATCCTATGGTAGGTCTCATGGAACCATCAAAAGTGCATAGGTCTAGGGAAGGTGTGGTGAAATGTTGATGTAAGGCTATTGTTGATATGATACTGATGGATGAACCCGTGTCAATGATTACCTTATTGTAGGTAATGTCATTGATATTAGCTTATATGTGGAGAGGAAGGTTTGCTCCTTCACCAACGAGTTTCATTATCTCATGGTCGTGAAAGCTAATTTATGGTTGAAGGCATCATGGGATGTTCCCTACAAAATTGACAAAAGCATTTGTGTCATGTGTCTCTAATTCAATGGAATGTAGGATGTCATTCAATGCCTCACAATGGGGTTGAGATTGTTGTAAGAGGTTAAATATGGATAACCATGTGGGGGCATTGCATAGCTGATGAGTTAGACTACCACAAATGGTAATCACATTTTGAGATGGTGGCAGTATGACGTTAGGCCTTTGTGGTGTTTACGAGGACATAAACTAGACAGGAGGAGAAACAATAGGTGTTTTCTAGGGTGATGGGTACCGTTGGTTTCTCGTAGTAAGGTTGATAATGCCTACTACTCCGTGTGATGGAGGATCACGCTGGACATTGTTGACTTGGTGAGGAGGTGCTGGAGGATTTTTTAGAGGTCTAGGGGGATTGGGTCCTCTGTGATCTGGTAGAGGGTTTTGGAAGATCCCTAGGTTTTTGTTTTGTGGGGCTAGCAGGTTTGCTAACTGAATAATACCCCTATCGATTAGGTCTTGAACTTATCCACAAAATGAGCAACACGAATTGATATTATGGCCATGCTACCTATGAAATGGACAAAATAATTATTCATTGTAGTCATGATATTTGGGTGCATTTGGATCCAATGGGTGGATGTTGAGTAAAACGAGATGGTTATCCTCATATAATCTATGGAATAGGGTTGGTAATGGTTTAGATAAAGGTGTAAAGTTGCATGGTGGACCCTATGGGTACATACCATAGTACTACTATGGTCGAGCTGGGGTAGGCACAGTAGCTTGGAGTGGTTGCGGTTACGGCATATAGGGTGGAGGAGTCAACACTAGTGCTAGGGTAGTAGTAGCAACTTGGTTGGTTTGCTATGGTCGTGGGTAAGGTTGAGTGGGTGCGGGTCTATTGAAGTGAAATTTGGATCTGTAGTTGGTTTTTTCTCTCAACTTAATCTTCCCAAATTGTACTTTAATATCTTCGATCACTTTCACTTGTGATATAGCATCTTCAAAAGTATGACTTTGATGAAGTTGGAGGGATCTGTAAATATGTTTATGGCAGCTCTTGTAAAAGAGAGTCACAAGCTCCAAGGTGGGGAGGCTATAGGTAATATCATGAATAATCGCTCTCCATATAGCGATAAACTCAATTATGGGTTCGTCATCTACTTTTCGTAAGGTATAGACAAAAAAATGTGGTATTTTTCTTGATGTTGATGAAAAAGTGTTCTAAGAAGGAATTGGCCAACCGTTCAAAGGTGTACAGGCTATGGCATGGTAGCATGTTGTACCAATCCAAGGCTGGCCCAACGAGGGATAGGGAGAAGGTACATAACATAAGAGGATTATTATGATGAAGTTGGTAACAGGATGAGCGGTAGTTGCTCACATGTTCTCTAGGATATTCCTTACCTCTATACTTGTCAAATTTTGGTATTTCAAAGTGATAGGGATAAGGAGGGATAGGAATGGATGGATGTACTGGCTCATTGCACAATTTGTTATAGCAAGGCTTTTGTGGCCCGTAGCTAGAAGTACGTAGGTTCAACATTTTGACTTCATCTCGTAAGAGTTGAATTTCAGGTGTCATGGGATTCAAAGGTTGGGCTATAATAAGTTGACCCTATGGATGTGATGGATACTGGTATTGTTGTTCTTCACATTATTGTGGGGACAATTGTTGTGCTTGATCATGATAATGTGGATACTAGGCGACATGTGTTGTAGTGTCTACAGGTACATTAGGTTGTGGGGTAGGCATTTGTTGAGGATAATAGTACTATGATTGTGAGGAATATGGTTGTGGCACAGGTACTTGTTGGTTTGGGGCATGTTGTACTGGTTGGACTATAGGTGGTGATGACCAAACTGGTGGAGTAAAGAAGCTATGTTTAGCTTGTGGTAATGTAGGTTTTGGTGCTACTGGTGCTAGAGGTGCTCAAGACGAGGTATCAAAATACGGGATCTATTTTTACCTTGGAGGGTAGGAAGTAGGGAAGCTAAACTATGTGGAATAGTTTTGTTGAGTAGGTGCATAAGCTGTTGGTGTTGGTCCATAGGTAGGATGGATATGGGTAGTTGGGGCCTTAAAATGCATAGGTGGTGGTATCATAAAGGTCATCGCAAGCAAAGGTGGCTCCAAGGGTTGGGTGTCGTGCACTTTGGATACTTGTGAGATAGGCGGTAATGCTGCTAAAAATGTGGGATAAGCTACCAAGATAGGAGCTCGGGTTGAGGGTAAAGTGTAAGTGTATACTCCTACTTTGGTTTGCATATCTTGCTCTTGAAGAGGCTATTGGGAAGTACCCTCCGATATGGTGAAGAATGGATCTTGGGAAGAGGATGGTTGGTACTTTTGTGAGGAGTATGGGCATGAGGTTTGAGGGAATGCTTACGGTTCTTGCTGGGTAGGGATCTATTGTGTAGTTTGGAATGATGGAATCTAGCTTTCTATAGTGGATGAGGATGGTTTAGACACCATTCATACAGTAGGGGCAAATGATGTGACCTCGATACAGGTACGGTTTAGAAGGGACGAATCACTCAAATAGGGATTGAGATAAATTCTAGAAAAATAGGTGTGCAAATGGGGTGACGTAGGAATGACCTCCTCATCTATGGTGAAGGCTGGAGGAGATTTTTTGGGTGCTATGTAGATTACATGATCACAAAACATGGTCAAAGTATTAGGTGAGGATGGGGTTGCAAAGAGCGGGTAATCCTCTACGAGTGAAGTAGCAATAATTTCACTCAAAGTTGATGTCTCATCATGAGGTGTCATGTGTGTGAATGGTACATCATATTCTATGCATGAATCAGATGTGTCTATGATCTTATCATTCATGATCAAAGGCATAAGAGTAGGCTGACTAGAGGAAGGGGGTGGCCATTCCTCCATCGAGCGTGATTGCTCATGCGCTCTACTACGGGTAACCACAGGCATAGTGGCATGTGTGAATGGGCTTTAGGAATAAATATTGTGTGATGTGGACTCAAGTGTGTCTATTGTGAGTGTAAAATAAGTGACATGATATGTTTAGCAAAATAATATATAGTGTGGTGTGTTGAGACTAGTCTGTGATCATGCAAACAACGGTAGACCAAAATAAATTCTAAATGCTGAGAAAATAAAAGTGTTGTGTTTGTTTTGTGTGTTATAATTTTGATACTCCCTATGTAGAATCATGGGTAATGGAGTGAATACTCTAGTAAATCGAGAGTGTAATCAATAATAAACCTCCTGCAACACCCAAAGATGCACATGATAGAATGGTATCGCAATGTGTGAATGGTGATTTGTATGGAAGGTGCAGTAAAATGATATCCTAAAGGGGTGGAACTCACTATACTGAAGTGATTCTACTAATATCCTCTCACAAGAAGAGGTGGCACTATCTGATACATGCTAGGCATGGTCAACAACCCCATGCTTTCACTTCACCCTCGGGAAGGCTTAGTCAAAAATTACAGTTACCAATTCCACAAATTATACAATCCTTGTGGATGAAGGTGCTAATCATGTCCCACTCTGCAGGTAACCATTGGTGATGAAATCCAAGGCCCAATCACAAAATTGGGGGATTTTTTGGTGATGAAATCCAAAAAATTGCTCCTATGGGGCTACTAGGTGTCTAGGGGGGTTGAGAGCTAGTGGAGGGTAAAACTCTGTCGACACCAGTCTCGAGTGATGGATTGGGGATGAAATCCAATCTCACCACTTGTTTAAGTACCATGTGAGTGTGTGTGGGTTTGTGTTTCACTATCGATGTATGCAAGATAAGAAACTAACCCTAATGACTTTTCAAAAGAAACTAATCTACTTTCGAAAGCATATAAAAAAAAAATCCAAGTGTATGGAGTGGAGGGGATTAGAACCCTAATTTGAACTTTTGAATACAAAAATTTCTTTCAAATAAAGGAATAAGGGATTAGGAACCTTAATTTGCTGTTAGAATGAAAAGATATTTCAAAAATGGAGTAGGGGATTAGAAACCTTGATTTACTTGAACATGTATAGTTCTTTCTAAAAATAAAAGCTATTAATGAAATGGAATCAACGTAGGCTTGTGCTACATGCAATATACAAGGACATATGCAAACTTATTTGAGAAATAAATTTTATGAACTTGCTGGAAAGTTGCAGGTCCTAAAAATTTCAAAAATTCTAATGCTTTAACAACTTCACAATGAAAGCAAGACTACCTTAAGCAATGATTATTACACTAATCTAGTATATTTTTGTATCTAAAACTCACAATAGAGGCAAAATAAGGGAAAATACTTGCATTATGATGCTAGCAGGGGTTTATCTGGTCCCTGAGGAGGTTACCCCAACTGATTTGGGGTTTTTGAAGGTGTTTATGCTCAAATCGTGACCTGGGTCATGAATTTGACCTAAATCACAGGGTGAGTCATGAATCAAGTGTAGAGGATTCAAATAAAAGAGTTGATGGTCTAGGAGGGGTCCTAGGGCTTTTGGAGGTCTTTGTGAACAACAAATTTGGTACCTGTAATACACAAAAATAGAGGATAATGTCAGATTTATAAGGAAACTAAACCTAGCGCTATCTATTGTGGGGGTCCCATCGGGCGTGCCATAATGAAATGACCAGAAGTTGACATTTGATCTAAAAACATGTAAATAACACAAGTCATTCAAAAACATATGCTTTAGTAATTATCAAATTTGTATCGGTTACAAATAGGGAGAGTTTTCCCCTTTTATTTTCATGAATAAACAATATAGGCATGATGCCTCCTTTTGATGTCCCTCAGTGTAGGTGGGCTTCTTTGTATGTGGGCCACCACTGGGTTGTTGTTTTTTGGTATTCCTTTCTTTAAAATATGCTACATAACCTAAAAGAAACTTGCAAGAAAGGGTCAATACATTGGGGGCTTGCCCTAGTCAGGCCCCATATTTAAGAAGATGAAATGACTATAAAACTGTAACATAAATCCAAATAAAATGTGCAAAAGGTAATTATAGGCTGAAACAAAGCTTACCTCCTATATTTGGGGTTATTTGAGGCTTATAGATGTGATTTGTGACCCAGGGTGCGAATTGGGGCCGAATTCGTAGGGCAGGGTGCGAATTGGGGCCGAATTCGTAGGGCAGGCTACGATTTGAGCTGTGATGCTCTTCTAGTGAAATCTCTCCGATAGATCGATCCTAAAGCAGTTGGAGTGCCTCTGTGTGATATCAAAATCTGATGGTGTGTACCAAGAAGTAACTATTCAATGTTGGCTTTCCATTTCAGTAGAGTAATTGTACTTTGTTGAATTAGGGAATCAAACTTAATTAGGGGTTTAGGACCCACTATTTATAGGAAAATGCAAGGTGCAAGGGGGGTTAGATAGACTAAACCTAGGTTTAGTTCTAACTAGGGTTAGGTTAAGAAATGCTATGTGGCAGCATCTAATTCTAAGTAGGAAATATCCTATCCTCACACATGTGTGAGGAAGGATTAGTGCTAATCCTAATTAGGCCTTAAGCATGTTTAGGGGAGAATTAAAAGAAAACCCTAAGAAACCCTAAATTAGCACATGTGGGAGAATTTGATTAACACTAATTATGAATTAGGAGTTAATTAATCCAATTTTGCCCTAAAAATGGGCTTAAGTGAAGTCAACATTAAATTAGAATTTAATAATTGACTTTTAATTGATCTTACCAATTAATACCCCGTGGGGGTGTCAATTGAGTGTAAATGGGCTATGCATCACCTCGGGTTGTCGTCTAAAGGTATCTTGATGCATAAGATGTGGTTTTGTGGACTTTTTAGGGTTTTGGACCTGAAAGCCACTTGTGGAAGTCTACACGTTACTATGAAAATCTATGGTGATCTATGCATGACTACACATGGCTACAACCGTCTATGCATGACTACGCATGTCTACGCATAAATACAATAGTCTACAATAGCCTAGGGATACCTGGAATCACCTATAGATATGCAAAAATATCAATGTGTGACTTTTGGGTGTCTACACATTGTAAGCATGCTTGAGGTGGTCTTGATAAACTCGTAAATGTTCTAATGCATTGACGCCATTTTCAAACTAGTGGTTAACCGGCTGGTTAAAGTTATCGCTAGCCTTATTGAATGAAGGATGGGTGTATTGGATGGGTTGGATATATTGATTAGCGGAGATGGATTTGGCGATGTTTGGATGGGATGTGGATTTGAAGGTTGTTGGACATTTTGTTGATTTTTCCTTTGTCCTCTAGTGACCACATGGACTGCTCCTACAAATTTTTGGTACTGTTGGACATGATTTACTTGATTAGGAGGTGGTTGTTGATTGTTACCCCTACATTATGTTGGACCTCCCCATGGTTAGGTAGAGGTGTCTGATATATGCCCAAATTTTGATTTTGTGGAGCTAAGAGGTTATCGATGCTAATGGCCCCTATGTCTATGAGGTCTTGCACTATGTTTTTGAATACATGGCGAGGAATTGATATCATGCCCATTTTGTCGATGATATGGGAAAAAAAAGTGCTCTCTATAACCTTTAGGCCTTTTGGTGGGATCATCGGGCCTAATTTTTGGTAAGGCTAATTTTTTGGTCTCATATAACCTTCAAAATATGGCTGAATATGATTCCGTTAAGGGAGTGTATTAACGTTGAGGTTGATTGAATTGTTGATGGGTAGGTTGTTCCACAATTGACGTTGTGTTTTGTACCATTGGTGCTTAGGTTATTTATGGGACCATATGATAGGAAATTTGTTGTTGCACTAGTTTTTGAGCCATTACAAGCTGGCTCATGACCACTTGATTGACTTGATTAGTTGTGTTAGCCATTGAGGCTTGTGTGGATTTGGTTTGGCCAGATTGTTTTGATATTGGCCTCTATTTTGCCATTCTTTCTTCTTAGGCTTAATGACACCCTCTTGGATTTTTATCTCCTCAATGACACTAGCTTGTGCTAAAACCTCCTCAAATGTTCTATAATTATTGAGCTGAAGCATCCAAGAAATGGGTTTTAAGCAACTCTTGGTAAAAAGTTTGATAATTTCTTCCATTGGGAGGGAGAATGGAAAATTTGTGATGACTGCACTCCAACGGTTTCCAAAATCATAGATAGGTTTCTCATCCCAATTTTTCAAGTAATATATATCCGATAAGGACACCTTCTTCTTAATGGTAAGGGCGAAGCATTCCAAGAATAGATCTATCAACTGATCAAAAGTATAAATACTATGCATGGGCAATTGATTGTACCATTAAATGGTGTCTCTCCCTAATATTTGAGGAAATTTCTAGAGAATAAGAGCATTATCATCGCTAATACAAAAACATATGTGGATGAATGAACTCACATGCTCCTTAGGATACAATTCCCCTAAACTTGTCAAATTTTGGTATCGTAAAATCTGTCGAATAAGGCAGTGATGGTACTGATGGATGGATTGGTTGATGGATCAGTTGGCTTAATGTGATATTTTGGCTCATTACCCCTAGTGAGTTTTGCATCAACTGATCTATTTGCTTTTGCATTGATTGGAATCTGAGATCTTCTGCTAGAATGTGAGGACCTTAGATTATGTGATGGTTGGTTGATGGGATGGATGCTAGATGTTGGGGTGTGACCAACATGTTTTTGTGGAATGAATTGGGTTGGGTACGTGGATAATATTTATGGTTGAAATACGGGGATGATTGATGAAGATGATGATGGAGAAATGGATTGTGTTGTTGGTTAGTGACAATGTTGATTGGTATGGTGGATGTGTGGAGTGGTGGTGGATTGGTGATGGACACTATGGAAGATTATCCATAGGTGTTGTTTATGACATGAGTTTCACTCCAAATAGCATTAAATTTATTTATGGAGGGTTGGATTGCTCAATAAAACCCACCTGAAGACCAAAAGAGCCTAGGTGTGCCAATATACCTAACATAGAGGAGTTTCCAGCTCGATACTTTAATATGTTCCATTGGCAAGGTCAAGGTCTAGGTTCCCATGAGCAAAGGATGCATGATATCTCATAGGTCCCATATAGAGGTGCCCATGATCGTTCTAGTTTAGGCTATACCCCATTGTCTTCCATCGCTTCACTTGAGCAAGCCTTTAAAAAGCTTACACTCAATGATGAAGATCACCCCATATGCCCACTACCCTCAACATCTCCTCTTGAATAGTCCCTTAAAGAACTTTGCATGGACGAAATAAATGAAGATGATCCCATCAAATTTGCATATCTTGTCTTTGATTTTGACAATGAAAGTTATGAAGAATTTAAAGTCATGTCAAATGCTTCTGACGATTTTTAAGAGGAGTCACAACCCATTGTCCCCATCACCCAATAGGAAGAGTTTTACCTCCGAATTTTCCCCATCCATCATCCCATATTCTGCTTGCTTCTTCCACAAGAATAAGATGATCCACCTGGTAATATTCCTTGAGCCACCCACATAAGCCAAGAATTGTAACATATGTACATAAATAAATAAAAAATCAAAATCAATAAAACATCTTAAAAAAAATGTTGCTCTGATGTTTTCATGTTCACTATTACAGGGATACCACGCCTTGACATCGGCTTCGATTCAATTATTCCATCTATCCATTCAGCCAAACCATATTTTCTTCCACTAATTCAATATGAACCCTATTGACTTATTCACACCACTCCATAATCCATACGATTTGGCAAAGCCAATTCCCATTGACGTTAGCCTTATTGATTTGGACCGGATTTCCTCCTCACCCTCCCTCTTAGAGTTCATCCTATCCGAGGAATTGCTAAGGGCTTTGGCCTACTACATTCCTCCTTCACCACCACCTTCGCCTCCATCACCTTCTACCAGCAATCCCAAGGTCTTTCAAGTAGAATTAGACAATGATAAGCAAGAAAAATTAGATGTCATTTTAGACGAATTTAATCTAATCCCAACACCACATCAACTTGAGGAAGCCTCACATATGTCCATTGAAGATACCATCAACGTGAAACTAACTTCACCATAAATGCAGGCCATTTAATCACTTGCTACAAAAGGGGGTAGCATTCGTATGGATAGATGAATGTCAAAAAGCATTTGATGATGTCAAGCGCTATCTAACTTCACCACCAGTCTTAACTCCTCCTAGGTCGGGGGTCCCTTTTCATCTTTATGTCTCAGCTACAAAATCCGCTTTGGGGACAATGCTTGCACAAAAAAATGAACAAAATCAAGAGCAAGCAATCTATTACATTAGTCGAACATTGGTAAGTTATGAAACAAGATACGCTTATGTAGAAAAACTATGCTTAGCGGTGGTTTTAGCCACTAAGAAACTTTGACATTATATGCTAAGCCAAACAACCTATGTCATAGCTAGAGAAAATCCTCTGTGCTACATGATGTCTCGCACTTATAACAACACCCATACCACTAAATGGATAATGCTCCTTACAGAGTTTGATCTTGAGTTTGTTAGCCAAAAATCCATTAAAGGTCAGGTTATCACTGATCAACTTGTGGAAGCTCCACTACCTAGTGATCATCCTCTGATTATTGAGCTCCCAGATGATTCAGTATTTTTAGTCACTGAAGTAGAAAAAGATGTCATTCCCGAGGAAGACATTGATATCACCTTATTCTTTGATGGATCTAAGTGCGAGAAAGGTCAAGGTGCAGGAGTTGTCTTTCACACACCACAAGGGATTCCCATCCCTTTATCATTCAAGTTAGACTTCTCATGCACAAACAACACAGTAGAGTATGAAGCCTTAATATTAGGTCTTCAATCAGCTATAGCTATGGGTATCAAGCGTATCCGAATATTTGGGGATTCTCAACTTGTTGTAAAATAGGTAACAGGAGAGTACCAATGCAAAGAACCTACCATTAAGCTTTATCATGAAGTAGCAATGAAATTGCTCTCAACATTCGAATGGTATGAAATCAATAACTTACCTCGTTCGACTAATAGATTTGTAGATGCAATGGCCTCTCTTGGATCCTTGATTCCAAAGAATGACTTAGGAGAGGTACAACCCCTAATAATCTCAACAATATCTAAAGCAGTCGTTGTTCGCACTGACCCAAAATATGGAAAAGATGTTTGCTTTATCAACTCGAAATCATGTGAGTCTTGGTTAAGCCCCATTGTAGCCTTCTTAAAATTTGGAACACTCCCATCGAAAATGACTCGGTCTGCCAAACGTGCTTTCAAGAAAAAGGTAGCCCGTTTCGTTCTTGTGGGTGACGTGTTGTATAAACGGGGTTATGATGGAATTCTGCTTTGATGCCTCGAACCTGGGGAGGCTCAAAGGGCCATCGAGGAAGCCCATGATGGTACTTGTGGTGGTCATTTTAGTGGAATGGCCATTGCAAAATGCTTATTATGCATGGGTTATTATTGGCCCACAATGGAACATGACTATTGCACATATGTCAAAAATTGCAAACAATGTCAAACACATGCCAATTTAACTCACGTACCATCACAAGCTTTACAACCAATACAAAGTCTTTGGCCCTTTTCACAATGGGGCCTCGACCTAATTGGCAAAATTTTACCCTCCTCTTTAGGACAACACACATTCATCATAACCACCATAGAATACTTCACAAAGTGGGTTGAGGCAATACCTCTAACCAGTACGATAGGACCTCGAATTGTGGATTTCATACTCCATCATATCATCTGTCGCTTTGGCATTCCCTCTAAAATCATTTTAGATAATGGCAAGTCTTTTAAGAACAAGGATGTTCGAGCACTCTACGAGAAGTATAATATCCAACATAGTTTCTCAACTCCTTATTACCCACAAGCAAATGGACAAGTTGAAGCTACCAATAAGACCTTGATTGCCATTCTTAAGAAACTTGTCAAAGAAAATCATAAATATTGGCATACACAAATTCCGTTGGCACTTTGGGCTTATCGAACAAGCATCCGAATGCCAACAGGAGCAACACCATTCTCTCTGGTCTATGGAGCTGAAGCTATTATGCCTCTTGAGCTCGAGATTCCTTCCTTATGAATTTCCTTGCAAGAATTCATAGATGATGATACAACTAGACAAGCACGACTTGACCAACTCACACTCCTAGATGAAAGGCGTGTCAATGCATTAGAACATTTACGAGTTTATCAAGACCACCTCAAGCGTGCTTACAATGCTAAAGTCCATCTTTGGGAATTTCACGTAGGGGATCTGGTCCTCAAAGAGAACCAACAAAACACCAATGCTTTGCCACATCTTCATGACAAATTTGCAGCAAATTGGTTAGGTCCATACATAATCACTCAAAAAGTGGGAAATGGTACTTATAGGCTTGCCGATTTAGAGGGAATAGAGGACCCCGAACCCCTTAATGTTCTTCATTTAAAGGCATTTCATTGTTAATAGTGACTATATATGTATATATACATGGCTAAAAAAAAAAAAAATCAAAAACAACAAAAACAAATTGCATGCTTTCACATAGGCATTACCACATTGCATGTTCATTTACATCTAGGCATTTTTCATTTTTATTTTCATTCGCATACACTACATCATACATATTCCATTGCATTGTACAATTTCCACTTGCATATCAACACTCCATTGCATTAGGCATATACATTTGCATTCATCCCATCCCATGTCCAATGATCTGGCATAGTAATGATGATATGACCATACAACAAAAAGTCAAGTTTTAACGATTGGGGGTACCTAGTTTGGAAAATTCATGCAACTTTGACAAAATTCATATGTCAACCACATCACATGTCACAACAACCTAAATTTTCAGTCACTCAGCCATTACTAGTGTAACAAACAACCTCCAATTGGATGTCCGATTTTCTTTAGGACCAAAAACACAATTTACACACTAAGAAGATCTTGAGTATTGCCAATTGAACCCGAATACAATGTTGAACCAATCACATTCCACCACATCTTAAAAATATTATGAGCCAAGGAGGGTTAGTACCATACTTGGGTAGTACCTTGAGGTGAAAAGGAGATATCCCTCGCTTGTCCCATTACGCAACATAGTCCAAAAATAGTGGTTTTCACCACTACCACAATTACTCTTCGAACATAAACATAAAAACATAGAGTAGTAAGGATAGGGTCAAAATTCTCATCATAATTCGGTTGAGAATCCGATTCCCCAAAGCTCTATACCAAATTAACAAATAGAATCCCAAACACCCTTGATCCCTAAAGTTGTAAGGATCGTACTACATGTCCCTGACAAGGATGGGTAGTCATCCCCAAGGCCTAAAAGATCAAATCCCATTGGACTATGGAGTGAATCTTCATCGGGGCTATAGATGCCTGACTGGAAGTGGAGTAAGCTCATGCGGGGTGACATGTCTCCTAGGCAAATAGGAAGACCTCTGACCGCACATAAGGACAGGCTAGCTTCAGGTCATCTCCATAATAGGTCATGCCCAATTTACTCATAATAGGTCAATGAACTCCACATGCACACACACTGGTTCTTGATTGGATAGGGTCATTGTCACACTCAATATTTGGTATATGAACCTCACTTGCACACACATTGGTCCTAAAGAAATTTAGACAACCCTAGTGAGTTTGATTGATAATACTAGTATGTTTGAGTCTTTGAAAATCTTGCAGTACTCATCCCATATCAACATCCATATCTTCTTCCATATCAACATCCGTATCTTCTTCCATATCAACATCCATATCTTCTTCCATATCAACATCCATATCCTCTTGCGTATAAACACCCATGTCTTCATAGTGAGTCAAGTTGCAGAACACCACCAAATTTGGTACCCCCGATTGCCAAACAATGGACAACAAAAATGGTCAATAAAATTTCTGAACTGTAAAAGATCATTCGAACAATATGCATTCCTCCCATATAGTTTAGATTCATTTACTTCCATTAATCATCCATAACATATCATCATTAATAACACATCACATAGCTTGCATTTTAGATTAATCATAGATTTACTTGCATTAAGCATCCATAGCACATAGCTTGCATACATCATTCATATAACATTAGGCATATACATCATTATTAGCTTGCATTTCACATCCATAATATTCAAACATTATTCATAAACATGCATCAAACATTAATCAAATAAACATAAAAGCATCCACACAAGAGATAACACATATATATGAAAAATCCATGTATATATATATAAATATCACATATACAATCAATGCCAAAAGGCTACAATGGAGCACCAAGGCTCATATATACAAAATAGTGCATCTAAGCACTAAGTCTACTATCCATGAGAAGACTCCTGAGACCTAGTAGGAGCCCTCGGCCTAGTACTCTACCTAGACTCTGTATGCCTAGATGACTCAACCATAGAAGAAGAAGGAGGATCCGACAATGTAATATGGTGTTGCATACACACATCCTCCAAGGAATGTACGTATGCCTCACTAGCTCGAAGACACCATAAATCCATCTGATGTCATCGCTCCTTCACTAAAATCTCTGCTTGGAGCCTCGTAACTATCTCCTGATCACTAGCCACTACCACTGCCCGCTCTACCTCTAGCCGAGCTATAGTCTCCCTAGCCTCCCTCTGAGACTCAAGCATAGTCTCTCACTCCTTGCGTAGCTGCTCCAGCTCCACCCATAGCCTGGCTACCTCAGATATCTCACCCATATCCTCATCATCCTCCCTCTCTCCCTCTACCAAGCCCACCTTAGGAGCCTATTGGGCTGCTCCCCTCGACTACCTCTGACCCATCGATCACTGGGGCCTCATCCTCTTCGGAGTCATCCTTGACCCCATAGCTACTGCATCCACACCCGCAACCTTTGGCACCCATACCGGTTGGGCACCAAACCACTCCACATACTCTAGAGTCACCCCAACATCATCCACATCGGGGATCTCAATCTCCTCATCATCCTCAATCACCATTCACCATGGCTCCACACATGGCAGCATCCCCTCATCTTGCTGGTATCGATACAACACTGGATACTCTGGCACATCCTGAGGCAATCCAAATTGCCTCAACACCCATGAGTACTAGAAGTACTCCACCTCCTCATCCCACCACCCAACCAACCATCGAGCCTACCTCACTCAATGTAGCTACCTCCTATCTCCATCCCATCTAGCTCCTCGCCATGGCCTCCATATCACATCTGCCCGAGTCAAGCTCGACCACATGTCCCAGTACCACTACCCAGTGTGTACCTCTCGACTAGGCTGAACCTCCTCAGCCACCACCCATCTCCTAGCATAGGGCTCCCCCATCCGCCATGACTCACATGGCAACCCCTCGGGCTGAGCTATCATAAAATGCTCCCAAGCCCAACACTATAGGAGGAAGCTACAACCAATCCCCTTCCTCTCCCTCTGAATCACCTCATATAGCTCTTGATATAGCTATGCCAACAAGGCAGGAGCCCATGCATACTCCTTCGGGTCGATGAGTAAATCACTCACCAACCCCAATAGGTTCCAAGGGAACCTACACCTAGTGCTATTAGGTAGCACTATGTTCGCTAGCACGAACATGATCAAGGCAGGGAGTGCATCCAACTCCTTTGCCTTGTACATGCTCAAGTAGCATATCCCTCCATCTCCCACCCTCCCACACCCTCCAAACCCACCCTACCCAACAAACCCCACTCATCCTCTGAAATCTTCTTCCTCATTCCTAGAATGAGAGGAGAGAAGCGATGTCGAGGCTCAATATCCCTTAGCTGCAACAACAAAAACACTTTGTTAGCATTAAAACTATGTTAAAAAAAAAAAAAAAAATAAATTTTTTGCACAAAGAGAACAAATGATCTTACCGGGACAAAGGGTGCCCCCACTCCACCAGCAGCATCAAGGCCCTCTGCCACCATCACCTCACTTCACACACTCACTAGCCTCACAAACTCACAAACTCACTCCACTCCTCAGACGCAGCTCCTCGAAGTCAACAGCGCATGAATGAGCCTAAAAGTTCACTCAAAAAGCTTTTTATAGCTTTCCTTAGCGCATTCAAGTGCAGACCTGCACCTGCAAATCGTGAGCGATGCTCTACGTCTGAAAGTGCACTCAGACGCACACAGGTGCCTGTAGAACATGCCAGGTGCAGTCGCGTGCCTGGAAACCAATAAACATGAAGACAAAAGCCCTCAAAATGGTAGCTCCCCTCATCCAACATGCACCAAATTTCATCCACACATCATGCACATCATAAAATTTGATTTTGTGAAAACACAAATAGTTTTGCATGCATATTTGGCGAGAACAAGACCAATTTCTACAAAAACACATATCGCATTGCAAAACATAACAATCAAGGTCAAAATTTCACAAAATCACCATTCCACAATTCATCATCATATGCTTCATCATCCCATCCACTTTCGTGCATGTTGGAGTTGATCTGACCGCTAAATCACTCATCTTTACCACAAAGCACCGCAAATACCAACAACATGCTAAAAGCACAAATCAATCAACTCCACAATCAGTCACAACATTGCATGACTCCATCAAACATTCTTCCATCATCATCTTTCATATATCACTCATCACACAACACATTTTGTCTGGTTAAGTCAATAATAAGTGAACCTCGTATCTAGTATGTTATTCTATAAACTTGGTGATTGCAGTGATAGTAATCCATGCAATTTGGCAAGATGAATAGCCTACAATAAGGACACTTCAACATGATCATTATCATCATCTCATCATCACAAATCACAATCATATTTGGCACCTCACACTTTGAGTACAACCTTGCCAAGAACAATTTGCTCGTAATCAGTCATTGATGTCCTTGTCTATGGGGCAAGAAAACATAGATAAACCACAATCACAAACACTCATTCATTTGACAATAGTCAAAATACAGGACACCGGTAAGTTTGATTGGTTCCATCATGGAATTGGCGAAGAAATTTCCATAGTCAATACCCAACCCCTACGTTGACTTAGTCAGCCTGCATCTTCATATTTTGCATACTCAATGACGCCATTGCAACAAATTATTCAACAACATCGAATCAACCCAAAGTTTGGGGCAACCACATTATATTATGATTCTCCCATGATGGGATACATCTCACATGATCATAAACATCTACACTGGACAAATCCCCCTCTCAACCATTGGGGCAAAAATGGTATCACATTTTACATCATTCATATCATCCATATTTTGCATGGTCTTATACACCAACCCCTTTTCCACCGTTGGGGCAAAAATGGTATCACATTCACATTTCACATCATTCATTCATCAATTGCACAAATCCACCGCATCATTCATTATTTGCACAAAATTTTCAATTGGCTTGTGAGATACATTCATAACTCATTCGCCAATTGAGGGGGTAAGCTATGCAAAATTCCAAAAATTCTTTATTCTTTTGTCTTCAACATCAGTGCTCAAATCCAACAATAGAGAGAAGCTGCTTCTGCACCCATAGCCCAGGCAGGTGTCTCGTATTTTTGCACCATATTGTGTTTCACGCAACATGGTACAAAAAGGGGCATCTATAGACACCAAATTACAGCCACTAATCCTCCATCCTAACCATTCCACCACCCACTTGTCCACCATACACCCTTCCCGCCAATTATTTGGCCCAAATCCACCTTTCCCGCCATCCATTCCACCATTTTAGCCCTTTCCCGCCATTTCCTAGCCTAATTGGGATTATTTTAATATTATTTTATATTATTTAATATTTAATATAATATTTTATATTATATTATAATATATTTATTATAAAATATATATTTATAAACTCAATTAACCACAATCGTCCGATCCATTCTAATCTCCATCGTCCATATTCATTAATCCATGTCACATTCAAAAAGTAATCTCAACCTTAGGATCTAATTTAATCTTAGCCACATGATCAAAAGTGTAAGGCTAAAACCCTAAGAAAACCCTAGGTTGGATTATAAATAAGGGCATTTGTAAATGCTCAAACCCTAGAACTGGAATCCATTGGAACCTTGAGAATTAGACATTTGCACCTTGGAGGAATTATTGGTGAAGCCCTAGCATAGAATCTTAAAAATCTGAAGCCCTAGCTCATCGATAAGACTTCTACTATTCTAGCCATCACCCATTCATCCTCCATCACCATCATAGCCCCCATCCATCTACCGCATTCATCACCATCACCTAGATCTGCTTCTACAGATTTTGCCCTAACCCGTAGGCGCCATCCAGAGCTTGTGAGGCTCACTGCAGAGCCTACGAAGCGCTCACTAGAGCCTGATGTATACCGCAAGTGCTCTCCAGAGCCTGTTGTATCTTGCAGGTGCACACCAGAGCTTGCGAAGCTCATGTCAGAGCCTACCAAGTGCGCATCCGAGCCTGCTGCAACTATAGAAATGTGAATCTGAGCCTGCTACACCACGCCATCAGCAATAACTAAACCAAAGCAAGGTATATCTCATTTTAATGTATTTTATTTAATAATTTGTTGATCTTGCATGCTCTCTTGCTTCACTATTAAACTAGGGTTTTATTGATGTCTGAGGGCCTCACACTGTGGAGCCCTCACAGGTATTACTAACTCCCTTTGTTCTATTTTGTGTATGCAGATCTACAAATTTCACACATTGTTTGATGGCTGTTGAAGCTGGAGTGGCCCAACCTTGGATATCTGAAGCCCACTCAACCTGTTGGAATCAAGGACACACCCAAATCTGAAGACACTTCTATTGTTGTTAGCTAGGATTTCGGAGAACCCTAGCACCATTGTAATCTATTGTATCAAATATTCGCATGGAACACTGATTGTAATAAAGGAGTTTATCGGCTCCCCCTATTTTATTGAATATATTCTTTTGTGCAATCTTTGTGCCTCACTGAATTATTTGGTTTTCTGTTATTCTATTTTAAGTGTCGTGTTCTTGCATTACTAAATCAAAAATATTTTCCAAGACATCAATATGTTCTTGTCGGGTTTTAGATTTAGCCAAGAGATCATCTACATAGTCTTCAATGATTTTGTGCATGTAATCATGAAAGATGTAAGTCATGGCTCTTTGATAAGTAGCTCCTGCATTTTTGAGGCCAAAGGGCATAACCCTGAAACAAAATGTTCCCCAAGGTGTTGTGAATGTTGTTTTATGTTGGTCATCAGGATTTATTCGAATTTGATTGTATCTTGAAAAACCGTCCATGAAGGAAAGCATTTCGTGGCCTGCATAGGTGTCGACAAGAGTATCAATGTTTGGTAGAGGGAAGTCATCCTTAGGACACACTTTATTTAGATCTCGAAAGTCATTGCAAACATGTATCCCCCCATTAGGCTTGCGAATGGGTACCATGTTTGAAAGCCACTCAGGATAGTCAATAGGAACAATGAAGTGAACGTCTAGTAGTTTTTGTATTTCCTCTTTGACTATGAGTGCTACGGTAGGATGCATTCTCCTAAGTTTTTGTTTGATCGGCTTGGCGTCAGGACGTAAGGTGAGATTGTGGACAACAAGGTCAGGATCAAGGCCAGGCATATCCTTGTAGGACCATGCAAACACCTCTTTCTTTTTCTTGAGGAGAGCAATGAATTGCTCTTGTTCATCTGATGTTAAACTTTTTCCAAGTTTGACAATTTGGGGATTGTCAGGATCTGAACTAAGGTTCACGTCGATGGTATCTTCAATGGACATATGTGAACCTTCCTCAAGTTGATGTGGTGTTGGGATTAGATTAAAGTCATCTAAAATGACATCTAACTTTTCTTGCTTATCGTTGTCTAATTCTGCCTGAAAGACCTCGGGACTACTGGTAGAAAGTGATGGAGGCGAAGGTGGCGGTGAAGGAGGAATGTAGCAGGCCGAAGCCCTTAGCAATTCCTTGGATAGGATGAACTCCGAGAGGGAGGGTGAGGAGGAAATCCGGTCCAAATCAATAAGGTTGACGTCAATGGGAATTGGCTTTGCCAAATCGTATGGATTACGGAGTGGGGTGAATAAGTCAATAGGGTTCATATTGACTTAGTGGAAGGAAATATGGTTTGGCTGAATGGATAGATGGAACAATTGAATTGGAGCCGATGTCGAGGCATGGTATCCCTGTAATAGTGAACGTGAAAACATCAGAGCAACATTTTTTTTTAGATGTTTTGTTGATTTTGATTTTTTATTTATTTATGTACATATGTTACAATTCTTGGCTTATGTGGGTGGCTCAAGGCAGATTACCAGGTGGATCATCTTGTTCTTGTGGAAGAAGCAAGTGGAATATGGGATGATGGATGGGGAACATTCGGAGGTAAAACTCTTCCTGTTGGGTGATGGGGACAATGGGTTGTGACTCCTCTTCAGAATCGTCAGAAGCATTTGACATGACTTCAAATTCTTCATAACTTTCATCATCGAAATCAAAGATAGGATATGAAAAGTTGATGGGATCATCTTCGTTTACTTCGTCCATGCAAAGTTCTTGAAGGGCCTGTTCAAGAGAAGATGTTGAGGGTAGTGGGTGGATGGGGTGATCTTCATCATTGAGTGTAAGCTTTTTAAAGGCTTGCTCAAGAGAAGCGATGGAAGACAATGGGGTATAGCCTAAATCGGAACGATCATGGGCACCTCTATATGGGACCTCTAAGATATCATGCATCCCTTGCTCATGGGAACCTAGACCTTGACCTTGCCAATGGAACATATTAAAGTATCGAGCTGGAAACTCCTCTATGTTAGGTATATTGGCACGCCTAGGCTCTTTTGGTTCTTCGGGTGGGTTTGCCCCAGTTGAGCAATCCAACCCTCCATAAACAAATTTAATGCTATTTGGAGTGGCACTCATGTCGTAAACAACACCTATGGATAAAGGACGGTCTCGAGGACATCCAAAATCCTTAGCTGTGGGAATGGCTAGGGGTGTAATGGTGACGTCTTGGACCACATACTCACCAATGCTTGGATTAGTGATGTGGACTTCGACTTGGGTTGATGAGGTGGATGGTGAAGGCTCAAGTGGCTCTGGATTGGTTGTGGATGGTGGCGAGTCAAATATGGCACAATCTGAAAGTTTGACTTGTGACACATCGGCTGATGGAGTGGGATTGGATGGCGGTGTGGAATGATGAGATGGAATAGAAGAAGTGGTTGTAGAAGAAGGGGTAGATGTGATGTACGATGTGCTAACAGTAGACTGACTATGACCACATGTACAAGAAGAAATGGATTTTTGAGAAGGTGATGTGATGGGTAGCTCCTCTATGATGGGAGCCTTAGAAGAAGATGGAGATGGATTAGAAGAAGGTGGATTAAGAGATGATGTGGATGGATTCGATGATGGCACCAAGAATAGATGAGTGGAAGGTAACATGGATTCATAAGGATTTGAAATGAAATTACAATACTTAAAAGGTTCGACATCCGCGGGGATGCAATGGACTTGTCCATCATGAACGTATTTCAAGCATTGGTGGAGAATTGATGGAACACATTTCATTTCCCTCATCCAAGGTCTACCAAGGAGTATATTATACGCCATGGCTCCTTCCAAGATGTGAAACATGGTGTGCAACGTTCTGGCCCCTACTTCTATAGGTAAAACAATAGTGCCAACTGTGGTACACAAAGCATCGTTAAATGCTTTGAGGGTGAATGATGATTTTGAAATGTGGGATGGAGGTATTTTGAGGTGGATAAGAGCAGTGGTAGTGATGATATTGATTGATGAGCCGGTATCAATTAATACTCATTTGAATGGCTTTCCATCTATTAAGGCCATGATGTGCAGTGGAGGGTCCACCGATTCTGAACTCATTGATTTTATCTCAAAGTCATAGAAGGTAATTGATGGTTCCATGCATGTTCTAACACTCCCTACAAAGTTGTTAAAGGCATTAGAGTCTTGGGATTCTAACTCAATTGACTTGAGTATTTCCATTAAAGCTTCTCTATGCCTAGGGGATTGTTGGATAAGCTCATAGATAGAAAGTTTTGCTGATGCCATTTTCAAACTAGTGGTTAACCGGCTGGTTAAAGTTACCGTTGGCCTTATTGGATGAAGGATGGGTGGATTGGATGGGTTGGATAGATTGATTTGCGGAGATGGATTTGGTGATGTTTGGATGGGAGGTGGATTTGAAGGTTGTTGAACATTTTTTTGATTTTGCCTTTGCCCTCTAGTGACCACATGGACTGCTCCTACAAAGTTTTGGTATTGTTGGACATGATTTACTTGATTAGGAGGTGGTTGTTGATTGTTACCCCCTACATTATGTTGGACCTCCCCATGGTTAGGTAGAGGTGTCTGATATATGCCCAAATTTTGATTTTGTGGAGCTAAGGGGTTATCGATGCTAATGGCCCCTAAGTCTATGAGGTCTTGCACTATGTTTTTGAATACATGGCAGGAATTGATATCATGCCCATTTTGTCGATGATATGGGTAAAACAAGTGCTCTCTATAACCTTTAGGTCTTTTGGTGGGATCATCGGGCCTAATGTCTGGCAAGGCTAATTTTTTGGTCTCATATAACCTTCAAAATATGGCTGAATATGATTCCGCTAAGGGAGTGTATTGACGTTGAGGTCGATTGAATTGGCGACGGGTAGGTTGTTCCACAGTTGGCACTGTGTTTTGTACCGTTGGTGCTTGGGTTACTGATGGGACCGCATGATAGGAAATTTGTTGTTGCACTAGTTTTTGAGCCATTACGGGCTGGCTCATGACCACTTGATTGACTTGATTAGTTGTGTTAGCCATTGAGGCTTGTGTGGATTTGGTTTGGCCAGATTGATTATTTCGGTATTGGCCTCTATTTTGCCATTCTTTCTTCTTAGGCTTAATGACACCCTCTTGGATTTTTATCTCCTCAATGACACTAGCCTGTGCTAAAGCCTCCTCAAATGTTCTATAAGTATTGAGCTAAAGCATCCAAGAGATGGGTTTTAAGCAACTCTTGGTAAAATGTTTGATAATTTCTTCCATTGGGAGGGAGAATGGCAACTTTGTGATGACTGCCCTCCAACGGTTTCCAAAATCATAGATAGGTTCCTCATCCCATTGTTTCAAGTAATATATATCCGATAAGGACACCTTCTTCTTAATGTTAAGGGTGAAGCGTTCCAAGAATAGATCTATCAATTGATCAAAAGTATAAATACTATGCGTGGGCAATTGATTGTACCATTCAATGGCATCTCCCCCTAATGTTTGAGGAAATATTTGGAGCATAAGAGCATTATCATCACTAATCCAAAAACATATGTGGACAAATGAACTCACATGCTCCTTAGGATCCTCGGTTCCCCTAAACTTGTCAAATTTTGGTATCGTAAAATCTTTCGGATAAGGTGGTGATGGTACCGATGGATGGATTGGTTGATGGATCAGTTGGCTTAATGTGAGCTTTTGGCTCATTACCCCTGGTGAGTTTTGCATCAACTGATCGATTTGCTTTTGCATTTCCTAGAATCTAAGATCTTCTGCTGGAATGTGAGGACCTTGGATTATGTGATGGTTGGTTGATGGGTTGGATGGTAGATGTTGGGGTGTGACCAACATGTTGTTGTGGAATGAATTGGGTTGGGTATGTGGAGAATATTGATGGTTGAAATATGGGGATGATTGATGAAGATGATGATGGAGAAATGGATTGTGTTGTTGGTTAGTGGCAATGTTGATTGGTATGGTGGATGTGTGGAGTGGTGGTGGATTGGGGATGGACACTATGGAAGATTGAGGGACCCATGCTGAATTTTTATTGGTGAGCGAAGGTTGATTTGGAACTCCTTGGGTCATAGGGTCTATGTGAGCTGACTATTTTCCTTTTGTTCATTGTGAAAGCAACCTGTTGATAAGCCCTAATGTATCCGTAAGTTCTTGATTTGACCATGTGTCGAATGATGGGGTTGTGGTTGGATGAGATGATGGATGAGTCGATGATGATGGGTGATTAGTCATGGTCATGTTGGCTAAGTGAGATGATGGAGGTGTGGATGACATGGTCATGTTGGCTAAGTGAGATGATGGAGGTGTGGATGATGATGGATGAGAGGACATGGGTATGGTGCAAGTTGCATTTGATGTTACAACTTGGAGGCTAGGGACTTGTGAGGCAACATTGACATACTCCTCATACAAGGGGTTGGTATAGGTGGATGTGAGGTAAGTGTTTGGAACACTTGGGCTTTGTGGTGGTTGGCTCATGGAGGAAGGCATACCATATTCATAACTTGAATTAGGATATCCTTGGGCAAGGTAGGTGGTAGCCAATTCAGATTCTTCCAAACCTTCTTGGCTAAGGGGTTCTAAGACATAGTTAGAAGCCTTGTAAAGGGCCTGCACTCTATCCATGTCTATGTAGGTGGTGGTTGTCTCCACATTGTGTGAATGTGTCTCTACTTGAGAGTGGGGTGGATGGGATGATCCAGACAAAGTGGTCTGAACCATATTGGATGGGGCTACCGAAGTAGCGGGCTCATGGGAATTGTTTTCCATTAAACTACTTTGGTTTATTATTTTCTTTTGTTGTCGTGTTAGCACCATAAAGTAATAAAACCAAAGATTTCAAGCTTATCTAAATCACACAGATTAACAACCTTTCCAAAATTTAAAGCAAAGAAAACAACCAATCCTAGGGTTCACCTTGTGTGGCTTACCTTGTTCATTAATTATTTTCTTTCATTAATGTGAAGTTCCTTTTAGAATTGTTGGCTTGTGTGTTTTGATGTAACTTAATCTTGTTTAATGAAAAACAAAGGTAAAAACTATGGCTGGTTGGGGCAACGAGATTCTTGTTGGTAATGACCTCCAACAAGTTTGCTCGGGGGTAGTCCTATGGTGTCTAGGGGCAGAGATTTGATGGATGGAGATGAATGCCACCATCACCAAACCTCAAGCAATAGTTGGTGATGAAATCCAACTATTACTGTTAAAAAGTGGAGCGTGCAGGTGTGTGTGATTTATTTTATTAGATTTCTCATTCTCTATGGTGTGCAAACAATATTAAAGATTACTAACTTCACTAATCTAAATCAGAAGCCAACACAAAGATGCAAATTTCACCTAAAGAGTGCAGAGTACACCCTTAAAATCCCCTGCCTACAAGTGATTAAAATCACAAGAGCAACCGGAGGGTTCGTCCACCTCTCTGCCAAAGGGGCCAGCCTAGGGCAGGATTACTTTATGCATCAAAATGTTGTTCCTATTTAGATATGCAAAATTAAAGTGATCTTTAACCCTAAAATGCAAGATCTAGGATGCTTTTCTATTTCATATGCACTCAAAAATGCAAACAATCACCTAGATCTACAACTTCAAAACAAGAAATGAATTTGGTATAATGAAATACACACAAACCCTAAATGTAACTTGCTACAGATTCTTTCCTAGATTACTTAATGTTAAGCCCAGAAACAATGAAAAATAACAACAAAAAATAGAATACGTAAATCGTTAAATGGAGAACTAGGGTTACGAAACTCACTTGGAAGCCTCAACTCTACTCCAAATTAATGCTAGGCGTAGCTGGGCACCTATGTAGGTGTAGTAGAGCACCTTCTAGGTGCACAAGGATGCCTGTGTAGCATGGAAGAGCACCTATGCGATCTCTGGAACTACTATAGAATGCTTCAGAAACCCTAGCGATGAACGCGATGACTTTTATGTTTCTATAAATCCTGCAATGAACAACAATAAAATTAAGTTAGCAAGGTAGATCTATCAAATAATGAAACCCTTGTGGGGTCCCACCATGATCACCATTTGTGAATGCAAGAACATGACACTTAAAATAGAATAACAGAAAACCAAATAATGTAGTGAGGCACAAAGATTGCACAAAAGAATATATTCAATAAAATAGGGGGAGCCGATAAACTCCTTTATTACAATCAGTGTTCCATGCGAATATTTGATACAATAGATTACAATGGTGCTAGGGTTCTCCGAAATCCTAGCTAACAACAACAGAAGTGTCTTCAGATTTGGGTGTGTCCTTGATTCCAATAGGTTGAGTGGGCTTCAGATATCCAAGGTTGGGCCACTCCAGCTTCAACAACCATCAAACAATGTGTGAAATTTGTAGATCTGCATACACAAAATAGAACAAAGGGAGTTAGTAATACCTGTGAGGGCTCCACAGTGTGAGGCCCTCAGACATCAATAAAACCCTAGTTTAATAGTGAAGTAAGAGAGCATGCAAGATCAACAAATTGTTAAATAAAATACATTAAAATGAGATATACCTTGCTTTGGTTCAGTTATTGTTGATGGCATGGTGTAGCAGGCTCAGATTCACATTTTTGTAGTTGCAGCAGGCTCGGATGCACACTTGGCAGGCTCTGACGTGAGCTTCGTAGGCTCTAGTGTGCACCTATGGGATACAATAGGCTCTGGAGAGTGCCTACGGTATACAACAGGCTCTAGTGAGCGCTTTGTAGGCTCTGCAGTGAGCCTCGCAAGCTCTGGATGGTGCCTGCGGGTTAGGGCAGAATCTATAGAAGTAGATCTAGGTGATGGCGATGAATGCGGTGGATGGATGGGGGCTGTGATGGTGATGGAGGATGAATGGGTGATGGCTGGAATAATAGAAGTCTTATCGGTGAGCTAGGGCTTCAGATTTTTAGGATTCTATGCTAGGGCTTCACCAATAATTCCTCTAGGGTGCAAATGTCTAATTCTCAAGGTTCTAGTGGATTCCAAGGTTTGAGCATTTACAAATGCCCTTATTTATAATCCAACCTAGGGTTTTCTTAGGGTTTTAGCCTTACACTTTTGATCATGTGGCTAAGATTAAATTAGATCCTAAGGTTGAGATTACTTTTTGAATGTGACATGGATTAATGAATATGGACGGTGGAGATTAGAATGGATCGGACGGTTGTGGTTAATTGAGTTTATAAATACATATTTTATAATAAATATATTATAATATAATATAAAATATTATATTAAATATTAAATAATATAAAATAATATTAAAATAATCCCAATTAGGCTAGGAAATGGAGGGAAGGGTGTATGGTGGACAAGTGGGTGGTGGAATGGTTAGGATGGAGGATTAGTGGCTGTAATTTGGTGTCTACAATATATTATGATGAAAATAAAAATAAAACATCAAATAAATAAATAAATATATATATATGAATATTTTATGATATGTTTACATATAAATAGGATAAAAATAAAAAGAAGAATAAAAAATAAATTATGTATATAATGGGCAAAGAGTTTGCCTCATTCTCCATGGTTTAATAAAAGATAAAATTAAATAAAAGCAAAATTAAATTATAATAAACAAAGAGCTAGTGTGCATTTTTTGTAATAGATGGTGCTAGGGTTTTGATTTATTGATGATGCGATTACATGTGTAGGTCATCCGAACAGTGGTGAACAACAATGGCTACACAACTTGGGTACAATGTGGATAAAACATGTCATTCAGATATGACAAGGTAGATCCAAGAGAATACAGTAGCGATGGAAGCCAGCATTGCTCACATGAAGATACCGCAAACGTCTACATAGTAGCAATACTTCAACATGGCAATGGTGCATGCCACTAACAGAAATGACATGTTGATGTAGTGGACTGCAGTGATTGGATGGTAAAATAATACACTAACATGGGACCTCCATTTGTAAACCCGGGTGAAGTTAGGATAGGTTCAAATATTATGGAAGCTCTCGGACAGTTTGGACTGAGCAACCTATGCAAAGTTTAGATGGGACCCCTATGGTTACGCGGATACGTAGATTATCTAGACTTCGACAATGATGTGGCAATACCTTGGAATGCCATTGGCTAATAGTGGTAGCCAGCATGGCATTGGTAGGTTGCACGAGCCAATGGGGAGCTATCGAACGCAGGGACGTATACCCAAACATGGATGATGATTTGCAAGGCTCAAATGCAGCTAGAATGGGGAAAATAAAATAAAAGGTGGCACTCAAACCATAAAAAGACAATGACTATTGTGATTCATACGACTTCTACACTTATGGGTTTGATCCCTGCAAATGATTATCATGGGTTTCGATAATGTAGCAGTACCAGTAGTGATGAAAGATATGGACATGGGGGAAATTGACCATGGCTTTGACTACGTGGGCTCGTTGATGGCGATTTGGATTTGCAAGGGTGATATTTTGTTTTATGTTCGGTAGTTAAGTGACAGGAGCTTCGGTGTCATCGTCTACCATACAGCATACAAATACAGTATTATGGTGACCTCACATGGCAACAAGTAATACAGTTCAACTTTGACATGGGTGGGAGCATATGGTCATGTTGGTTCATTTCAAATGGTAAATTCATGGATACCACAAAAATATGTATAATTAAGCATAGTGGACAGCAGAAGACACCAGGAAGACTGAGTCGACATGGATATAGTGGTGCAGTCGGCTATGTGGGTGACCAATGGATGATGACTTGGAAGCACACATGTCACTATGAATACCATAGATGACCTAGATTCATGTAGCCCAGACATAGCCCAAATGGGAGTTCAGATGGTTTGGACAGTATGGCCTGACAGTGGATACATGTGCAGGAATACACGAAGGCATCTAATTGGAAGCAGATAAAATTTACCAGACCAGCATGCAGGTGACATCGTGTCTCTGAGCGCACAGTAGTGGGTGCTCATCGTGAAAGAAAGCGAAGGAAATCATGTGGTACAAAGTGATGATGTAAACCTTGGTCAACGTTATGATAGTGGTAATTGTCAGGGTAATATTGGCATTGAGCAATCATCAATTCTGTGGACGGTAAGGGCTGTCAAGAGCTAGACAAACATATAATCGAGTGTGCAATGTTATTGCATGGGCTTCATAAGCCACATAAGGGACATAACCGTCAACTTTAGAATGGAGAACCCATGCCAAAAATAGAGTCATAGAATGGTGGTTAAAAGAGCATCGGCAACACGAGTTACGATACTACCATAACAAGTTGGAAGCACCACGTGGGGAATGCATCAGGTTTAGAATATATTTAATATTTGATAAATAAGATAAATGAAGGTATGTAGCACATGGACGATTGTGGTCAAAATATGGCATGTAGGGGCATAGGTTCTATAGCCCTACATTTAAATAAGAAGATACAGTTGTAGAGCTCGTGTTGAAGCATTATGAAAATAATAGTGAGGTGTATGGAGATAGATCCCTGGCCTTTAGGTTAGGATGAATAAAACAAAAGGAGGAGGCGATTACCATAGGATGATTTAATGGATTCATTGTGAAAGTGAAAAATGAAGAGATAGAAAACAGGGAGTTCTAGAGCCAAACGATGGGGAAACGAAATGAAAACAGAGGAGAGGAAACAAAAAATTTCTGCAATGTTAAATATGTGATGGAAGTACAAAAATAAGGTTGGATATTTTGGAGAAAGCACCGCGAGTTCACCATATGATGCCAATTTTGGGCATGGTTTTATGCACTTGTAGTTGAATGTTGAATTTTTTTTTTGCAATTTATTGGAAATACATCATGTCTTATGCATTATAATGGTTGGCTTCTTGTCATTTTTTTGGTATATTTCACCATTTCCTTAGAATATTACATCGTGTTAGTTTTTTTATTGTGTGAATTCAGGTCACACTAATGCTGGTTTTTGTGCAGAACACTAATGCTTACAGGGTGTGGAAAAATTTTGGGTTGCAGCAATTTGTTTGATTTTTGTTATTTCATTTTTTTTATTTTTTTATTTTTTCTAACCTTTTTTTTGCAGATTTTTTTTTTTAAATTCAATAATTAAAATAAAAATCAGAAAAAATTAAAACTTCAAAAATAAATGCACGGATCCCTAGAATGAGCTTCAATCTTTCATCTTATGCAATTTTGAAATCATTTTGAAGCCAATCTAAATTTATAAAAATTATTTAAAAATATTGTTTTTCAGGCATTTTATAATTTCAGAATTGACATAACCCTTTATGAAAATCAAATTTCATTAAAGGGGGTAATTTATATGGCATTCAATAGGCCATTATTTTCAAAGCAATAAATCAACTTATCTTCATGAAAATTAATTTCATAGAAGAGGGTTATTTATTTGACTTTCAAAGGCTTCTACATTTTATAATTAGTTTTGCATATTTCTTTGCTTTTCAATCACCAAGTAATAATTAAATGAATCCAATATTCATTTCACATTTATATTTAGTGATATTTTAATCTTCTATTTCATTGTTCAAATCAAGGTTTAAAGAAGGTAAAACTTATTTAAAATCTACTTAACCAAAAGAAGATAAAATCTACCTAAAATACTCCAAGATAAAATGAACTAAGGCTTACATCATGGTCATATGAGGGCTAATCACATTTTATTCTTATTTTAAGTTTCATGAACAATTAATAGCATAGCATAATAAATTAATACCAACACAGACCCCTTGTTAATAGTTACTTGCAATCACTAATGTATTCCTAGCACTCACTTCATATATCTTCACAATATTACAAGCACATATAAGTAAAAGGAAACTTGGAGAAATTTTATATTTCTTTGCAAGAGATGGTTTTGTGATCAAAATCCTAAGTGTGAGTGTGATTTTAGCAATTTGGTAAAATTGTCACTCAACAAGACTATCTCCAAAACTCTATCAAAATCACACTGTTGGTGCATTACTATTTAGAACAACTTGTCACTGTCGCAATATCGATTCTTGGCACGCTCTAACAGATACATATTGGTCACCAAAAAGAGATTTCCCATCCATAAGAATCAGATATGGCACCCAATCAAAATATCACAAGACTAGCACATATACATTTTTCTTTAAAAGATAAACTTCACACTACAAGCCAAGTCTAACTTTTTAACTTCATTCTGTCAAAGCATTTTAGGTTCATCACACAAAAGCAATTCATCTCAGATAACATGCAACAAGAGCAAGGTAATTTCCCAAACAAACCTACTCAATTTAGAACCCCATTCACTTTTCCTTCTAAACAATCAAGATAGAGAGCATACACAAAATTCCCATTCGAGCTACTTCCTCCATTTACCAATAAGTTAATTTTGTTATAAGGTTTTACGTACACAACAGCACAGACAAAGTTCAAAATTCAATTTCCATTATATTTCTCAAAGAAACCCAACAAGAATAGTTTTCAAAACGAAAGCATCATTGAGACACCCCTAGTAAATTGGTGTAAACAACAACCTCAATCAAACATCAATATTCAAAGTAAATCAAATGAAATTACTTTTCTATTTTTCCACAATCTACAATTAACAAAACCAATTTCCATTTTTATTCAACAATGACAACAGGAATTCCAACCCCTAAAGACCATTGGCCGACTCTTAACTGAATTTTCCATAGAATTAATCATTCAAGCAACATAATATAAAGCAATTTTTTCTTCTTCAGTGAGTTCTACCTAATAAAACAATGTTAGTATTTACGCTTCCTACCTACAATTCGACCTTGCTTCATCGCCTATTCGTTTCTTATCTCTTGTGCTCTTATTTTTACCACAAGCTCTCCTCTTCCAAAAAATACTCTTACTTTCTTTTTCCTTTTACTTACCGAAATGTTTTCCTTATTTTTTGAACCTTCCACTCCAAATGATATCATGTTCTATGCTCAACACGTTACTCTCCTCCATCCATCGCTAGGGATTCCAATCAAATTTTATTAAAAGTGAAGGTGAAGGAATAGTAGCACAAAATCTCTCATGATTGCTCTCTAACAACCAACCAAAATACGTTCACATCCTTTAGTGGAATGAAGTTACAACAAACATTAAAATGTCATAGCAACATGAACAAAGAAGCATTTCACATGATAATAATTCTACAAGGAGCAATCTCTCTTTTAAGAACACAAATAAATCGCACACAACACTAGAAAAATTCTTATAACAAAATATTAATTTTTTTCAAGGTACCAAACTAGAATATATTTTAAAAACAAACACAAGACTCCATTTCCTAGAAACTCAACAAAAACAAGGAATTCCATAGTCATTCATTCTTTAAATCAAATCAGTCATTTTTATGCTAATCATTCCTTATCTAAAGGCCATCATAATTAAATTCCTTTTATGCAAGTATGTTATGCATCATCCATGAAATAAGCACTCATTCATGTTGCTTCCAAATACTTCGTCGATTAACCCATCACATAATTTCCCATGGACTTTCCATTTCTTGGTGATCAATTCTTTCTGTCACCCATAGAAACCATTTTCTTTTCAAAAGTGATGCTCCATTAGCAACATATTATTCTTTCATAAACCAAATTTACAAGGATGTTAGCATGAGAGGATGATCAATCAATCCACCACATAATTCCATCAACAATACATAATTTTCCATGATAAATACATAGATAGATAGTCCATCATATTTTTCAAAAATAGTACTAACACATCATGTAAACATAAGCAAAGTCCATCATCTTCTCAAAAATAGCACTAGCACATCATGAAAACATAAGCAAACCATAAAACCAAGCTTTGGCCAAGGGAGCGTAATGACACAACTTGTGCTTAAATAAGAACAAATAAAAATGATAATTGAAATTTGTAATAGAAGGATTAGATAAGAGAAGAGAATAACCAATTGCTAACTAAATAGAAATGATAACTAATTCCTATTTAGAAGAAGTCAATGTGAGAGTATAGCTCATATATTACATAAATTCAACTAACAAATATAAAATATTCCTAGGGCTAATAATAATAAGCCTATCTATCAAGAGATGTCCTCATCATGCCTCACAACAATAGAAGAATTGGACTCTAATGCTTTTAGAAGACAAGAAAAATAATCTTGGTATGAAAGAACTTTGGTAATATGATGAGTCATTATACCGAATACTCAATCAATATCCAATAGAAGCGATAAATCAGGTATTGGTTTGATTGGAGGATGGATGCCAAGAGGTGCCTTGTCTTCAAGACAACACTTGATCAAAACTTTATCACCAACCCAAGAAGGAGAAGGAAGTTGACAAGGATCCATGACCTATTGCTAATGTTGTTAAGTCTTTTGCACAACTTGGACCTATCTAAATGGAGGTTGTAAGGAAGATGGTTGCTTAATTCCAAGAGAAATTATAGTAGAAGGAGGAGGTTTCGATGGTGAAGGAGTAATAGGATTTGAATGAGGATGAGGAGGTACAATTGTTTCTTATTTGTCTTGTGGCCTACTAAATATTAAAGTAATCTTTTGTGGTTGTTTGGAATGGATCAGAAGTGTGGTGTTTTGGATACGATGGATAAGAAAGATATTGTACTAATTATGCAAAGTATAAGTGTTGTGAAAAGCATCATACTGATCTTTCCTATCATATTGATAGGTTTTGCAAAGAAGTAGACCATAATAGTCCATTGGAATCACATCATAGGTGAATCAATCCATAAAATGTAGGCCAAAATCAAAGGACACAATGCAAGTATATGTGATGTGGGAGGTGGAACCATTATCCTTCTATCCAAGTGATTATGGATAAGGATGTGGTTTTAATGGTAGCTATAACGTATCAACAACTGATCTTATAATAAGATTATTTTTGAAGTCATTGTCAATTATACAATCAACTCAAAAATAATTATTGAGGTGAGCTCTTTTGATGAAAAAATCTTCATGTTCACCTTCAGAAAAATGGTAAGACATAAGGGTGATATTATTGAGTTTATCATTGAGCTCATCGTATCCTTTATCTTCGCCTATAAAATCAATGAGAACATCTTGTGTTTCTCACCTTGAGATTTTGCAATGAGACTATTTCTTCCTAAAGAGTCAAATTCCACATGACCTCTCTTATTAGAATAGGTACAAACTTTCTTGTTATTAAAATAAGGAGAAAAAGGAGGAGGAGGAGGATTCACCTTGTATAACTATTGCTAGAACTATGAACTTGAGGTCTTTGAATCTCCTCGTGATTGAGTTGCATACTTTTCCTCTATAAACTATGTTTGATTAAATGTAGCATCTAAGGTGGAGAAGGGATTATACTTCAACTCCCTAAATAATGGTTCTTGCAAACTACTCTTAAATTTGATAATAAGTCCATTAGTTGAATCCTACATGCTAATTAGTATTCTTAACTTGGTAAACTCATAAATATAATATTGAATACTCATATTGTTTCCTTACCTTAAGAAAAGTGATTTGGTGATGAGATCTTCATCATAATTTGAAGGATAAAAGGTATCTTTCATTACCTTTACCAATTCATATAATTTATCAATAGGATTTTGAGTACATTGGTACTCAATTACCAAAACTTTAGCTACTCCAAAAGTTTTAGTTTTGCAAATGGAACTCTATCATATTTAGGAACTTGGCTATATGCAAACCAAGTATCCATATCTAGTATCCAATTGTTTAGGACCTTAAGATCCCTTAAATCATCATGAATCTTGACCTCACATTTTTTGGAGAGGTCATTATTATATATTTTGATATTCGGAGCAGTTTGGACACTAATATTGTTGACCTTATCATCCAAGGCACTTACTACATTGATTATTTTAGCCATAGCCTCAACCAAATTGGCAACCATGGTATAACAAGTGATAGCTAAATGTAAATAATTCATTGTGTCATTATGTGCCAAAATAGTTACAAAAAGGGATTTGAAAATCACAAATGATTACAAAAATGCAATCTCTTGCATTTAACTCAATTAATACTTAAATCAATCACTATATGGTGGAGCCTTATCATGGTAGATATGGTGTGAGCCTCACCATGGCAAGAGGGCCTGAGCCTTATCATGGCAGATAGGGCCCATGAAGGTTTCCTCCATGAAAGCTTCCACCATAAGGGTTTCACTTCTGCTCTGGCTTTGATGCTCTGAAACTCTTTGATCGAGAGGCTTCCTTTATTCCATTCTAGATCTAGTAGCTAGGTGTGCTTAGTTTCTCTATTATGGTTTGTGACCAAGGTTTTTTGGTTACTGGGGGTCTTTTTGGTATGTTCTGCTCTCTTATGGGTTAGGCATTATCACTCTTATTTGGAGCAGAAGGTCAAATGCTAACCCAAACCTATAGGGGTGATCCTGGATTTTTATAATTCAGTGGGAAAATATAGCTATTGACCCCTTAGTTGGCTCTCACTTTGGTTGATGGGTGTGTTGGGTGGCTGTGTTTCTTTGGTTGTTTGCTAGTTTTAGGATTTGATTGGATTGTGCAACATTTCTTCTAGGTTTGATAGTTTCATGTTTTTTTTGGCTTTCCAAGGAGAGGAAAGGGCCATATACCAACCCAAACCCATTGGGGTGAGCTTGGTATGGTTTTTGGCTACAAAAATATTATGGTGTTACCTTGGCTAGCTTTAGCTCTGATGGCTCGGCTACTCTAGTTGGATGGTTCTTGGATGGATCTATTGCTAGGGTTATCTACCAGTTGTGGGTTAGTGGTTTATTTGTGTTGCTTTCTTCTAGGTTTTGTAATTTCTTGTTGTATTTGGTTGTTCTAGAGAGATAGGGCCAAATACCAACCCAAACCAATTGGGGTGAAAGTGGGTTGTTATGTTGTGGTGGTTTTTGGATTTTGGCCCCATGTCTCTAGTGGGTTTTCTAGATTCAACGGTCTGCAAAGATATCTTTATCCAGTTATAGCAGTGGTGGTGTGTTTGATCCTAGGGTTCTAAGGCTTATTTTTTAGGATATTACCCTTCTCCCTATCAAGTGTGATGTAGAATGTTGCTATCTCATTTTTCTTATACCTGAGAGCGATTGTTCTTAAAACATTTTTGGTTGGCTCCATAAAGATTTGTGTGTTTCATGGAATTTCTTGTGTAGATATCTTGGATGGTTTTTATGCTATGGATTTTGTTGACCAGTATTTCTAGTGTTGTTTTCTTAAATCGACTATTCTCATGAGGGGTTCTCCTATTATGTGCTTTGTTGGATAGATTTGTTTATTGTGATGACATGATTCCTCTATTCTCCTTTCTTGTTAGGTGGTAAATGCTTCGATTTGGGTAGTTTTTATTTGTAAATTTATTTTTAACTATAGTATTTTCATTATTCTATTGTTTTTATCCATTGTTTTAGATTCAGATCTCACGATGGTTTGACCATGGGATAACATATTGTATATGCTTGATAAAAATCAGCAGCTTATTTGCTAGGAGGTTGTTTCATTGGATTTTTTAATTTGATTCATGGAATCCAGCTCAGTATTTATTGATGTCTTATTGCTAGATCTAAGGTTTGGGGGTGCCTTTCAAAACCCTACTTGTAATAGGTTTTGGGACCCTTTTAATACCCCTTCTATTATCAATCAAAAAATAATAATACATAAATTAAAGGTTTCAAATAATGCACTTTACAAAGGTTTTAAATAACTAATTAATTAATTAATTTTAAATAAATTAATCAACAAATTTAATTAAATAATTAATTAGATTATTTAAAATAATTAACCAAATAATTTAAATAATTAAATAGATAAATCAAATTACTTTTGAAGTCTTACTAAGGTTCTTCAAGTTGCCAATAGTTGGATTTGGAAATTCTTCCCAATGGTTATGTTTCCTATGTATTAGTAGGGTGGCACATGTCACTCCTAGAGACTATTCCACCTACAATCAATGGTCCACTTGCATGGTGAATCAGTTAAAATGTTCTCTTTTTGCCTTGGGTTGTGGTGAATCCATATTGCTTCTCTATTTGAGATACCTCCTTTCCACCAATCCATAGGCGGATTGCTTCTACCCCAATAAACCTTTTAGACACATCAATGTTAGGAGAATTATTTTTATCATGTTAAAGATATTTGTTTGGTTAATTTCTAGTGCAACCAATGATTCAAACTCCTCCAATTCTTGTTAAGTTACACTAAGGAAGAAATAAATAATGTTTCAAATAACACATCAATGTCGTTGACGTGGGCAACCATGATGGATATCTACAATAGTCAATGGCTCTCCTCTTGAAAACTAGCCTATAAAATCTCTTTTTTCTACATGTTTTTATATGAACAAAACTCCCTCAGCCAATGTGGTCCCTCAAATTATTATCCTCCATGCTATCCAAATGAGAAACAGTCAATGTACCATTGTTTTCATGTTCAATTTTTGCATCTAGGAAGGGATGATAAGTATCTCTGAGTTATGACTTCTAGTGAGATATCTTTCTATGCTAAGGTCGTGTCATAAGCTATTCTACTATAAATGCTAATTATTTAGGTAGATTTTGTAAACCCTTTAATTTCCACAAAAATTGAGAGTCACAACTTTTGTCATAGTAAACTTGGATATCGATATTGAATTCACATGATGAGTGAACTCCCAATTGATATAGCTTTTTGATTAAATTATTAACATCCATCTATCTCATGAAAAATAATGTCCTCTCATACTCATGTGTGGTATTCTTGTTCATAGGCATTAATGGATGAAGGTCAAGATCCTTCTCATCTTCTTATATTGTGCACTATTTATTTGAGGTCAATAACATCCAAGTTCCATGTCCTTTCGAGTTCTCTAATCTACCTATGATAATCCTTTTTCTAATCTACTCCTCCCTAGATCTAGCCTCATCGCCACTATTACAATATTAATAATATGTTGACTAGGGCTTTGATACAAGCACTTTTAGTCTACCAAGAAATAAAACATGGTTTGCAAAAAAATATCCATGAATTTGAGACTATTGGTTCATAGAACTTAGATCATATCTTTGATTTTATTTTCTAGGTTTTGTTCATTATCTCTTGGTCATAATCCTCCTTGGGTTATTGCAATTTTATGTCCAAGGCCACAAAACCTGGGGATGTCAGAAAATCTACTCATGTTAATAACCATTTAATAGAGGAAGAAAGTAATTGCACATGGCATGGCATCAATGGATCAACAAAAAAATGTGTTAGGTAATTTCCTTTATTGTTTTCTAGGTGAAATATGTACTGAAGTAGTACAGTCGTAAAGCAGTCGATATTCATTCACATAGATCCTCTGGCTCCAAAAATATGTAAACATATCCTATAATTATGTAGGTTTGTAGAGGATGTTAACATTGTAGGAATTGAGATGTCACTAAAATATCTAATACCACCATAATCCTATGAAAATCTACTAGAAAATTATGGCAATCAAATAATAATGGTGAGTATTTCTTACCAACAAAATTCTAACATTCGTTATAATTTTACATCGATAATGAATTTATTAGGGTTGATGTTAATAATTGGCCTATCAAGGAAGAGGACATAGTGACAAAGGTTCTATCAAAGCAGTTGTTGATGTAGCAGTCAAAAATAAAGCTGGAATTTCTAACGTTGTGCATGAAATAAGGTGCAATAACATATTAGAAGTTAACGACCATAAATAACCAAAGGTCTAGTGGTCTATTGCTCTAATATCATTGATGTGGATGAGTAAACATTGATAGCAACTTGTGCTTAAATAAGCACAAATAAAAATGATAACAACAAATTATAATAGAAATATTAGACAAGAGAAGAGAATAACCTATTGTAACTAAAGAAAATTTATAACTAATCCCTATCTAGAAGAATTCAATATGAGAGAATAGCTCATGTATTACATACATTCATCTAACAATAGTAAAATATTCCTAGGGCTAATAATACTAAGACTATTTATCAAAATATGTCATAATCACTTCCCCCCTACAATTTGTACTCCATCTTGTTATAAAAGTTTATGCACATTAATAAAAATCATTTACCATTATGCAAAAATATCAAATCATTCATCCATAAATAATTATCTACAATAACAATCCATACAATGAGACATCGATAGATAATACCCTTACGGTAGCGCAATGCCAATAATACTTGTTAAGGAAGGAAAACTCCACAAGATCTCCTAAGATGAGAGTTCCATTTAGAGAGGGCAAAGTCTCGTAAGCCTCTTCAAAGGTAAATATGATTACAAGTAATACTTCATGTGAATGATCTCCATGATGATTACAATGATAATATCTCTTCTTTATATACCCATGTTATAAACCCTCGTCTCAGTTATTATTATGATATAATATAATAATTACAATCAACCTTGGGTTATGAATGGCCCATGCAAACTATCCATAATACCCACATACAATATAATATCTTATCACCATATACCTATTCCTAAGTACCATAGCATTCCATCCTCCTTACAAATTTTTTGTCCTCACAGCATGAGAAGAAACTAAATAATATGAACTAGTACCAACTACCAATCTTGATCATTCGTCCATCCAAGTGAAATATTGATTCATGGTGATATTTGATGATGTCAAGCTACCACTGTGCCACTTGAATATCCATAACTATGTTTTTGAATTGATGCTTTATTTCTATACTATGATATTCTGAATGATTGATCCTATTGTTCCTGTAGAAACCTAAAAAGTGTTATATTGGCAATGGTTAAATATTAATATTTAATAAATTATGCAATTATTTTAATTAATATATTACAACCTTATAAATATTAATGTTGACTATCCTAGCCCCTTTGACCATCCTAAGCACCTTCCTATGCCTAACCCATGGTCATCATGAGACCATCCATCTATTTTAACCTAGGTCCATCTCACCCTAGTTGGCATTTAATTCCCTTCTCTCCTTCGCATCCTAGCTCATTAATGCACATGGGTGAGGATTCCCTCCACCAAAGAACATTTATGAGGTATGCCATTTTGGTGTATGAGGAATATATCCACCCAAGAGCATTAGTGAGGCATCTCATAACACGACATAGTGTGTGTCATAGCCCAAATAGAGAATGTTGTACACTTGTCCATCTAAGCAACCAAGTGGGAAAACTTAAGATTCCTCCCTTCTCTCACCTAGGACACTTTTCCGTCATCCTATAACCCCCCTCATCTTGCCCTAAATTCTATAAATACCCCTCTCATCCCTCATTTGATATATGAAAATGCTTTGACAACCAAAATTTCTATAAGATCTACTTGTGCATTGTGAGTAGAATGCTTTAGTGTGCTTGTTAACTTGTTTTTTTAAGTTTTGTTTAATGCATTAGCTTAACTTTTTTCTATTACACTTTTTTTGTAAAACATGTGCTACTAACTAGTTTGTTGTTGGTTCTATGTAGGGTTCTTGAAGGCATCTACAACCAAGGGTGGTCCATCAAGCTATCAGAGCTTCAAAACCCACCCACACTTTGAGGTGGCAATAGAAGACATGGAGTGCCATGAAACTTGATTGAAAAAGGGCTTCATTCTTGGAAGACCCTCATTTGTAGCTCAAAGGAGCATTTGTTAATCATTTTTGTAATAATGGTTTTATTTCAATAAATGGCACATTTTCTATTACTACAAATGGAAATCACAGTGGGACAAACCCACATTTTTTTATGATTTATTAGCTTTCTAAGGAAAACTAATCCTCAGTTTTCTATAGTTGTAGGTGTTGTTCAAAACATGTCAAACCTTGAGAGGTTGGAAATAAAGGTAGGTAATGTAAAACCCTTTGTATTCATTTTTTTAATTAAAAATGGTTTTGGTTTTATTTTTTTGTGTTACATTTACGAATGAAATATTTTCATAAAGGATTTTCAAAATATTTAAATGAATTTTATGTTCCAAAAAAAAATATTTTAACAAGTGTTTTATTATTAAATTTTATTCTGCTTTTTTTTTCATTCCTATTTTAGGACATTGGATTTTATTCCTTGTATGTTTTTATGAAAGCATTCTCTGTATTTTTTCAAAGAAGATCCATTTTAGCATGAAAGCATTCTCTGTATTTTTTCAAAGAAGATCTATTTTAGCATGAAAGCATTCTCTGTATGTTTTCTAAAGAAGATTTGTTTTAGCATGAAAGCATTCTCTATATCTTTTCCAAATAAGATCCATTTTAGCATGAAATAATTCTTTGTATGTTTTCAAAGAAGACTCATTTTAGCTTGATTTCCTCTGTTGTATTTCCACTTAGCCATACTAGTTTTCTAAATATGTATTCCTATGAATATTATCCATGATATTCATATGATGTTTGAAAAAACCTGTTGTGATTGGTATCTCAGTCATTCCAATAAAAACCATCAACTCTTTGAGGGAACTGGACATAACAAACACGCTTCTCAAGCATAGGGTCCATCATAAAATACATTGCTTCAGGTAGAGTCTTACTATTGTTGATATAATGATCATAGTCCAAATTCAACATATAAGATCAACCATATCAACAAATTCTAAAAGAAGCAATAGAGGAGTACTATATTTAACAATTCATTGAAATATTCAAGCCCTAAAATTGAGAAATAATAACATGTTTATTCTTATACTAAAAAAATGTAATGCACACATTTTGAAACAAATCCAAAACTACAAATTAAACCAAAAAAAATTCATATTCTAAATCTTCGTTAATTGGATTTGGGCTTAATCATATCACAAAAAAAACAAAAAAAAAAAGGTAAAAAACAAAAAAAAAAAAGTTAAAAAACAAACAAACAAAAAAATAAAAAAAAAAACAAACAACCAAAAAATTAAAAAAAAAAACAAAAAAAAAAAAGGTAAAAAAACAAGCAAACAAACAAACAAACAAAAGAAAAAGCAAAAAACGAACAAAAATTAAAAAAAAAAAAAAAGCAAAAGAAAAAACAACATTCTTTCTTTGGCTAACATCCTTCATCTTCATTCTTGCTTTGATTAGTTGTATTTTAATTTGAGTATTCTAGGCATAATATTTATTTGCATTGCATCTTACATATTTAGCTTTAGTTTTGCATTACAAATAGGCATAAAAAACAACACAAAACATTAAAAAAAACACCCATACACTTGCACATCATATTTCACAAAATTTTGTGAGGAAAACCAACCGATGATGTTGGATTTCACCACCAACCACCAATTGAGTCCTTAGACACCTCAGTTTAGAACACATACTTTCCTGGACTTCATCACTAGAAAACTAGTTACCCTTGGGACTAGCTTGGGGTAATTTGAGGTTAGACACCCTCCACACACAAGGCTTGATAATTAGTGTGTTCGTAGTTGTCATTTTTATATGAGCCTCTCTTGGGAGGCTCATTTTTTCCCCTTAGGATACCCAAAGCCAACCCTGCATCCTAGGAATCCCTTTTCAACTATTTTTGTATCACTTCTCATCAGAGAAGTGGGCATAAACACACCCTTGTAGATATCACTTCATACATCCCTTTTGTAGTTCCGAGGACTAAGGAACATCAAAACACTCAAAAACCATTAAAAAAAAACAAAACAAAGCAAAAACGAAAAAACAAAACAAAACCACCAAAAGTATCCCAAATCCTAACAACGACCAAAAACTTACAAAAAAACACAAAGACACACACTTGAACTTCAACATAATCATTGTTTGTTTGATCGTTTGTTGGTATTTTTGTTTATGTAAATAGTGAATTGTATCTAAAAAACCCACCCAACCCACCATCAAAACCCTTTATTCAACCCCAACATCCATCCATTATATTTCTATCCTACCTCTAGCCGCTTCAAGTGCACCATCCCATGGACCACTTTCAGTTGGTACCTAATCCCTTGGTAACTCCTCCAAACCATTTGGAGGAGATACCTCTCATCCCGCCTAATACCAATCATACCCAAATCACTAACACCAACACATCACCCTCACCCCATCAAACATCGATAAAAATACATCCCAATCACATCCACTCTCTAATCAGTTCACCCTTGTTCTATGTTTCCATTCCTTTTATTTTTATTTAATTCCTCTCACATCACTCTTAGTGGTACTATCACTCTTCAAGTGGATACATACCATGGACTGTGTGTCTCCTCTGATTCCTTCCTCCTCTTTCTCTTCATCTCATCATACCACACTTCCATTCTTCATCCTCAATGCACCCCTCCACATGGTTCCTTTCTTCTTATATCTTCTCCTCTTCATCAATTAGATTCTTCCCTCTCATCTACACCTTGTACATAACCACCAATCAAACTCATCCACATCAATCATTCCCATCCACCCTTTGTCAATAACTATGATTGCATCTACACATTCTAAACCACCCTACTACTCATCATCTTAAAGCTCGAGTTAGATGGCATTACCTTATCAATGTTACACATCTTTATAAATATCCCAACACCCATTCTTAGAACCAACATTTGTTCAAGAACCTTACTTGAGACAATCATAAACCCTACTCTACTGGGTCAAAATGTAGACTTTCTCTTCTCAACACACACTCTAATCAAATTTGACTTGTTATGTGTTATGCTTATGCTACAATCGAGATGGCAAAACTGATGGCCGCTTACAATCAATCATAGCATCATGAGAACACCTACCATATGCATGGTTCATTCACCAACATAATCTATCAACGATAAGGATTGAATATATTCCTCACTTCCATAATTGGGATATTCTACACTGATGATGATTCAATATAATCTTATGCCTCCTTCTTAAGTGTCACTTCTATCCCATTGCATCCTATTAGGAACCTACTATTAAAAATAAGCAAACTTACACAAAATACTAAAATTAAGCAGAAACTCATGCAATATCATAATATCACAATGCAAAAAAGTAAATGCATAAATAAACACTCTCACAATAAGCATTGAATCACAAGCCTCTTCAAGGGGGTAACCTTCTTCGATATTTCATTTACTTGCAAAAAGACACAATTGTGCATGGCTTAATAGATTTTAAAGAAAAGACTTCATGCAACCCTAACCCTAAGCTCAAGAGTTGGCTTACACGCAAAAATTCCACTTGAGCTAGAATCTTCTAACAAACAATGGTTACAGTTTTGATAAAAGTTACATGAAATGGCCCCACTTGTCTAGGTGCCTTACCACATACATTACAAAATATTACAAAATATCATTATAGATGGAATCCCCATGTTGGAAGTGGGTCATTACATAAGCAAATGAGAAGTACAAAATAATGTTAGAATGGGGTCCTAAAATATCCTTCCCCTTCAAAAATATTTATCCTCAAAGTTGAAGATGAGGAAACTGGTGTTGGATCTGCTATAGAGACTCCCAGGTAGCATCTTCTAGTTGTAGACCATGTCACTAAACAAGGATTTCAATAATGGCTCAATTGCATAGGGTGCGAGTACGATGATCCAACAACTGTTCAAGATCGAGTAAGATAGAACCTTCTTCATCCAATTCAAGAAGTGTAGATTGAACTTGTACCTGAGTGCCCACAACCTTCTTGAGAGAGGATACATGAAAAATAGGATAGATCTTGGATGTAGGTAGGAGGGTCAATTTGTAGGTTGTGGCACCAATCCGTTATAAAACCTGGTAGGGTCCATAGTATTTGGTAGTAAGTTTTTGGCACCTACAAAGGTGAAAGGATGACTATTTATATAGCTACAGGTGAAGGAAACCCATATCACCCACATCAAAATTACACTTCGAATCATGTTGATCAGCTTGTTGGTGCATCCAATTCTGGATCGCTTCCAAATTCATTTTCAGTTGACAGAGGACTTTGGTACATTGGTTGAGTGTAGTTTCAACTGCATTGACCTTAGAACTATTTGGAATGTAGGAGGAGGGCATTCATGGAGGCCTACTATAAACTGCTTCAAAAGGTGTGACCTTGGTCACCGTGTGATAAAAAGTATTATACCACCACTCAGTCAAGGTAAACCACTTCGCCCATTGTGTAGGGTGCTCAAAGGTAAAGCAATGAAGGTAGGTATCCAAATATTTATTGATAATATCAGTATGGTCATCCATTTATAAATGGTAGGATGAAATCATCTTGATCTAAGTTCCCTACAACTCAAATAATTCTTGCAAAAAATTACTAGTGAATGTAGGTCACGGTCACACACAATGGAGGTAGGCATACCATGAATATGGAAGATAAAGTCAAGGAAAATATGGGTAACGATGGAGACCGTGTAAGGATGGGAGAGAAAAAAAAAATGAGCATACTTTGAAATACGATCCACTACCACAAAATAATTGATTTACCACCTGACTTAGGTAATCCTTCAATAAATTTCATTGTTATATCTATCCAAACCTATTTGGAAATCGACAATGGATGAAGAATTCTTGGATAATGCACTTTTTCACCTTTCATCTATTGCCAAGTGTCACATATAGCCACAAAATTTTGTGTCCTTCTATATACCCTTACAATAAAAAATATGCTTTAGTCGTTCATATGTTTTAAGGAATCTTGAATGGCCTATCATGAGGGAAGCATGCATTTCTCTCATGAGAAGGTCCCTAAGGGAAGATGTGTGAGGAACCACAAGGTATTGATGGTAGCGTAAATCTTGTTCATCCCAAGTATAGCCAAGACATGAGGTAGGATCTGTTTAAAGGGAAACAATCATAGTTTGTAAATCTAAATATTGAAGCACCTTCTCACAGAGATAATTTATTCATTGAGGAATGGAAGAGGAAATGGCACATAACATATTGTGAGCCTCAAATTGAAGAGAGAGGGCATCAACCACAATGTTCACTTTACCCTTTTATAGGTAATATCATAATCATAATCCATAAGATTAGAAATACACTCTTGTTGTTCATGGGTAGCAACCCTTTGCTCTAAGAAATATTTAAGACTTTGATGATCTATTCTAATAGAAAAATGATACCCAATGAGATAAGGTCGTAAATGAGTGATCGCATGCAAAATGGTAAGCATTTACTTAGCATAAGTGGATTTTCCTAGATTACGACTAGAAAGAACTTTACTAGTAAAATCCAAGGGATGTCCTTCCAGCATCAATACTATGCCAATACCATTTTCTAAAGCATCACTTTCAATTACAAAAGACTTAGAGAAATCAGGCATTGCTAATATTGGCATTTTTTTCATTGCATGTTTCAAATCAAGGAAAGTTTGTTTAGCTGGACCCGACCAAGTACAGTAATCCTTTTTTAACATGGATGTTAAGGGAGTAGTAATTTTTCCATAATTGTGGATAAATTAGTGGTAATAGCTAGTAAGTCCCAAAAATCCATGAAGACCCTTGAGAGTGCAAGGTTTCAACCACTCTTGAACTACCTGAATCTTTCTAGGGTTAAATTTAACACCATCTTTGGAGAATATGTGTCCCAAATATTCCAGTTTCATCAATCCAAAAGAACACTTGGATCGTTAGCATAAAGTTGATGTTGTGCCAACAATTGTACGATTTGATCCACATGGATGAGGTGTTCTCCCAAGAGTGACTATAAACCAAAATGTCATCAAAGAAAACCAGAATGAATTTAGGAAGAAATGGATGGAAAATTTTTTTCATGAGATTTTGGAATGTGGAAGGTGCATTGGTCAAGCCAAATGGTATTACTAAGAACTCATAATGACCCTCATGAGTACAGAATTTAGTTTTGGGAATATCTTCGTCCTTAAGCCGAATCTAATGGTTCCTAGAACAAATATCTAATTTAGAGAAAAACATAGTCCCATGCAATTCATCCAAAAACTCATCCACTACTAGAATAGGAAACTTATCCTTAATGGTGACCTTATTGAGCTCATGAAAATTAATACATAATTGTCATGAATAATATTTCTTTCTCACTAATAATACAGGTGAAGAGTAAGGGTTGTTACTGGGGTGAATGTATCTAACTTTTAACAATTCCTACTAACTTCTCAATCTCTAACTTAATAGGATGAGGGTATCGGTATGGCCTAATGTTAGGTGGTAAACTACTAAGGACCAATGGGATGGCATGATCATGGGAGCGACGTGGTGGAAATTCAGTTGGTTCAGCAAAGATAGCATTGTGCTTTATCAAAACAAGTTGTAAATCTTCTAGAAATTGATCCACTTTTGTAGTAGGTGGTTGGATGGAAAATATTTGTACAATGATCCCACAAGATTATTTTTTAATAACTTCTCGATTGGAACTAATAATTTGAGAAGGCCCTACTTTAGAACCATGCAAAATTCCATGATATGGTACCCAAGATACCCAACCATCGAGCTCCTAACACAATATCACATCCTCCTAATTTAAGGGTAAACATATCTTGTTTGAGCTCGTAATTCCAAATTTTCAATTTGACATTACAACATTTACTTTTACAAGGTAATGTCCCTCCATTTGCCACCATGATCTCAAAGGAATTTTATGTGTGTATGTAACAATTGGCCTATTTAGAAATTTGAGGATCAATAAAGTTGTGTGTGCTACCTGAATCAATAAGGATTGCAATATATTGGCCTTTGAAAAAATCCACAACTTTCATAGTTTGTGGAGTACTAATACCTGCAAGAGCGCGGACTAAAATTTTTTCTTGAGGTTTTTCTTGTGTTTCCTCTTTATTTTGAGATTGTGCTTAAGTTGTGTCTTCTTCATCATCACTATGGTCACTTTTGGTGAGGTCCTCTAAACTTATTAGGAACAACTTCTTTTTGGGCACACCTATACCCATTTAAATATTTTTATCATAATTATAACACAACCCTTGGGCTCGTAAACCTAGATTTATTTTCATGATTGCTTGTAAACCTAGGAGGAAAAGAGGGTTTGGTTGGTTGAAATTTAGATGTCCTCATTTGAGCTACAAATTAGGATTCGGCCAACCATGCAAGGCTTATGGCCTGCATCATTATTTTTAGATTAAACATATTAACCTCAGCTTGAAGATCATCCCTCAATTCAATAATAAAACAACTCATAAGAAACCCTTCATTCAACACCTTGGTCCTGTTAGCTAATTTTTAAAATTGGACCTAGTAGTCTCGAACTGTAGAATTTTATCTCAACTTGGTCAAAGCCCCTTGGAAATCATCATATGCGCTAGGGCCAAAGCGAGTAAGTAGTTGTAATTCAAAATCTTCCCAGGAAGGGTCAGTAAAAATTTGGCGAAACTATTGGTACCACTACAAAGCTTTTGATTCAAGATTAAAAGAAACCATCTTGATCTACTAAAATTTAGGGACATTGTGGAGTTGGAAGAATTGATCAATACGACATAACCATCCCCCTACGTTTTTTCCATTGAACTTTGGAAATTCTAGCTTAGGCATATTGAAAGTGGTATCACGGTCCAAGTGAAAACCTGAGGATTATTTTAAGCTTAGATTCCACATCTAGAATTTGTTCAAGTATATATGTTTTGGAGGAAATGTACTCTTTTCTAAAATTTTGGATATATGCCTTGATTTATTGATTGTATTGAATAATGGATTGGAGTTGTTTTGTGATGGTGTCCAATGTTGTGGCTTGTTCCATATTTTCCTGGTGTCCACGAGTACCAGTAGCCATTTTGGTCAAGTTGGGTTGACTACCAATGACTTACTACAAATAGAAATGTGATTTCAAGGGTTATTATTTTTAGTATTTTTTAAATTAGGTTGAAATAACTTATTTTAGGATAGGGACCACTTTGATGACCACTCTATCTGAGTGCTCAATGATAATATATATTGACTTCTTTGACTTTTAGTGATCACCTGGTTGGCACAAGTTGATGTCGGGGTAATTTCTTCAACTTGGACTTAAAAAATCATAGATGGATCCTTGAGGATATTTGGTGTAGAATAAGGAGCTGCTTCTAGTCCCTAAAATTTTGGGTCAAATTGACTAACCATTGAAAAGTTATGGCTATAACAAGAAAAATCAAAAATTGCCAATTTGGGAAATTAGTGCAAAATTTGACCAGGAGTTGCCAAGGACAATTTTGTCAGAAATGAATGTAGATTTGTTTATTAAATTTAGGAGTCAATCTAAGATATGAGTGAAGAGATATCCCTATTTGAGTAAAAATTCAATTTTTTTACACTCAAAATATTGGATTTAAAAATAGGATATTGTGCCGACTATCTCTACCCTGTCTATTTTGATTACTGACCACTCCTATTATTGTCCTATCTTTGTCCTTGTCACTTGTACTATGATTACTGACACCGTTTAGACATTGACCTTGGATTCTTTGTACTTTGTGATTACTAACACTATTTTTTCATTTCTATGACTGACAACCCTATAATTTTTTACTGTTTTGATGACTGTTATTGACTATTATTGCATCTGACCCGACTATTAATACCACTAAAATATTCTATATTATCACAGACACTTGTCAACTTTATCTAGACTATTTAGTGCATGTAGTTGTTTTTTCTTGTGATAAGGAAGTCTTCTTTGTATGCTCACTTTTATGGGAAATAAAATTGCAGGTTCAACAGACATAAGGCTTTATTTTTTGTAGGTTGAAGATTTTTGTTTGGATAGAACCAAGGTGCGCTAGGCAAGGGAGTATGTAATACACATAGGCTCTCTGTTATACCGTAGTGATGAACAATAATGCTCGGATCAATATTTCAGGCCACTACCCAAGGAGGATTCCATGCATACCCTTGAGCACACTATCTACCTCTGAAAGTATGGGAGGGTAATAATTTGAGATGTTATGTCTCATGGACTATGGATAATACAAGGCTAAAAACTCCGTATCGGATAAAATTTTGTTCAAGCCTAGATGGTCTCCCGATACACCCAAAGATGCATGGGAGATCATTTATGTACGTGAGTGCTATTTAAGGCTTGGGTATTAGAGCCTGATCATCCATCTCTTTACTAGACACTTTATGGGCTATCTAGCTTAGCCAATAACAAAAACTCCATGATATTTTAAAATCCTCAGCGCAAGGTTTCTAGCCTACTCAACTACTATAAAAAAAGAACTATATTTTTTGGTTTTTCTGGTTTTTGCTATTTTTTAAATAAAGGAAAACATAAATGAAAAAACACAAGAAAATTATACCTAACAAGAAAAAATGGATGGGAAATAATTCTCGACATCGTAGTAGAACTCAGCCTTATAAAGCACTCTTATACCATTTGTTAGGAACCTACTATTAAAAATATACAAACTCACACAAAATAATAAAATTAAGTAGAAATTCATGCAATATCACAATATCACAATGTAGAAAAGTAAATGCAAAAATAAACACTCTCATAATAAACATTTAATCGTAGGCCTATTTGAAGGGACAACCTTCTTCAATATTTCATTCACTTGCAAAAAGATACAATCGTACATGGCTTCATAGCTTTAAAATAAAAGACTTCATGCAACCCTAACCCTAAGCTCAAGAGTTGGCTTACATGTAAAATGACACTTGAGCTAGAATATTCTACCAAACATCGATTACAATATTGATAACGGTTACATGAAATGGCCCCACTTGTCTAGGTGCCTTACTTGCCACATATATTACAAAATATTACAAAATATCATTATAGATGGGATCCCCACGGTGGAAGTGGGTCAACATAGGTAAATGAGAAAATAAAATATTTTTAGGATGGGTCCTAACACATCCATCCTTAACCATTTTCTTCATCTCATTGCTCATACATTCCACCCTACCTTGTTCCTTACTCCTCACCTATTTAATTTCCTTCCTCTCTCTTTCTTTTTTGTTCCAAGTTATTGGTGTACGGTCATTCTTCGAGCAGCTACGTACGAATGACTGGTTCTTTTTTCTTATTTATTTTCCCTTCTCTCATTCCCTTCTCCTCTCCTCTTTCCTCCCATCCTATTTCTCTTCTCCATCCTTCCTCTTATCATTTTCCTTCCCTATTTAGCTCTCCTCTAGTCTAGAGGAGTTTTCCATCCTTCAAAACATATTCTATGACTAGGGAGAGTCCATTATTTGGCTTGTACTCCTACTTTTCCCTTAGTCTGGGGGGCATCATAACTCCCTCCACCTTCGATTTTATCACATTGCATGACGTCCAAATTCCCCTTTTCTCTCTTCATGATTCTTCATTTACATCCAACCATTCTTCAAAATCCTTCAGTGTCTTCACCATATTATCATTTCTTCATCATTCTTCATTTTCATCCAATCATGCCTCGACATCCTTTCATCCAACCTCGATTCACTCCTAATAATTTGTTCATAATAGTACCTTCTTAACTGGGAGTATTTTCTCCTCCTTCCATCTAATATTGTTCCTAAAGGAGTCCACACTCCCTCCATCGCATCAACTTCATTCCACTATGACCGTTAATTGAATTTATTCACCTCACTCATCCATTATAGTACTACATATGGCTTCTAGCATGCTAATTTGCTCTCATTTTTATTTTACATATATGTGTATCCTAGTTTTGATTGGTATAATTAATTAATGACATAAAAAAATCATACATATTGTATCTATTTCTATGTCTCATATTAGTTATCCCATCTTTGTCCACTTTTTCTTGTTTAGTCATGTTGAACGTGCAAATGGTACATTGTTAAGGGCATGTCAACATACTTGGAACAAAGATATATTCCCTCTTGAAAAGGAAATATATTTTTGTCAAGGTTCATGTATGCCAGGTCTTTGCCAGTGTAGATAAACTCAGAGATCATTGATAACTGTTCCTTCAAGGGGGTTTTTTTTGTTATGCTTAAAATATATTTTTTTTAGTACAATGCTAAAAAAATGAAATGCTTGACTGCACGAAATAAATCCTACTCCTAATATAAATAAGATTCAAATAAAATTCAAAGTTTAAAGGGTGAGAGAAAACAAAAGAAAATAATTTAATATTGCCCTGAACTCCAGCTCTAATCCAGTAAAGCAACAAATCCAAATTAAACCAATTCCAACCCAACCAGTATTCACACAACCTGAGGTTTGGGATGGTGTAAAATTTAGAGAAGTGACAGGCTATGAAATGGATTGAGTGCAACCACGATTAGCATGTAGATTGAACACAATAAATTTCAAAGCCTTTCTATTAAATATAGTCAATAAATCACATAGTTCCAGGCTTGTTCACTTCGATGGATTATAAAGAGCAAAGCTCAAAAACAATAGCAACTTGGTTCAAAAACACCATCAAACTACAAAGAGAAAAGAATAAAGCTAAAAAGGACCAGCTAACTAATGGTTTCTGACCTTTATAACCAACTAGTGATTACGTATTCATGAAAATATACCAACAGTGCTCTAAAATTGGATTCGGACATTGTGGATGAAATTGATTATAGATTCACGAAAATTCGTGGATTTGCAAAAATTCATGACTATCGGTAATATAGGGTTCAGGCTTTCTTTCCTCAAATTATTTTATTGGCATGGTTCTAAGTAAGCAAAATATTCCAATTGTTTTAAGGATGGATGGTAATAAATTCATGGATTCAAGCAAATAAAAGACATCCCTATGATCAAATTGATTAAGCCTTTACCTTGCAGTTGTGCGACCTTAAGTGCATTTTGAACTTTTTCTTTTATCCTTTTTATTGATGCAATGACATCCGTTGATAGAAATATCATAAAGACTTGCAAACCTTGGAAAAATCAAAGTATTATAGCACAACTTTAAATGTGAATGAAATCTATATTGATCATGGTTTTGCGCAAGCTCTTACCTTTTCTCTTGGTCGTGCCACTTACAAAGAAAATCAACAACCATGCTCTAAAGTCAGATTTGGCCAAAGTTGATGAAATTTATCGTGGGTTCACAAAAATTCAGGGATTTGAGTTTAATTACCTTTGCAAGCCCTTTCTCTTCATTGTGCCACTTACAAATAAAATCTTTCGACCACGCGACAAAATAAGATTTGTGGCAACTTGACCAAATTGATCGTGATTTGGAGTAATTTTATGGTTTCGGGAAATTTGATCATGGTCATGGTTAAATTTTGGATTCATGTAGTCCTTGACCAATTTACCGTGAATTCGACCATTTTCACGGTTTAGGGTAATCCCGTAGTCAGGATTTCATTCCTTAAATTTTGTAGTGAGAAAAATAGGTAAAAATTCAAAGTGCTCATAATATCATGAAACTTTCCATGTCTCTAAAATGGTCAAATGGGTATCCAAAATAGTCAATATAATTGAAACATTTATTACATATTTATAGATAAATTCATTTGAATATCATGGATTATCATAGGGAAATGATGAAAGTTGAATGATAGTTTCATCAAAACTTCTAGAGTATTAATGTTGGGCATACAATATTGGCACCATTGTAAATATAATTTTAAAATATTCTTATCAGGCTTCGAATAAAGCCAAATGGAGCTTTATGAAAAAAGTTATGGTTGTTTTAGGTTTACAACTCCCAAAAGTGGTAAAATTCAAAAAATAAAACCTAAGAAAATTTTCTAAAAAAACATTCGAGTGGGTCCCCAATTGGGGTGAGTTGTGTAATGGAAACAACAAATGGTGAATCTACTGGACAATTCTTCTAAGTATTTTAGTAATAGAATTAACCCTCCCCAAAAACTATGATACTTACAAACCAACAAAACCAAAAATTGGCATCCACCCAAGGTTGGGATTAAACAATTTCTTTGAAAGCCAAACATCATTTTGTTTTAGAAAAAGTGTGTGAATGTGAATTTATTTTGTTCCAAAATAACTCAAAATTTGCCACCACATTTTGGAAAATTAGGTTAGTTTACTCCTAAGCAAACATTGGTCTACTTATGATGAGTTTTGTCACATAAGTAGACATGCCACCAATTATCAGATATTGCTCCATTTTTAGTCAGGCATCTATAACCTCAATGGATTTATCTCTGATATCACTCTAGACCTTGATAGACTACGAAACAAGTGTTCATAGCCCTGGTAGATGTTGTCTGAATCACCCAAGCACTTGAGCCCTTTCTCTTTTTTTCTTATTTTTTTATTTGAACATAGATTTTTCTTCTTCTTTTATAATACCAAAAAATTTATTAGCATTGGGTTCTAATTTTGGGTTGGGTATCACCATGGTAAATAAGAGGAAAAATAATTGGATGGATTTCACCTAAAAATAAAACCACAATGCTTTCATTCATCCTGATTTGAAAATTCTTTAAAAGTGTCTTCAGTGTGAAGTTGTAACATCATTTTGTAGTGCTTTTGGATTCATATCCTTTGTACCAAACAAGGAATAAACATCAAATATTTGATTAAACTAATTTTAGCTTCATTGAACTCAGTTCGGGATCCTTCATTCCTAAACTGCATAGAAAAAAATTTCATCTTAGAGCAACCATAAGTTGGTTACACTTGATCGATATGAGCCAAAAGAGAAAAATACAAGATAGAGCAAAATTAAAGAAATAAAGCAAATACAAAGCACAATAGATATAAATTACTGCAAAATCAACACACCAAAATACAATAGAAATAAATTACAGCAAAATTAAAAAACAATAAACTATGTACAAAGCTATTTACAAGGTAAGACTTGGGATTTTGATATTTGAAACGGTCCTTGGCCAAAGGAGTCAACTTTTTTATAATTAAATTTTCCATGATCCCAAACATGATTACAATGATTTCCTATAAAATGGGTTTTGGAGACTAGACCAGGCAGAGGGTGGCAAGGGTTTACAGATTCAGGTGCGAAAAATGTGAATATGGACAAAAATACAACCTGAACCTTTATGGTATGATTAATCCCTCTTCGAAACCACAGTGGAGCAAAGCCTGTGGACGGTTTTGCCCAAGGGGATCCATCGTGTCTCCATGGCTAGGTAGTCTATGAACACAAAGGGAAAGCTCACCTTATATATGGCTTTGAAGGAGGATTCTACTTGGGTTAGTTATTTTTCTATGGTAGAGGAGTCCTCAAATAGGCTACTACAATCGAAGGAGTGTTCAAATTCCATGTTGAATTTGATCCATAAAATCAATTAGGTCTTCTTGAATATGTTTTTTTGAGTTCAGGTTTGCTCATTGCAAGAGTACGAGGGGGGACTGGTGTAGTAGGACTCCACACTGTTGGAACCCACTGTTAGAAGTGAACCAAGATTTAAGCAAGAGATAATTGAAGCATAGGAAAAACCCATTACGTCTGCTGATCCTTCTTAAGAGGATCCAACAAAAGATCCCATCAGGGAGTTCATGAAGAATGGGGTGATTCATAAATTTTTTGTGTCTGAGGTATTATACTTTACCCTATATTTTTGGTAAGGTTTAATTAGAGTGGAGTTTTTAGTTTTAAATTTTTTAGGGATGTGTAGAGCACTCTGGATGGGTTGTCCCTTTTTATTTTAACCTAATTGGTCTTACTTCGAAGGGTTTCTATTTTTTCCAAAGATTCTTATATTTTAAATATATACTAAAATTCTCTTAGATACTCTTTTTCTGGTACTTGACATGAGCTCTTTATCTCTTCAAGGGTTTCATGTTCGGTTTCAATTAGAAATAAATCACAAAACATTCTTGTCCTCTCAAGCTTTCCATGTAAATGTGCAAACACCCTCTATCAACCAAAACTAAAAGAAACTAAGTAGAGGGTTTCTCAGGTGAAATGTGAAAGAGATTTGAAAATAACCTTCAACATCGATCAACCTAGACATATTATCAGTTTATAAAATTTCCAATCTTGTGAGAACCTATTTAAGTTAAAGGTTCAGGTTTCAGGATGCACATCTATAGTTTGGAAAAATGGCTACTTGCTTAGGGGTGAACAAAAGGATATTTTTAGGTGTCAATAAGAAAGTATGTACATAGGGTATGAATGAAAAGAGTAATCCACATCCATAAAGGGAGTCTAGAAGTTGTAGGTCAATTTTTTTAATGAAAACCTACAATAGATGCCTTATCAATGAAAGGTTTGAGTGTAGGAGATTGAGCAGAAGGGGTAAATGGGGTATGCACACAAACTATTTGGAAAAATACCTAATGTATATGTGAGGTGTGGAAGGTGATGATTATAATGTATGTTCCTTTTGACATAATAGGTTATGCTTAATGGATCAAATGTGGAGATGAGGCTGGAAGTCTCAGAGAATTGATACAACACACAGTGATCAATTCCTCTACATTTAGTGGTTTATAAGAGAGGGTGATTGTACAAGAGATAGTTAATTAGGTAAAGGTATGGTTGAGGCTGGAGTTACAAAATAGAAAGGGAAGAAGAGGTATTGAAGGGAGGTTGGCACAAAATGTCAGCAAATAGCATGCAGTTTATAGATTTGAGGAGGTTTTATTATCTAGTTAATGGACATAAAATTTATTCATAGAAAATATTTTAGTGGCACTTGGGACTCAACTGACATAGGAAAGGATTTGTCTCTTACTCTACATAAAATGCAGTGATAGGGTGAAGTTGGTGTCTCATTTCTTGAGGCAGGTCTTTGAAATGTGTTCACCAAAAGTTCACCAAATGAGCAGAATCTCTAAATTTGATAGAAAGAACCTAGGAACTCTTTGACTATTCATGTAGGGTAGAACTATTTCTTGGAACATAGTTTGAAATGGAGTGAGGGTTTTTTTTAATTTTTAGGAATAGATAATTATATCAGTTATAGATTCTGAGGTGGACTTTGGTAGGGATGGCTAATTAGGATGATAACTTCTTTTCTGATGGATGCTTAAAATGTATGGTAAAAAGCATGAAGTGATTTTAGTTTAAGACAACAACAATACTCATCTGCAAAGGTTTTCTAAGAAAATTTGTAAATTAGTGTTGAGAAAAATTATACGCTATTTAAAAAAAATACATCATATATCTCATGTGCAGAGTACAAGAATGGGAATATGGAAGCAATTGAACTGGAGTAATAGTTACATGTTTTTAATTCCTCAAAGGAAGTTAATGTGAGTGGTTGGTAAAAATTATAGTGTAGAGTAGGTAATATTCTCTACAAGGTATTAGAATCTGTATACAAACCAACTAAAGGAGAAGGAATAGAACAACACAATGAAGATAAATGAAAGACATGGGCTCATCATCTGAGATTTATAAAAATAGCCTTTCAAACATGAATACACAATAGTTGCAGGAGACCAAAATACGTAGTAATTGAATATGAAAAGTGCTTACAAAATTTAGCAAATGATTGTTTCTCTGCCCACTATATGTCCCAGCTCTCATGGTGTAAAGGTTGAAGGCTTTCGTTGTATTTGTGAATAATGATCTTTGGGATGAACCGTCAAGGATGAAGTCTGAGAATACACATGAATCATTGTAAATTGGGAGAAAATATATGTAAGTGAGAAATATTGTAATCATTATACTGATTTCTTGGTTATGTTCACAATAGAATCAAAGGTAGCAAGAAAAATAGAAAGCAAGAAATAGAAAGTAACTAGATCCCATCATAACACCTTGGCAATGATCCTTGTTCTTACCTTGTTAAGTGCAAAATCTGGCAAAAAATATAGTTGGCAAAGAGGTGTAACAATAAGTAATACATTAATTATTCTTGGGATTGATCTTTTAAAGGATGAAGTCTACAAATTCATGAAACCCTTAGTTACAATGGGAAGTCATTTTGTAGTCAGATGTGCAACAGACAACAGTGTTTGGAGCTTTATGAAGATCATTAGTGGCAGATAATTATGATAGATATCAGTAATTCCATAGGTAGTTAATAATCATAGGTAGCTGGATTGACAGTGGTGATGAGACAAGGGGAGGATATGGTTGATCAGGTTGACTACTCTTTAGATCCAGTGGTAGGAATATCTATTTTCCCTTTGGAAGAATTTTTGAAAAACAAGTGGAAGTCAGAGAGGGAGTCTTCTATTTTGATGGAAGACCTCTCTAGCCAAGAAAAATAGAGGGAAATTATAGAGGCACTTTTATCTCCAGAGACTACTTCTCAGCAGGATTTGTCTTCCATTGATTATTCATTAAAAAACTATAATGCAAGCCTTCCAATTAGTTCTTATGCATTAGTAGACAGTCCTCAGCTGGGGAGAGTACCTGGTCAGATGATTTGGTCATACAAATTTAAATTTACACTCTAACAACATGCCTATAGAGTTAACAACTCACCCTATGGATTGTTGCTTTGCTGATGGTGATTTAGGCTTTATGGAAGTGAGGTCCTAGGAGGTTTATTCAAAGAGTAGAATCCAGGAGCATGCTGGTGGAGAATCTAGAACTCTTGTGGGTACATTTTTCAGCAAAGAAAATATGGAAAGAGGGGAGTTGTTAGGTTTTAGTAAGGAGATGAATATTTCAACTTCAGATAACACAACCTCCTCAAAGAAAAGGAAAAAAAGTGTGTTAAGATCAGAGAGGGTCGAGTTAATTTGGTCTTAGGTGAAGATATTCTATTGGATAGAGTTTTGGAAATGGAAGGTAAAACACTAACTGGGAGGTTCTATGGCAGATTATTCTCAAATAAATCACTTTCTCAGTGGGTGGAGAGGATATGGAGACCGATATTGGGATATTCTCCTACTTTTCAAGTATTGATCAGAGGATGGTTAGCTTTCTCCTTTAGATCGAAGGAGGATGCAGATAAAATACTTCAGAGTAGGTGGTATTGGGGTTCTTATGCACTATATTTGAAATGGTGGTCTCCATATTTTGACCCAAGAAGGGAGTCAAAAGCAATTCAACCCATTTGGATCAAGCTGTCGGGATTGCCTTTGGAGCTGTGGTCTTCTAGGATTTTGATGGAAATTGGAAATTGCTTAGGGAAATGGGTGGATTTGGATCAAGCTTGCTTGAGCGGTTCTTCACGGTCTATTGCTAGAATCCTAGTTCCAGAACATCTATAGAGATAGAAATAGGAAAAATGGCATTATGTTCAGATCTTGGACTATGTGAAGATACCCTTTCGATGTTTACGATGTCATGTATATGGTCATATGGTGGAAGAATATGGTTTAAAATTATCAGAAAGGAAGTGGAGAAGAAAACAGGATGTAAATCACACTTATAGGGTGAGAGTGGACGGATCAGTTAGTAATGTGGAGGAAGAAAAAAGAAATCAGGATTATGGGACAGGAAACTCTATGGAAGGCAATGCTGGTATGGAGGAAGGTCAAAACATTATATTAGAAGATATACATCAATCAAAGGTTTGGGACAGGGGATTTGGTAAGGGTCCAAACAATGGATAGGTTGAAGATCTGTTGAATTCAGCGCACATAAGGGAAGAGGGACCCATTCATGGGTCAAAGAATTTTCACTTACCACACATCATATCTCTTGATTCTTTGAACCATTCTTCTATCCCAAAGCAGGTTATGGGGGAGGTGTCAATTACCACCTCTAAGCCTTCGCCTTTGGAGGAAGAAAGTCAAAAGTACCTCTCGAAGGGGACAAGCATAGTTCAGGATGTCATATCTATATTACCTACTAGTCATCCTCCAAACTTTTCTAAAATAGCTCCACTATCTAGGACTACTTCTCTTCTATCATCCTCCCTTGCTAGTGGAGTGAGTTGTAAGGGACCTAATAGATACTTCCTAAGATCCCAAAAATCAGCATTGGTCCCTGAGGAGAATGGAATAGCAGGAGGGCTTAGCTCAGATGTTGGCTCCATTCCAGTTCTAGGGAGGAAATAAAATCTCCAAAGGGCTAAGGACAAAGCGCTGAGGGAGGTAAAGAGTGGAAAACAAAAGACTATTGTAGGGGCACTTAGAGCATGCCACACCCTAGATTTGGTAAATTAATGATAATACTTTCTCACAATATCTGGGGTTTGGGTAGTAACTCTAAAAATACTGCCCTTCGTAGGTTAGTGCAGACACATCAACTGGACATATTGCTACTTCAAGAGACTATGGGTATAGGTTCAAAAATTGAAGGGTTACTTCATTCCTTTTTAAAAGAGTGGGACCTTCTCTCTTTGGATTCGGAGGGTAGATCTAGAGGACTGGTATTGGGTTGGAAAAAGAGGGCTTTTTGGCTCATCAATTCAGTTAATTTTACATCTGGATTAGGGGTTGAACTCTTCTCGATGGAGCTAGGGAAATCCTTAGTGGTAGCCAACATCTATGGGCCCTATGAAAACAAAATGTAGTATTGGGATGTACTCTTAGCAAATGATTTTCTAGCAAGGAAATATTATAGTAGGGGGTGATTTAAATTTTACTTTGAATAGAGCTAAGGTTTGGGGGACTGCAGCTAGATGTGACCCTCAAGCTGGGTTTTTAAACATATTTTTGAAGAGGCAGAGCTGGTAGATGTGGAGCCTATCAAAATTGTCCCTACTTGGCGTAATAATAGGGTGGGAGAGGATTACGTGGCAAAAATATTGGATATATTTTATGTCTCTGGATCTCTTTTGATGGTTGGTGAGAAAATTAGATCTTGGGTGGAAACAGGAGGTATCTCAAATCACTGTCCTATCCTACTTCAAGTTGGAAATCCGGATAGGAAACCTCCCAGTCCTTTCAAGTTTAATCCAACTTGGTTGAAGGATAAGTATTTCCAATCACTAGTTAAAGAAGAATGGAGGCCCTTTGATGCAAATCTGGGAAGCTCAACATGCTTTCAATTTGCAAGAAGTATGAGAAAAGTAAAAAATGTTGCTTCAAAGTGGGCTTTCAATAAGTCTAGACAGCAAAGGCAAGAACTTACTCTTTTAGAGAGGCAAATTGCTGATCTGTATGAGAAAGTGAATGAGGATGGTTTCTCAGAGGAATCCAAAGAAGTCATAAGAGTTTTGGAAGAAAAAAAAGTAATATTTTGTTAGATCAGGAGGCAAAATGGAGGCTTAAGAGTAGAGCTATATGGATGGATCTAGGGGATGAAAATACCAAATTCTTCCACAATTATGCCAATCATAGGAGGAATATAAATACTATTTGGGAAATTCCCAAAGGTGATGGGACAAAATTTAGGTCTTTCATAGATCTTGCAGCTCTTGGCAAGAAGCACTTTAAAAATTTGTTTAAAGAACCTGAGAGGTTAAACTTGGCTGAGATCCTTAAATTCACCACTTTCTTCCCTAGATTTGTTGATAATGCTATAAATGAGATGCTTCTTGAGAGAGTATCCATTGATGAATTAAAAAAAGTGCTTTCCTCCTTTCAAAAGAACAAAAGTCCAGGGCCAGATGGTTGGGGGGTTGAGTTTTTCTTGGGTTTCTTTGAGTTGATAGGGGAAGATCTTCTAAGAGTGGTGGAAGAAACTAACACAACAGGGAAGATTCCAGCAGATATCAATTCGACCTTTATTGTTTTGATTCCCAATAAGGATACTCCTAAATCTTATGATGATTTTAGACCTATTTCTTTGTGCAACTACCTATACAAAATTATTGCCAAAGTCATTGCTTCAAGGATTAAAACTATTTTTTGGACTCCATCTCTAGTGAGCAATTTGGGTTTCTTAATGGGAGGCAGATCCATGATGTTGTGGGAGTGGCTCAAGAAGGCTTGCACACGATAAATACTAGGAGACTTCCTGCAGTAGTGGTTAAATTGGACCTCTCCAAAGCTTATGATAGAGTCAGTTGGTTGTATTTGAGGATCATGCTTTTTCACATAGGGTTCAATCTCCAAGCAGTTAATTGGATTATGGGATGTTTAACCTCTGTGTCCTTTGCTGTACTTATTAATGGCTCAACTTCTAGCTTCTTTTCCGTAGAGCATGGTCTAAGACAAGGTTGTCCCTTATCTCCTATTTTGTTTTTGCTGGTGGCAGAAGGATTGAGTAGGGCTATTAGGGAAGCTAGAAGATTGGGTTTGATTAAAGGGATCAAAATGGGCACATCACTCTTTTTAATGCACCTCTTATTTGTGGATGATGTGTTGTTGTTCTATGATGGTACTCTCAGGGATGTTATTAAGTTCCAAGAAATATTAAGGAGCTATAGTATTGCTACTGGTATGGAAGTTAATTTGGAGAAGTCCACCATGTCTTGTTTTGGTCTCTTAGGTGAAGAGGAAAGTCTTTTTCAGAGGATTTTCTCCTTTTCCAAGATAGAGTTTCAAGCAGGTATTAAGTATTTGGGGTTCTATTTGAAGCCAAATGACTATGGCATTAGGGACTGGGATTGGCTAGTAGATAAGATAGACAAAATGATTTCTTTATGGTGCAACAGGTGGCTATCAATTGGGGGTAGACTAACTCTTGTCAAATCAGTATTGGAGGCCATTCCTATCTACTGGCATGGGATGGCTTTCATACCAATAGGGGTGCTAGAAAAAATCAGAAAAAGGTGTTTTAGATTCCTATGGACCAACAAAAGAGATAAAGCTGGAATAGTATTAGCAAAATGGAAGCTTTTAGCAAAACCTAAGGAAGAGGGGGGTTGGGGTTTAAAGAATATCCACCATTTTGGTAAAGCCTTGGCAGCTAGGAGTTTATGGAGATTGATAACACAAGAAAATATTTGGAGCAAAGTACTTAAGACTAAATATATTGAACCTCTTTCTTTGGAGGAGTGGATAAGGAAACCAGATAAGTCATTCAACAAGGCATCCATCTTCTAGAAAGTGATAGTTCAAGCCTTTCCACTTATAGGTAGTTGGCTTGCTTGGAATGTCGGTAATGGCACTAAGGTGAGGATTGGAGCTGACCCATGGGTTGGATGTGGAAATGAGTATAGACTTCTAGAGGATCTTATACTAGCTATGCAAGATGTTGGTTTTTGTACTCTCTCTCAGGTAGTGGACCATGAGGCTACCTCTTTGTGGCAGCAAGGTTGGAAGAGTGCCTATCATCTGGGTTTAGAAGGAAGGAATGGGGAGTCATGGAATGCCTATGTAAGAGTACTCTTAACCAGCCATGTTAGGATCAACATGGATAAGGAGGATGAACTAGTATGGACTAAAAATCCTTTGAAGGGTATATATTCAGCAAAGATGGGTTATAAAGTCATGATTTCTCAAGACAGGTAGGGAGAACCTAGTTGGTGGTGGAAACCTATTTGGAAGGTAAGGACACCTTTAAAAACCAAAACTTTTATGTGGTTGGCCCTTAATAATAGAGTCTTAACTTGGGATGTATTAATGAAGAGGGGGTTTCAAGGACCTGGGAGGTGTACTCTTTGTCATGTGGAGCCTGAAACTATCAATCATTTAGTGGTTGGATGTGCCTTTACTAAGACTATGTGGAAGGAATTAGAGGTAATTATTGGAAGCTCAGGTAATTGGCAAGGGAACACTTTGGAAGAGTGTCTAAAGAAGTGGTTTGATAAGAGAGAGTTGAAGGCCTTTAGAGCTCTTCCATTTGTGGTGGCATGGGGAATATGGTTAGCTAGGAATTCAGATATCTTCCAAGATACAGTGATGCCAGCCTTTCAAGTGGCTATTCAGATACATACATTAATTGTTGGCCTTATGAAACCATTAGTGCCTAAATGCCCAAGAGTGATCAAAGATTTCAGTGTTAGCAAAATTTTTCCTTGGGGATATTTTGATGGGGCTTGTCAAGGGTACTCCCCCTTTGTGTGGGGCTGGAGGAATCCTCTATTTTCAAGATTCTCATTTCATAAAGTTCAAGGCCTGCTTGGGGGTGGGCACCAATAACTATGCTAAAATACTTGCTTTGAAGTTGTTGAAAACAACACTAGATCAAAATGTACAACAGCTCCAAGTATTAGGTGATTCTATGGTGGTCATCAATTGGATGAAGGATCAGTTCAGAATGGAAAACATAACTCTCCAACCTATATTAGAATAGGTGAATCTCATGGTGGGTGTTTTTAGCCACATCACGTACCATCATGTATATAGAGAACACAACTCTCTTGTGGATGCTATGTCAAAGGAAGGATTGTTGATGGCTCAAGGGAGCTGGAAGTGGAGTGAAATAAAGGATGGTTCGACTATTCATGAGGCAGCATTTTCAATTTATGAAGTATAAAAAATAAAAAAATTGGGGTGCCTATCCATTATGTTGTTTTCCATAGAAATGATGTTGGGCCCATAAATGGGGTTTTTTTTTTTGTTCATATGTTGGTGGTGCTAGTCTCTTAAGAAAATTCATGATAGGGCAGATTGGACTGTCTTTGATTCTATGTGTAAGCCTTGGGCAACTATACTTTGTAATCTTCTTTTCTCAATTGGAATAGAAATTATGATTTTTTTTGTGAAAAAAATAAAATTTTCCATGATCCCAAACATGATTACCATAATTTTAAAGACACCTATGATGATAGGCATACCAATTTTTTTGGGCATCATCCCACAACAAAACTAGATCTAAAATCTTAAAGGCCTTTATTTTACCTCTCTTATCCCACCAAATCAATTTAATCCCATCACTACTATACTTGTACTTTGATCCATTAAACTCGAGGGTCCATAACTCATTGAATTTTTTTTTTCTTATTATGTGGGGTCTCTAATATCGAATAATTATATTTAATTAAGGTTTCCACCACCATAGTGTAAATTCCCCATTTTGACTCAGTGTAAAAAACCTCATTGACATTGTTGTACTTAGTGGTAAGCTTCTTCAGTATTTGCTCTCTTTCCAAAAAAGTAGTTTTCATATAGCCATTTAGCATTTTTTATCAATCATGACTGAGTAGCATCCCATAGGCATGTGACATATCCACAACCAAGATATCAATGTATTTTTCCATCCTGGTTTTAGTAGCTAACTGTATGTGAGTTTGATGTAATAGCCCAACCATATTTACCTCTATATTATCTTATGTAACATTATTATTGTTCGAGAAAGTAGGGGTCAACCCTAAACTTTTACCAATAACAAATGGTATTGCTTCATTAGAAGCACTTGAATCCATGAAGAAGTTATGTAAACTTTTACCAGCAATTCTAGTAGTGACAATGGAGGTGGGAATTCTACTTTTTTCTTTGCATATATCCACCTGAGCATTAATAACCTTTGTAGTTTCTTCTTTCTCAAGAAACAAATCCTTATGGTTAGTTAACTAAACTGCCTCAACCAAAGGACTATTTTCCTTGGTTTTCTTAAGGTCTTCAATAATGTCATATCCCAGATTCCTTTGTTTTGGAGTTTTATCTATTTGTGGTAATGGCATATTGACTTCTAGCTTCGAAGGTATTACAATATACTTATGTGGAACAGGGATTTTATTTTCTTGCACATTAGGTGGGGTAGAAGTTCCATTGAGGTGCAAAAGAATTCAATGGTTATTTCTCTTTTCTTTGAAGAATATAATTATTATCTCTTTAAAATTGTTAAGTTTACACCTCTTTTTCCAAGCACTTTTTAGGTTCATCTACATCTGCTTCTGAGGGTTCATATGATTCTCAAACTAGGGTTGTCCCTGTATTTTGATTAGCTTTATTTCTACAATCCTCGTTGGTGGGTACTAACTCCAAAACTTTCACCTTTTTTTGGACAATATTTAAATTATTTTTAAACTCTAGATTGTTAGCTTCACCATATTCTGTAGTGGAATGGACCTTGCACCACTTGGGTAGAGCAAGGTCAACCAAATTTATGGAAGCTCCAAGGTTATCATCCGATTGATTGCTAGAAATATTTGGGACTCCTCCATTTTCTAGGCAAGTATGCCATTGGTGGTCAGTCCTTTGGAAGTCAAAGTTTCTATTTTGAATGTTATTTGCAGGTGAGTTTTGAGGAACTTGCCTTTGCAATTGAAGCATATCGTTGCTCAATTTTTGAACTTTTTTTAAGCTACCTTGCTTAGGATTTATGATATTAAGTTGACTTGGTCCCGGTTGAGCTATTGCATTATTTGTGGATGCAAATGTATTCAAAAGTGTAGATAAGATTGGTTGATCATTTGCTAAAAATATATGATTGATAATCTTGTTCATGGTCACCTAATTGTCCAAATGTGTTGGGATGGTTTTTTGATTGTTCACATTAGGCATAATTTGATATAGGGGTACCACATTAAAATGTTGGTACTGGCCGAAATACATAACTCCTTGAAATGGGTTAAGCATGGTAAGGTGTTGTGCAAGAGTTTGATTTATTTATGGTACTTGATTGTAAGATCTAGGTTATTTGAGTGATGATAATTGACCCATACCCAAACCTTGATAAATTAATGATTGTTCAATTGTTACTGCATCATTATATGCTTTGGGCAAGGATGTAACCTAAGGAACTCTCCTCAAAAATATGGAAGCTAATGGGTCTAGGGCTCTAAAGTACATCTAGATGGTTGTTTCCTTTATAAATATGTAAGGTGTCACTAGTCTAGCATATAACTTATGGAACCTAGTATTGAATTATCTCAAGGATTCATTAGGTTATCTACAAGCAGAGACAAATTGATGGTATATCACAGCTTGGTCAATGGATAATCTAAAATGGTTTATAAATGTTGATTCTAATTGAGCCCAAGAAGTGATAAAGCCTAAAGGTAAGTTGATAGACCAATCATAACCAAACTCATCTGATGTGTATGGGAATTTTCTATAGGCAACACCTTCATGCATAATTTGTAAACGAATTAAGATATCTCTGCATGCTTGAATATGTTCTTTAGCTAACCTCATTTTAGTATGTTTATACTGGGGAATATATCTTTCAATATCCTTAGGTATACCATGTATAGGCCCAAGTATGTTCAGAGGGATACTTCCTACTAACCATGGAGCAAGGGATGCCATCGATGAACCTTAAAGATAATGATCTTTGGTACTAACTTTGACAGTCAAGATGTATAAACACTATGCCAAAAAAACTTAAATATTATAATTTGGTCCTCCTTCTAGCATCAATTTTGTTGACTACTGAGGGCGTAGAGGACTTAGACAATTAGCAATTCACTATCATTCTTCTAGCATCAGTTATGTTGAGCATGCAAATGACACATTTTCAATGGTATATCAACATAATTGGAATAGAGATATGTTCCCTTTTGAAAATAAAATCTTTTTTCCCCAAGGTTTGGGTATGCCAGGTCTTGGCCAATGCGGTTCAACTTAGAGGTTGTTGATAACTATTCCTTCAAAGGATATTTTGTTGGTTATGCTTAAAATATAAATTTCTTGATACAATGCTAAAAAATGAAATGCTTAACTGCATGAAATAAATCCTCCTCCTAATCTAAATAAGCTTCAAATAAAATTCAAAGGTTAAAGGGTAAGATAAAATAAAATAAAACAAGTTAATATTGCCCTAAACTCTAGCTTTGATCTGGTAAAGCAACAAATCTAAGTTAAACCAATCACAACCTTACCAGTATTCACATAGCCTAAGGTTTGGGATGGTGCAATATTAAGAGAAGTGACAGACTGTGAAATCGACTAAGTGCAACCACCATCAACATACGTAGATTGAACACAACAAATTTTAGAGCCTTTATATTAAAATATAGTCAATAAAGCACATTGTTTCAAAAAATTTCACTTTGATGGATTACAAAGAGCAAAGCTCAAAAATAGAGGTAACTTGATTCAAAAACACCATCAAACTACAAAGATAAAAGAAGAAAGTTAAAAATGGTCAACTAACAGATGATTTTTTACCTTTGTAACTGGCTAATGAGTCAATATTTATACAATTTTTGACCTTCATCTAGCATTCCATTTTGTAATTAATTATCATCTAATTCCAGGATGTGCCTCTTAAAATTAATTTTCCCACCATACTATAGCCATACCTCATTAAAGTCTTCATTTATATGATGTTCGTGAGCTCTGCAACAACCATACTTCATTTAATCTCAATTTGCACGATGCTCAAGAATTTTGGAACTACTATGCCTCATTAACACAAAATCTGGGTTGATCACTAATTTTCTCCATCTTCCTTCTTGCACGGTTGTACTTGTCAAGCTCACATTGAAATTTCATATCCATCATATTTAATGCGGCCACCAATAAAATGTTTTGCAAAAATTAAAAAAGGTAAAGGTTAGAACATTAATATTATTATTATTTTAATTATTTTTAGTTTTCCTAAGGCTTTAAATATATATATATATATATATATATATATATATTTTAAGCGAAAAACCTCTTGTGGGGCCGCCTTGGTCTGAGAGACCACGAACAAAGGGTTCTACACCGTCAAAGTCACTCGGAAGTCACACCCGACCCTGCCCACACCAACATTATCAATTGGATTTTGGATACCCAATTCAGCTTTTTGGTAGGGTGGAGATTTGAATCTGGGACCTCTCTTGAAGGATTTCCCTCTCATCTCCAAATCACCTACAACACCTGGGTTTATTTTTTATTTTTTAAATCCCTAATGTTTGCTTTTAATTTTAGGGAAAAATATTATTTATAAAAATTTAATTCTAATGGTTTTTTCTATATCGCAGCTCTGAGAAAGATCATGGTTGCAGACTCTTTCCTTTTTTCTTCTCCATGTTGATTGCAAGGAAATCCAGCAATCGTGCTCCAAAATTGGATTCAACCAGTGTTGATGAAATTGATTGCAAATTCACAAAAATCTATGGATTTGTGAAAATTCATAGCTTTGGGTAATCTAGAGTTCGATATTTCTTTCCTCAAATGATTTTATTGGTATGGTCCCAGGTAAGTGATATATTCCAATTGCTTTAAAGATGGATGGTGACAAATCCATGGTTCCAAGCAAATAAAAGACATGCCTACAATCAAATTGATTAAACCTTTGCCTCACGGTCGTGCGACATGAAGTGCATTTTAAAAATTTTCTTTTATCCTTTTCATTGATGCAATGTCCACCATTGATAGAAATCTCATAAAGACTTGCAAACCTTGGCAAAATCAAAGGATTATAGTGCAACTTTAAATGTGAATGAAATCTGAATTAATCGCAGATTCATGCAAGTCTTGCCTTTTCTCTTTAGACATGCCACTTACAAATAAAATCCCACGACCACGCTCCAAACATGGATTTGGCCAAAGATGACAAAATTGATCGCGGATTCGTGGAAATTCGTACATGAGTATAATTAGATTTACAAGCCCTTTTTCTTTGTCATGCCACATACAAAGAAAATTCCTTGGTTGTGTGATAAAATAATATTTATGGCAACTCCACCAAATTTATCGCGGTTTGGAGTAATTTCATGATTTTTGTCAATTTACTCATGGCCATGGTTAAATTTTGGATTCATGTATTCCTTGACCAATTGACCATGGATTCAAGCATTTTTATTGTTTAATGTAAAATCTGGATTGATCACTAATTTTATCCATCTTCCTTCTTGCACGGTTGTACTTGCTAAGCTCACATTGAAATTCCATGTCCACCATCATGTCCATCATATTTAATGCGGCCACCAATAAATGTTTTTGCAAAAATTAAAGAAGGCAAATGTTAAAACATTAAATTATTATTATTATAGTTATTTTTAGTTTTCCTAAGGTTTTAAAAAAAAATTAGTTTTTTATTTTTCAAAATCACTAAGGTTTGCTTTTTTAATTTTAGGGCAAAATATTATTTATTAAAATTTAATTCTAATGGTTTTTTTTCTATATCGCAACACTGAGCAAGTTCGTGACCATGGGATCTTTCCTTTTTTCTTTGTCGTGTTGATTTCAAATAAAATCCAACAACAATGCTCTAAAATTGGATTCGGCCAATGTTGATGAAATTGATCGCAGATTCGTGAAAGTTCATGGATTTGAAAAAATTCACGGCTTTGGGCAATCTAGGGTTCGGTCTTTCTTTCCTCAAATGGTTTAATTAGCATGGTTCTAGGTAAGCAAAATATTCTAATTATTTTAAGGATGGATGGTGAGAAATCCATGGTTTCTAGCAAATAAAAGACATCCCTATGATCAAATTGATTAAACCTTTACCTCGCGACTGCATGACCTAAAGCGCATTTTGAACTTTTTATTTTATCCTTTTTATTTATGCAATTCCATCCGTTGGTAAAAATATCATAGACTTGCAAACCTTGACAAAATAAAATAATTATAGTACAACTCTAAATGTGAATGAATTCTAGATTGATCACGGTTTTGTGCAAGTTCTTGCCTTTTCTCTTGGTCGTGCCACTTACAAAAAATATTTCATGACCGCGCTACAAAGCCAGATTTGGCCAAAGTTGATGAAATTGATCGTGGGTTCACTAAAATTCATGGATTTTAGTATAATTAGATTTGCAAGCATTTTCTCTTCATTGTGCCACTTACAAAGAAAATCTTGTCGTCATGCGACAAAATAAGATTTGTGGCAACTTGACCAAATTGATCGTGATTTAGAGTGATTTCATGGTTTCAAGCAATTTGCTCATGGTCATTGTTAAATTTTGGATTCATTTCTTCCTTGACCAATTGACTACGAATTCAAGCATTTTCATGGTTTAGGGCAATCTCACAGTTAGGATTTCATTCCTTAAATTTTGTAGTGAGACAAACAGGTAAAAAATCAAAGTGCTCATAATCTCATGAAATTTTATGTCTCTGAAATGGCTAAATGGGCATCCAAAATAGTTAATATAATTGAAAAATTCATTACATATTGATATATAAAGCCATTTTAATCTCGTGGATTGTCATAGGGAAATGATGAAAGTTGACTGATATTTTTATCAAAACATCTAGAGTATTAATATTGGGCATACAAGATTGGCACCATTGTAAATATTAATTTCAAAATATTCTTATCAAGCTTTGAATCAAGTCAAATGGAACTTTACAGCAAAAGTTATGGTCATTTTAGGTTTACAACTCCTAAAAGTGGTAAAAAAAAAAAAACTAGGAAAATTTCCAAAAAAAATTCAAGTGGATCCCCAATTTGGGTGATTTTTGCAATGGCAACAAAAATTGGTGACTCTACTAGAAAATGCTCCTAAGCATTTTAGGAATATAAATAATCCTCTCTAAAAACAATGAAACTTCCAAACCAACAAAACCAAAAATTCGCATCCACCCAAGGTTGGGGTTAGGCAATTTCTCTGAAAGCAAAACCTCATTTTGTTTTAGCAAAAGTGTGTGCATGTGAATTCATTTTGTTCTAAAATCAATTAAATTTTTCCACCATAGTTTAGAAATTAGGCTAGTTTACCCTTGAGCAAACATTGGTCTACTTATGATGAGTTTTATCACACAAGTAGACATGCCACTAATTATCGAACATTGCTCCATTGCTAGTTGGGTGTCTATATACTCGACGAAGTTATCTCTGATATAACTCTAGACCTTGCTCTACTACCAGCCAAGTGTTCATAGCCCTGGTAGAGGTTTTCTGAATCACCCAAGCACTTGAGTCCTTTCTTTTTTTTTCTTTTTTTGCTTGAACATAGATTTTTCTTCTTTTTTTAATACCAAAAATTTCATTAGCATTAGGTTCTGCTTTTGGGTTGGGGATCACCATGGAAAATAAGAGGGAAAAAACTTGGATGGATTTCACGTACAAACCAAACCACAATGTTTTCATTTCTTCTGATTTGAAAATCCTTTTAAAGTGTTTTCAATGTGAAGTTGTAACATCATTTTGTAGTGCTTTCAGATTCATCTACTTTATCCCAAACAATGAATAAACATCAAATAGTTGATTAAACTAATTTTAGCTTCATTGAGCTCAGTGTGGGACCCTTCATCCCTAAATTGCATAGAAAAACTTTTCAACTTAGAGCAACCATAAGTTGGTTACACTTGATCGATCTTAGATAAAAGAGAAAAATACAAGACAAAGCAAAATTAAAAAAAATAAAGCAAATAAAAAGCACAATAGAAATAAATTACGGCTAAATCAACACTCTAAAAACTATTATAGCAAAATCAACATACCAAAAACACAATAGAAATAAATTATAGTGAAATTAAAAACAATAACCTATGTACAAATCTATTTAAAAGGCAAAACTTGGAATTTTGATATTTGAAAGGGTCCTTGGCCAAAGGAGTCAACTTTTTCATAATTAAATTTTTCATGATCCCAAACACAATTACCAAAATTTGAAAGACACCTATGATGATAGGAATACCAATTTTTATGGGTATCATCCCACAACAAAACTAAATCTAAAATCTTAAAGGGATTTATTTTACCTCTCTCATCCCACCAAATCAATTTAATCCCATCACTGCCATACTTGTACTTTGATCCATTAAACTCAAGGATCCATAACTCGTATTGAATTATTTTTTTCTTATTATGTGGGGTCTCTAATATCGAATAATTATATTTAGTTAAGGTTTACACCACCATAGTGTAAACTCTCCATTCTGACTTAGTGCAAAAAGCCTCGTGGAAATTGGTGTACTTCGTGGTAAGCTTCTTCAATATTTGCTCTCTTTCCAAAAAAGTAGTTTCCATATAGTCATTCAGCATTTTTGACCAATCATGACTGAGCAACATCCCATAGGCACCTGAGATATCCACAACTTGAATATCAATGTATTTTTGCATTCTGGGTTTAGTAGCCAACTGTATGTGAGTTTGATGTAATAGCCCAACCATATTTACCTCTTATTTTCTAATGTAACATTCTTATTGTTGGAGAAAGCAGGGGTAACCCTAAAATTTTACTAATAACATATTGCATAGCTTCATTAGAAGCACTTGAATCCACCAGGCAGTTATGTAAACTTTTACCAGTGATTCTAGTAGTCAACAATGGAGGTGGGGATTATAATTTTTCTTTGTATATAGCCACCTGAGCATTGATAACCTTTGTAGTTTCTTCTTCCTCAAGCAACAAACTCTTGTGTTCACTTAACTAAATTGCCTCAACCAAAGGACTATTTTCCTTGGTTTTCTTAACATCTTCAATAATTTCATATTCTAGATTCCTTTATTTTGGAGTTTTCTCTATCTGTGGTAATGGCATATTGACTTATAGTTGTGAAGTCATTGCAAGATCCTTAGGTGGAACAAGGATTTTAGTTTCTTGCACATGAGGTGGTGTAGATGTTCCTTTGGGAGGTGTAAAATAAGTCAATGGTTCTTTCTCTTTGCTTTGAAGAATATAATTATTATCTCTTTGAAATTTTTGGTGAGTTTGCACCTCTTCTTCCAAGCACTCTTTAGGTTCATCTTCATCCACTTTTGAGGGTTCATATGTTTCTAAAACTAGGGTTGTTCCTACATTTTGATTAGCTTAATTTATAAAATCCTCCTTGGTGGGTACTAACTCCAAAAATTTCACCTCTTTTTGGATCAACAACTTCACCATCTTCAACAATGGAATGGACCTTGCACCACTTGGGTCGATCAAGGTCAACCAAATTTATGGAAGCTCCATGATTATCATCTAATTGATTGCTAGAATAATTTTGGACTCCTCCATTATCTAGGTAAGTATACCATTGGTGGTCAGTCCTTTGGAAGTCAAATTACCTATTATGAATGTTATTTGCAGGTGAGTTTTGATAAATTTGCCTTTGTAATTGAAGCATATCATTGCTCAATTTTTTAACCATCTTTTCTAATATCTCTAGCTCATGATTTATGCTACTAATTTGAATTGGTCCTGGTTGAGCTATTATATTATTTGTGGATGCAAATGTGTAGATAATCTCGATTGATCATTTATTGGAAATATATGATTGAGAATGTTTTTCATGGTCACTTGATTGTCCGAATGTGTTGGGATGGTTTGTTGATTCTTCAATTAGGCATCATTTGATTTAGGGGTACCAAATTGAAATGTTAGTATTGGTTGGAATACATAACTACTATAAATGGGTTAAGCATGGGAAGGTGTTGTGCAATAGCTTGATTTATTTATGGTACCTAATTGTAAGCTCTGGGTTATTCAAGTGATGATAATTGACCCATATCTGAACCTTGAGGAATTAATTGTTGTTCAATTTGTATTGCTTCATTATATGCTTTGGGAAAGGATGTAACTTGAGGAACTCTCCTCAAAAATATGGAATCTAATGGGTCTATGGATCTAAAGTACATCTAGATGGTTGTTTCCTTTGTAAGGATGTAAGGTGTCACTAGTCTAGTGTATAAATTATGGAACCTAGTATTGAATTATCTCAAGGATTGATAGGTTCTCTACAAGCAGAGACAACTAGATGGTATATCATAGCTGGTTCAATGGGCAATCTAAAATGGTTGATAAATGTTGCTTCTAACTGAGCCCAAGAAGTGATAGAGCCTAAAGGTAAGTTGATATACCAATCATAAGCAAACTCATCTAATTCGTATGGAAATATTCTACAGGTAACATCTTCATGCATAATTTGTAAACAGATTAAGGTATCTATGTATGCCTAAATATGCTCTTCACCTAGCCTAATTCTAGCATATCTATACTAGGGAATATGTATTTCAGCATCCTTAGGCATACCATGTGCAGGCCCAAGTATGTTTAGAGGGCTACTCCCTACTAACCATGGAGTAAGGGATGCCATTGATGGACCTTAAAGATAGTGATATTTGGTACTAACTTTGACAGTCAATATGCATAAAAACTATGCCAAAAAACTTGTTTATTAGAATTGGGCCCTCCTAGCATTAGTTTTTTTGAGTGTTGAGGGCCTAGAGGACTTAGAAAATTAGCAATTCACTATCGTTCTTCTAGCGCTAATTCTATTGAGCATGCAAATGACACATTGTCAAAGGTATATCAACATACTTGAAATAGAGATATGTTCCCTTTTGAAAAGAAAATCTATTTTCCCCAACATTTAGGTATGCCAGGTCTTGGCCAGTGTAGTTAGACTAAAAGTTTTTTGATAACTATTCCTTCAAGGGAGTTTTTGTTGGTTATGCTTAAAATATAAATTTCCTAGTACAATGCTAAAAAAAATGAAATTTTGACTGCATGAAATAAATTCTACTCTTAATATAAATAAGCTTAAAATTCAAATGTTAAAGGGTGAGAGAAAATAAAAGAAAACAAGTTAATATTTCCCTAAACTCCCACTCTGATCTGATAATGCAACAAATCCAAATTAAACCAATCTCAACCCGACCAATATTCACACAGGTTAAGGTTTGGGATGGTTCAATCTTTAGAGGAGTGATAGACTGTGAAATGGACTAAGGGCAACCACAATCAACATGTGTAGATTGAACACAACAAATTTTAAAGACTATATTAAAATATAGTCTATAAAGCACATTGTTTGACTTGTTCACTTCGATATATTACAAATAGCAAAGCTCAAAAACAATGGCAACTTGATTTAGAAACACCATCAAACTACAAAGAGAAAAGAAGAAAGCTAAAAAAGATCCACTAACAGATGGTTTTTGACCTTTGTAACTGGCTAGTGAGCCAACATTTTTACAATTTTTGACCTTCATCTAGCATTACATTTTGTAATTAATTATCATCTAATTCCAAGATGTGCCTCTTGAAATTAATTTTCCCACCATACTACGGCCATACCTCATTAAAGTTTTCATTTATATAATGTTCGTGAGCTCTACAACAACCATACTTTATTTAATCTCAATTTTCATGATGCTTAGGAATTTTGGAACCGCCATGCCTCATTAACACAAAATTTGGGTTGATCAATAAATTTCTACATCTTCCTTCTTGCACGGTTGTACTTGCCAAGCTCGCATTGAAATTCCATGTATGACATCATATCAACCATATTTAATGTGGCCACCAACAAAATATTTTGTAAAATTTAAAAAAGGCAAAGGTTAGAACATTAAAATTATTATTATTTTAGTTATTTTTTATTTTCCTAAGGTTTTAAATTTTTCATTTTTTTATTTTTTGTAAATCATTAAGGTTTGCTTTTAATTTTAGGGCAAAATATTATTTATAAAATTTTATTTCTAATGTTTTTTTTATATTGTGGCTCTGAGCAAGCTCGTGGTTGCGGGCTACTTCCTTTTTTCTTGGCAATGTTGATTGTAAGGAAAATCCATTAGCTACACTCCAGAATTGGATTCGGCCAATGTCGATGAAATTGATTGCGGATTCGCGAAAATCTATGGATTTGTGAAAAATTTTGGCTTTGGGTAATCTAGAGTTCCAGATTTCTTTCCTCAAATGATTTTATTGGTATGGTCCCAGGTAAATGAAATATTCCAAGTGCTTTAAGAATGGATGGTGATAAATCCATGGTTTCAAGCAAATAAAAGACACCCCTATAATCAAATTGATTAAATCTTTACCTCACGGTCGCACAACCTGAAGTGTATTTTGAAAATTTACTTTTATCCTTTTTATTGATGCAATGTCGGGCATTGATAGAAATATCATAAATACTTAAAAACCTTAGTGAAATCAAAATATTATAGTGCAAATTTAAATGTGAATGAAATCTCAATTGATCATAGATTTGTGCAAGTTCTTGCCTTTTCTCTTGGTCGCACCATTTACAAAGAAAATCCCACGAACTCACTCCAAAGTCAGATTTGGCCAAAGTTAATGAAATTAATTATGGATTCACGGAAATTCATACATTTGAGTATAATGATATTTACAAAACCTTTCTCTTCATTGTTCCACCTACAAATAAAATCCCTCGATCGCATGCCAAAATAAGATTTATGGCAACTTGACCAAATTGATCGCGGTTTGGAGTAATTTCACGATTTTAGTCAATTTGCTCATGGCCATGGTTAAGTTTGGATTCATGTATTTATTGACCAATTGACCATGGATTCGAGCATTTTAATGGTTTAGGGTAATCTTGCGGTCAATATTTCATTCCTTAAATTTCCTAGTGAGAAAAATAGCTAAAAATTCAAAGTGCTCATAATATTATGAAACTTTATTTATCTCTAAAATGACCAAATGGGTATCCAAAATAGTCAAGATAATTGAAAATTTTGTTATATATTGAGATATAAATCCATTTGAAGTTTGTATACTATCGTGAAGAAATAATAAAAGTTGAATGATGTTTTCATCAAAACTTTTAGAGTACTAATGTTGGGCATGCAAGATTGGCACCATTGTAAAGATAATTTCAAAATATTCCTCTTAGGCTTTGAATTAAACCAAATGGAGACTTTCTTAGTTTTTTTATTTTACCACTTTTGGGAGTTGTAAACCTAAAATCACCATAACGTGAATGAAATCTCAATTGATCGTAGATTTACCCAAGTTCTTGCCTTTTCTCTTAGTCACATCACTTACAAATAAAATCCCACGACCTCGCTCCAAAGCTGAATTTGGCTAAAGTTGACGAAATTGATTGTGGGTTCATGGAAATTCGTATATTTGAGTATAATTAGCTTTACAAGCCCTTTTTCTTCATCATTCCACTTATAAAGAAAATCCCTCGGTTGTGCGACAAAATAAGATTTGTGGCTACCTAACCAAATTGATCGTAGTTTGGAGTAATTTCCCATTTTCAGTCAATTTGCTCATGGCCATGGTTAAATTTTGGATTCATGTCTTTATTGACCAATTGACCATGGATTCAAGCATTTTCGTGGTTTAGGGTAATCTTCCTGTTGGCATTTCATTCCTTAAATTTCCTAGTGAGAAAAATAGGTAAAAATTCAAAGTGCTCATAATCTTATGAAGCTTTCTATATCTCAAAAATGATAAAATGGGTATCCAAAAAAGTCAATATAATTGAAAATTTTGTTATATATTAAGATATAAAACTATTTGAAGTTTATATACTATCGCAAAGAAATAATAAAAGTTGAATGATGTTTTCATCAAAACATTTAGAGTATTAATGTTGAGCATGCAAGCTTAGCACCATCATAAAGATAAATTCAAAATATTCCTATCAGGCTTTGAATTAAGACAAATGGATCTTTACATCAAACGTTATGGTGATTTTAGGTTTATAACTCCCAAAAGTGGTAAACTTAAAAAAAACTAAGAAAATTTTCAAAAAAAAAATTCAAGTGGGTCCCCAATTAGGGTGAGTTGTGCAATGGCAACAAAAAATGACAAATCTGTTGGAAAATACTCCTAAGCATTTTGGGAATAGAAGGAACCCTCTCTAAAAATATTGAAACTTCTAAACCAACAAAATCAAAAATTGGTATCCACCCAAGGTTGGGGTTAGGCAATTTCTCTGAAAGTAAAATCTTATTTTGTTTTAGCAAATATGTGTGAATGTGAATTCATTCTATTCCAAAATCAATCAAAATTTGCCACCACGGTTTGGAAATTAGATTAGTTTACCCCTGAGCAATCATTGGTCTACTTATGATGAGTTTTGTCACACAAGTAGACATACCACCAATTATTAGGTATTGCTCTATTGCCAACTAGGTGTCTATAGCCTCGATGAAATTATATTTTATCCCACTCTAGACCTTGCTTTATTATGAGCTAGGTGTTCATAGCCCTGACAGAGGTTGTCTAAATCACCCAAGCACTTGAGCCCTTTCTCTTTTTTCTTTTTTTTTTGTTTGAACATAGATTTTTATTTTTTTAATACTAAAAAATTTATTAGCATCAGGTTAATTTTTTGGGTTGGGAATCACCATGGCAAATAAAAGAGCAAACATTTTGATGGATTTTACCTAAAAATAAAACCACAATGGTTTCATTCCTCCTGATTTTAAAATCCTTTAAAAACATTTTCAATGTGAAGTTGTAACATCATTTTGTAGTACTTTCAGATTCATTTACTTTGTCCCAAACAAGGAATATATATAAGATAGTTGATTAACCTAATTTTAGCTTCATTGAGCTCAGTATGGGACCCTTCACCACTAAACTACATAAAAAAACTTTTCAACTTAGAGCAACCATAAGTTAGTTGCACTTGATCGATCTGAGCCAAAAGAGAAAAGCACAAGACAACAAAATTAAAAAAAAAAATCAAAGAAAATACAAAGCACAATAGAAATAAATTACAGCAAAATCAACACACCAAAAACTGAAAATAATAAACTATGTTCAAAGCTATTTACAAGGCAGGACTTGGGATTTTGATATTTTAAAGGGTCCTTGGCCAAAGGAGTCAACTTTTTATAATTAAATTTTTCAGGATCCCAAACACGATTACCATAATTTGAAAGACACATACAATAATAGGTATGCTAATTTTTATGGGCACCATCCCACAACAACACTAGATCTGAAATCCTAAAGGTATTTATTTTACCTCTCACCCCACCAAACCAATTTAATCCCATCACTACCATACTTGGACTTTGATCCATTAAACTTCAGGATCCATAACTGGTCTTGAATTATTTTTTTCTTATTATGTGGGTCTCTAATATCGAATAATTATCTTCAGTTATAGTTTCTACCACCATAGTGTAAACTTACCATTTTGAATTAGTTCAAAAAAACTCATTGACATTGTTATACTTAGTGGTAAGCTTCTTTAGTATTTGCTCTCTTTCCAAAAAAGTAGTTTTCATATAGCCATTCAAAAAAATCTAGCAATCATGACTAAGGAGCATCCCATAGGTATTTGAGATATCCACAATTTGGATATCAATGTATTTTTACATCTTATGTTTAGTAGCCAATTGTATGTGAGTTTGATGTAATAGCCCAACCATATTTACCTCTATCTTATCCAATGTAACAATCTTATTGTTGGAGAAATAAGAGACCAACCCTAAACGTTTACCAATAACATATGTTACCACATCACTAGAAGCACTTGAATCCATGAGGAAGTTATGTAAACTTTTACCAGTAATTCTATTAGTCAACAATGGAGGTGGAGATTCTACTTTTTCTTTGTATATAGCCACCTGAGCATCGATAACCTTTGTATTTTCTTATTTCTCAAGCAATAAATCCTTGTGGTTAGTTAACTGAAATGCCTCAACCAAAGGACAATTTTCTTTGGTTTTCTTAAGGGCTTCAATAATTTCATATCTCATATTGCTTTGTTTTGGAGTTTTCTCTATATGTGGTAATAGCATATAGACTTCTAGTTGTAAAGCCATTGTAGGATCCTTAGGTGTAATAGGGTTTTTAGTTTCTTGCACATCAAGTGGGATGGAAGTTCCTTTGGGAGGTGCAAAAGAAGTCAATGGTTCTTTCTCTTTGCTCTGAAGAATATAATTATTCTCTTTGAAATTATTGGTGAGTTTGCACCTCTTTTTCCAAGCACTCTTTAGGTTCATCTTCATCTACTTTTGAGGGTTCATATGTTTCTAAAACTAGGGTTATCCCTGCATTTTTATTAGCTTGATTTATATAATCCTCGTTGGTGTGTGTTAACTCCAAAACTTTCACCTCTTTTTGAACAATATTTAAACTATTTTTAAACTCTGAACCGTCAGCTTCATCGTGTTCAGCACTGGAATGAACCTTACATCATTTGGGTAGAGCAAGGTAAACCAAATTTATGGAAGCTCCAAGGTTGTCATCTAATTGATTGCTATAAGGATTTGGGACTCCTCTATTGTCTAGGCAAGTATGCCATTGGTGGTCAATCCTTTGGAATTCAAAGTCCCTATTTTGAATGTTATTTGTAGGTGGGTTTTCAAGAATTTGCCTTTGCAATTGAAGCATATCATTACTCAATTTTTTATCCATATTTTCTAAGCTACCTAACTTGGTGTTTATACTATTAAGTTGATTTATTCTTTATTCAGCTATTACATTATTTATGGATGTACATGTGTTCAAAAGTGTGGATAATATCGGTTAATTATTTTTTGGAAGTATATGATTGAGGATGTTATTCATAGTTACTTGATTATCCGAAAGTATTTGGATGGTTTGTTGATTTTTCACATTAGGAATCATTTGATTTAGGGGTGCCATATTGAAAGGTTGGTACCGGTTAGGATACATAACTCCTATAATAGGTTAAGCATGGAAAGGTGTTGTGCAAGAGCTTGATTTATTTGTGGTATATGATTGTAATCTCCATGTTGTTTAAGTGATGATAATTGAACCATACCCAAACCTTGAGGAATTAATTGTTGTTCAATTGTTATATGCTTTGGCCAAGGATGTAACTTGAGGAAATCTCCTTAAAAATATGGAAGTTAATGGATCTAGAGATCTAAAGTACATCTAGATGGTTTCTTCCTCTATAAGGATGTAAGGTATCACCAATCTAGTGTATAAATTATGGAACCTAGTATTGAATAGTCTCAAGAATTGATTAGGTTCTCTACGTGCAAAGGTAAACTAATGGTATATCATAGTTGGGTCAACAAGTAATCTAATAGTCTCAAGTAATTCACTATCCTCCTTCTAGTGCTAGTTCTTTTGAGCATGCAAATGATACATTATCAAGGGCATGTCAACATACTTGAAATAGGTATTTGTTCCCTCTTGAAAAGAAAATATCTTTCCCCCAAGGTTTAGGTATACCAGGTCTTGGCCAGTGAGGAGAGACTTAGAGATTGTTGATAATTGTTCCTTCAAGAGGGCATTTGTTGGTTATGCTTAAAATATAAATTTTTTGGTATAATGTTAAAAAAATGAAATGCTTGACTGCATGAAAGAAATCCTACTCCTAATATATATAAGCCTTAAATAAAATTCAAAGGTTAAAGGGTGAGATAAAATAAAATAAAACAATTTAATACTGCCCTAAAGTCCAGCTTTGATCCGATAAAGAAACAAATCCAAATTAAACCAATCCCAACCCGACCAGTATTCACACAACCTGAGGTTTGAGATGGTGCAATATTTAGAGGAGTGATAGACTATGAAATGGACTAAGTGCAACCACCATCATCATGCATAGATTGAACACAACAAATTTCAAAGCCTTTATATTAAAATATAATCAATAAAGCACATTGTTTTTGACATGTTCACTTCGATGGATTACAAAGAGTAAAGCTCAAAAATAGTGGTAACTTAGTTCAAAAACACCATCAAACTACAAAGAGAAAATAAGAAAATCTAAAAAGGGCCATCTAACATATGGTTTTCGACCTTTGTAACAGGCTAGTGAGCCAATTTTAATACAATTTTTGGCTTTCCCCTAGCATTACATTTGGTAATTAATTGCCATCTAATTCTAGGGTGTGCCTTTTGATATTAATTTTCCTGTCATACTGCAGCCATGCCTCATTAAAGTCTTTATTTGTATGATGTTCATGAGCTTTGCAACAACCATACTTCATTTAATCTCAACTCACACAATGCTTAGAAATTATAGAACTGCCATGCGTTACTAATGCAAAATATTGGTTGATCAATAGTTTTCTCCTTCTTCCTTCTTGCATGGTTGTACTTGCCAAGCTTGCATTGAAATTCCATGTCCACCATATTTAATGTGGCCACCAACAAAATTTTCTGCAAAAATAAAAAGGCAAAGGTTAAAACATATTATTATTATTTTAGTTATATTTAGATTTTCTAAGCTTTTAAAATTTTCTTTTTTTTATTTTTTCAAATCCCTAAGGTTTGCTTTTAATTTTAGGGCAAAATATTATATTTAAAAATTTAATTCTAATGGTTTTTTTTCTATATCACCAGTCTGAGCAAGCTCACGAATGCAAGCTCTTTTCTTTTTCTTGGCCGCATTTATTGCAAAGAAATTCTAGCAGTTGCATTCTAAAATTAGATTCGACCTTGACGAAATTGATCACAGATTCATAGAAATTCATGGAATTGCAAAAAATTACAATTTTTGGTAATCTAGGGTTTGGGATTTCTTTCCTCAAATGATTTTATTGGCATGGTCCTGGGTAAGCGAAAGATTCAAATTAATTTAAGTATGGATGGTGAGAAATCCATGGTTTTGAGTAAATAAAAGACATCCCTACGATCAAATTGATTAAACCTTTACCTTGCGGTCGTGCGACTTGATGTGCCTTTTGAAAATTTTATTTTATCCTTTTTATTGATGCAATGTCATCCATTGATATAAATCTCATAAATACACAAACCTTGGTGAAACCAAAGGATTATAGCGCAACTTTAAATGTGAATGAAATTCAGATTAAAAAGAAAATCCCACGATCGTGCTCCAAGGTCGGATTTGGTCAAAGTTGACGAAATTGATCACGGATTCTATAAATTCATAGATTTGAGTATAATTAGATTTGCAATCCCTTTCTCTATGTCGTACCACTTACAAATAAAATCTCATGGCCACACGACACAATATGATTTGTGGCAACTTGACCAAATTGATCACACTTTGCAGTAATTTCACGATTTTGGGCAATTTGCTCATGGTTGTGATTAAATTTTTAACTCATGCCCTCCTTGACTAATTTTCCATAGATTCAATCATTTTCATAGTTTAGAGAAATCTCACAATTGAGATTTCATTCCTTAAATTTCATAGTGAGAAAAATAGGTGAAAATTCAAAGTGTTCATAATATCACGAAACTTTTCATGTCTCTAAAATGGCCAAATGGGTATAAAAAAAAATCAATATAATTGAAACATGCATTACATAGTGAGATATAAATCTATTTTAAGCTTGTGGACTATCACTAGGAAATAATCAAATTTGAATGATGTTTTCACCAAAAATTCTAGAGTATTAATACTAGGCATGAAAGCTTGGCACCATTGTAAAGATAATTTAAAAATATTCCTATCAGTATTTTAATCAAGCCAAACAGAGCTTTACAACAAAATTTATGGTTGTTTTAGGTTTACATCTCCCAAAAGTGGTAAAATTCAAAAAAAACTAAGAAAATTTTCAAAAACAAATTCATGTGGGTCCCCAATTAGGGTGAATTGTGCAATGGCAACATCATGTCATATGTCCTATTGTTTTATCCTTCATCTAGTACATCCATTGTTTTTTTTGTTTGCTTGTCGTACACACTACTTGTTTCCATTGTTCCAAAGTCTTAGGTCGCTCAAACATGGAGGTTATTTTAGTTATTTAGACATACCTAGTGTTACAATCAACCTGCATTGAATGTTGTCAGGTCTTAAAGTGTTGTAGGCCTCTCTTGGTTACCTCAAGTTCACTTTAGGACCAAGCACATATATCACATCTTAATTACATTTTGAGTCTAGGAAATATGAAACTAAGCGTTCCTGACACCATAAAATGAGTGGCTTCCCTTGCTTATCCTATCATGTGCATAATCCATGCATAAGGATCCACATAGCATATAATCATCAATCAACCCCAATATCAAAATATAAAATTATGAAAATGATATTTTATCATGGATTCTTAGGCACAGTAGATGTCTCCATCAGGGCTATATATGCATGACTGGTATTGGGGTATACATTTTGTGTGGTGACACATCTATCATATTCGTGACCTTTTATACAAACCTATGTACACTCATGGATGAGCTAGCTTATATTGGCTTGAGTCATAATTGGTCAATTATATCTGTAATAACCTATTTTCACCTAACCAAAAACTAACCATATTACCCATCAAAATATTTTTTTTGTTTTTACTTACAACCTTAAGTAATGTATGAGAGTATTTTATATGATTTCCATTTGAGCAAGTAATCACATGATTTCAAGGCTATGCACCACACAAGAATCAACTTGATCAGATTCTATCCATGTGCATGGGAGTGGCCAGTGTCCCATAATGATCAGTAGGAATATTCCAGTATTTTTTAAACCAGAATACATATTTCCTTTTTTGTTTAACCCCATGTTAAACCGCCTCAACCATAGGTGTCTTTCAACCTAACAAAAAGTGTATGCCTTGTTGACTACTCATTGTTTAATAATAAAATAATTTTTTAGGTGCAATGCTTAACCATCTAACCATGTTACATATGGTTATTAAGGGAATCATTAGATAGAGTCACATAGACATATTGTTATCTAATATTTTTCTCATTGATTACCACTCTTTGATTTTCATTTAAATACTCTTGGAAACACTTATAATCATTCATAGATACCACATTTATGCTCTTAAGAAAGTAAATATCAATTACTTCAAATGTAAGTAAAGCATCTACTAAAGCATTCTAATAACATAATATAACATATAAACAAAACATGTATTTCCAATATACATAATCTTCAATGTAATTACATAGCTCATATCCTTTGTACATAATCAAGTATTTGGAAACTACAATCTTAAATCATGCTCATAGCTTAAATCACAAGCTCCAAGATCTATTACAAAGATTCTTCCTCTAGGGAATATTTCCAATACAATGATATTCATACAAGACTAAGTGTAAATTCAGCTTCTTCTAGTCTTCACTTCAATTCTGGTTCATCAGGAACGTTAGGTACTAGTTGTCTCATTTCCACCAGTAATTTCATTATTTTAGTTAGTTTGTTCATGGCCATGGTTAAATTTTGGATTCATGTCTTCCTTGACCAATTGACCATGGATTCAAGTATTTTCATGGTTTAACATAAAATATGGGTTGATCACTAATTTTATCCATCTTCCTTCTTGCATGGTTGTACTTGCTAAGCTTACATTGAAATTCCATGACCACCATCATGTCCATCATATTTAATGTGGCCACCAACAAATTTTTTTGCAAAAAATAAAGAAGGCAAAGATTAAAACATTAATATTATTATTATTATTGTCATTTTTGTTTTCCTAAGGTTTTAAAAAAATCTGTTTTTTATTTTTTAAAATCCCTAAGGTTTGCTTTTTAATTTTTAGGGCAAAATATTATTTATAAAAATTTAATTCTAATGGTTTTTTTCTATATCACAACACTAAGAAAGTTCGTGACCATAGGCTCTTTCCTTTTTTCTTTGTCATGTTGATTGCAAATAAAATCCAGCAACAATGCTCCAAAATTGGATTCGACCAATATTGATGAAATTGATCGTGGATTCGTGAAAGTTCATGGATTTGCAAAAATTCACGGCTTTGGGCAATCTAGGGTTCGGGCTTTCTTTCCTCAAATGGTTTAATTAGCATGGTTCTAGGTAAGCAAAAGAATCCAATTGTTTTAAGGATGGATGGTGATAAATCCATTGTTCTGAGCAAATAAAAGACATCCCTATGATCAAATTGATTAAACCTTTACCTTGCGACTACATGACCTAAAACGCATTTTAAAATTTTTCTTTTATCCTTTTTAGTGACGCAATGTCATTCGTTGGTAGAAATATCATAAAGAATTGCAAACCTTAATAAAATTAAATAATTATAGTGCAACTTTAAATGTGAATGAATTCTAGATTAGTCATGGTTTTGTGCAAGTTCTTGCCTTTTCTCTTGGTCGTGCCACTTACAAAAAAAATCCCATGACTGTGCTCCAGAGCCAGATTTGGCCAAAGTTGATAAAATTGATTATGGGTTCACGAAAATTCATGGATTTGAGTATAATTAGCTTTGCAAGCCTTTTCTCTTCATTGTGCCACTTACAAATAAAATCTTGCAGCCACGCGACAAAATAAGATTTATGGCAACTTGATGAAATTGATCGCGATTTGGAGTAATTTCATGGTTTCAAGCAATTTGCTCATGGTCATGGTTAAATTTTGGATTCATTTCTTCCTTGATCAATTGACCGTGAATTCAAGTATTTTCACGATTTAGGGCAATCTCGCAGTCAGGATTTCATTCCTTAAATTTTGTAGTGAGACAAATAGGTATTAATTCAAAGTGCTCGTTATCTCATGAAACTTTCCATGTCCCTAAAATGGCTAAATGGGTATCCAAAATAGTTAATATAATTGAAAATTTTATTATATATTGAGATATAAATCCATTTTAATCTCATAGATTGTCATAGGGAAATGATGAAATTTGACTGATATTTTTATCAAAACTTCTAGAGTATTAATGTTGGGCATATAATCTTGGCACCATTGTAAATATTAATTTCAAAATATTCTTATTAGGATTTGAATAAAGCCAAATGGAACTTTACAACAAAAGTTATGGTCATTTTAGGGTTACAACTCCTAAAAGTGGTAAAATAAAAAAATAAAAAAAAACTAGGAAAATTTTCAAAAAAACATTCAAGTGGATCCCCAATTGGGGTGATTTTTACAATGGCAACAACAAATGGTGACTCTACTGGAAAATGCTCCTAAGCATTTTAGGAATAGAAATAACCCTCTCTAAAAACAATGAAACTTCTAAACCAAAAAAACCAAAAATTGGCATCCACCCAAGGTTGGGATTAGGCAATTTATCTGAAAGCAAAATCTCATTTTGTTTTATAAAAAGTTTGTAAATGTGAATTCATTTTGTTCCAAAATCAGTAAAAATTTACCACCATAGTTTGGAATATTAGGCTAGTTTACCCTTGAGAAAACATTGGTCTACTTATGATGAGTTTTGTTGCACAAGTAGACATGCCACCAATTATCGAACATTACTCCATTGCTAGTTGGGTGTCTATATCCTCGATGGAGTTACCTCTGATATCACTCTAGACCTTGCTCTACTAATATCCAAGTGTTCATAGCCCTGGTAGAGGTTTTTTGAATCACCCAAGCACTTGAGTCCTTTCTCTTTTTTTCTTTTTTTTGTTTGAACATAGATTTTTCTTCTTTTTTTAATACCAAAAATTTCATTAGCATTAGGTTATGTTTTTGGGTTGGGGATCACCATGGAAAATAATAGGTAAAACACTTGTATGGATTTCACCTATAAACAAAACCATAATGGTTTCATTCCTCCTGATTTGAAAATCCTTTTAAAGTGTTTTCAGTGTGAAGTTGTAACATCATTTTGTAGTGCTTTCAGATTCATCTGCTTTGTCCCAAACAAGGAATAAACATCAAACATTTGATTAAACTAATTTTAGCTTCATTGAGCTCAGTGTGGGACCCTTCATCCCTAAATTGCATAGAAAAAATTTTCAACTAAGAGCAACCATAAGTTGGTTACACTTGATCGATATGAGCCAAAAGAGAAAAATACAAGATAGAGCAAAAAAAAAAATCAAACACAAAGCACAATAGAAATAAATTACGACGAAATAAACACACCAAAAACTATTATAGCAAAATCAACACACCAAAAACACAATAGAAATAAATTATAGTGAAATTAAAAACAATAAACTATGTGCAAATCTATTTACAAGGCAAGACTTGGAATTTTGATATTTGAAAGGGTCCTTGGCCAAAGGAGTCAACTTTTTCATAATTAAATTTTCCATGATCCCAAACATGATTACCAAAATTTGAAATACACCTATGATGATAGGAATACCAATTTTTATGGGTGTCATCCCACAAAAAAAACTAAATCTAAAATCTTAAAGGCCTTTATTTTACCTCTCTCATCCCACCAACTCAATTTAATCCCATCACTACCATACTTGGACTTTGATCCATTAAACTCAAGGGTCCATAACTGGTCTTGAATTATTTTTTGCTTATTATGTGGGGTCTCTAATATAAAATAATTATCTTTAGTTAAGGTTTCCACCATCATAGTGTAAACTCTCCATTCTGATTCGATGCAAAAAACTTCATGGACATTGTTGTACTTAGTGGTAAGCTTCTTCAATATTTGCTCTCTTTCCAAAAAATTAGTTTCCATATAGCCATTCAGATTTTTTGACCAATCATGACTGATCAGCATCCCATAGGCATCTGAGATATCCACAACCTGGATATCAATGTATTTTTACATTCTGGATTTAGTACCCAACTATATGTGGGTTTGATGTAATAGCCCAACCATATTTACCTCTATATTATCTAATGTAACATTCTTATTGTTGGAGAAAGTAGGGGCAACCCTAAAATTTTACCAATAACATATGGCATCACTTCATTAGAAGCACTTGAATCCACAAGGAAGTTATGTAAACTTTTACCAACAATTCTAGTAGTCAACAATGAAGGTGGGGATTATACCTTTTCTTTGTATATAGCCATGTGAGCACCGATAACCTTTGTATTTTTTTCTTCCTCAAGAAACAAATCCTTGTGGTCAGTTAACTGAATTGCCTCTACCAAAGGACTATATTCCTAGATTTTTTTAAGGCCTTCAATAATATCATATTCTATATTCCTTTATTTTGGAGTTTTCTCTATCTATGGCAATGGCATATTGACTTCTAGCTGTGAAGGCATTGCAATATCCTTAGGTTGAATAGGGCTTTTAGTTTCATGCACATGAGTTGGTGTAGAAGTTCCTTTAGGAGATGTAAAATAAGTCAATGGTTCTTTCTCTTTGCTTTGAAGAATATAATTATTATCTCTTTGAAATTGTAGAGTTTGCACCTCTTTTTCCAAGAACTCTTTAGGTTCATCTACATCTACTTCTGAGGGTTCATATGTTTCTAAAACTATTGTTGTCCCTGCATTTTGATTAGCTTGATTTTTAAAATCCTCGTTGGTAGGTACTAACTCCAAAACTTTCAACTATTTTTGGACAATATTTATATTAGTTTTAAACTCTGGATCATCAACTTCACCATCTTCAACAATGGAATGGACCTTGCACCACTTGGGCAGAGCAAGGTCAACCAAATTTATGGAAGATACAAGGTTATCATCTAATTGATTGCTAGAATAATTTGGGACTCCTCCACTGTCTAGGAAAGTATACCATTGGTGGTCAGTCCTTTGGAAGTCAAATTACCTATTATGAATGTTATTTGCAGGTGAGCTTTGATGAATTTGCCTTTGTAGTTGAAGCATATCATTGCTCAATTTTTGAACCATATTTTCTAAGCTGTCTAACTCAGGATTTATGCTATTAAGTTGACTTGGTCCCGATTGAGCTATTACATTATTTATGGATGCAAATGTGTTCAAAAGTGTAGATAAGCTTGATTGATCATTTACTAGAAATATATGATTGAGAATGTTTTTCATGGTCAGTTGATTGTCCGAATGTGTTGGGATGGTTTGTTGATTTTTCACATTAGACATCATTTGATTTAGGGGTACCAGATTGAAAGGTTGGTACTGGTTGGAATCCATAACTCCTAGAAATGGGTTAATCATGGGAAGGTGTTGTGTAAGAGCTTTATTTATTTATGGTACCTGATTGTAAGCTCTAGGTTATTCGAGTGATGATAATTGACCCATACCCAAACCTTGAGGAATTAATTATTGTTAAATTTTTACTGCATCATTATATGCTTTGGGTAAGGATATAACTTGAGGAAATTTCCTCAAAAGTATGGAAGCTAATGTGTCTAGGGCTCTAAAGTACATCTATATGGTTTTTTCCTTTGTAAGGATGTAAGGTGTCACTAGTCTAGTGTATAAATTATAGAACCTAGTATTGAATTGTCTCAAGGATTGATTAGGTTCTCTACAAGTAGATATAAATTGATGGTATATCACAGCTTGGTCAATGCGTAATCTAAAATTATTGATAAATGTTGCTTCTAACTAAGCCCAAGAAGTGATAGAGCCTAAAGGTAAGTTGATATACCAATCATAAGCAAACTCATCTAATTCGTATGGAAATATTCTACAGGTAACATCTTCATGCATAATTTGGAAACGAATTAAGGTATCTATGTATTCCTGAATATGATCTTCACCTAACCTCATTCTAGTAGACCTATACTAGGGAATATGTATTTCAGCATCCTTAAGCATACCATGTGCAAGTCCAAGTATGTTCAGAGGGCTACTCCCTACTAACCATGGAGTAACGGATGCCATCGATGGACCTTAAAGATAGTGATATTTGGTACAAACTTTAACAGTAAATATGCATAAAAACTATGCCAAAAAACTTATTTCTTGGAATTGGGCCCTCCTAGCATCAGTTTTGTTGAGTTTTGAGGGCCTAAAGGACTTAGAAAATTAGAAATTCACTATCGTTCTTCTAGCACCAGTTCTATTGAGCATGCAAATGACACATTGTCAAGGGTATATCAACATACTTGAAATAGAGATATGTTCCCTCTTGAAAATAAAATATCTTTTCCCCCAAGGTTCGGGTATGCCAGGTCTTGGCTAGTGTAGATAGACTCAAAGGTTGTTGATAACTATTTCTTCAAGGGAGCTTTTGTTAGTTATGCTTAAAAATATAAATTTCTTGGTACAATGCTAAAAAAATGAAATTTTGACTGCATGAAAGAAATTCTACTCCTAATCTAAATAAGCTTCAAATAAAATTCAAAGGCTAAAGGGTGAGATAAAATAAAAGAAAAACAAGTTAATATTTCCCTAAACTTCAGCGATGATCTGATAAAGCAACAAATCCAAATTAAACCAATCTCAACCCGACCAGTATTCAAACGGGCTATGGTTTGGGATGGTGCAATCTTTAGAGGAGTGATAGACTATGAAATGGACTGAGGTAAACCACCATCAGAATGTGCAGATTGAACACAACAAGTTTTAAAGCCTTTATATTAGAATATAGTCAATCAAGCACATTGTTTCCGACTTTTTTACTTTTATGGATTACAAAGAGTACAACTCTAAAACAGTGGTAACTTTATTTAGAAACACCATCAAACTCCAAAGAGAAAAGAAGAAAGCAAAAAATGATCAACTAACATATGGTTTTTGACCTTTGTAACTAGCTAGTGAGCCAATATTTTTACAATTAATTATCATCTAATTCCAGGATGTGCCTCCTGAAATTAATTCTCCCACCATACTACGACCATACCTCATTAAAGTCTTCATTTATATGATGTCCGTGAGCTCTACAACAACCATACTTTATTTAATCTCAATTTGCATGATGCTTAGGAATTCTGGAACCGCCATGCCTCATTAACACAAAATTTGGGTTGATCAATAAATTTCTCCATCTTCCTTCTTGTACGGTTGTACTTGCCAAGCTCGCATTGAAATTCCATGTCTGCCATCATGTCAACCATATTTAATGTGGCCACCAACAAAATATTTTGCAAAATTTAAAAAAGACAAAGGTTAGAACATTAATATTATTATTATTTTAGTTATTTTTAGTTTTCCTAAGGTTTTTATTTTTTTATTTTTATTAAATTATTAAGGTTTGCTTTTAGTTTTAGGGCAAAATAGTATTTATAAAAAATTAATTCTAATGTTTTTTTTATATCACGGCTCTGAGCAAGATCGTGGTTGCGGGATCCTTCCTTTTTTCTTGGCAATATTTATTGCAAGGAAAATCCATCAACTGCACTCCAAAATTGGATTCGGCCAATGTTGATGAAATTGATTGCGGATTTCACGAAAATCTATGGATTTGTGAAAATTCATGGTTTCTAGAGTTCAAGATTTCTTTCCTCAAATGATTTTATTGGTATGGTCCCAGGTAAATGAAATATTCCAAGTGTTTTAAGAATGAATGGTGAGAAATCCATGGTTTCAAGCAAATAAAAGACACCCCTATAGTCAAATTTATTAAACCTTTACCTCACGATCGCACAACCTGAAGTGTATTTTGAAAATTTTATTTTATCCTTTTTATTGATGCAATGTCGACCATTGATAGAAATCTCATAAATACTTACAAACCTTGGTGAAATAAAATATTATAGCGCAAATTTAAATGTGAATGAAATCTCAATTGATCATAGATTTGTGCAAGTTCTTGCCTTTTCTCTTGGTCACACCACTTAAAAAGAAAATCCCATGACCTCGCTCCAAAGTCGTATTGAGCTAAAGTTGACGAAATTGATCGTGGATTCGTGGAAATTCATATATTTGAGTATAATGAGCTTTGCAAGCCCTTTATCTTTGTCGTTACACTTACAAATAAAATCCCTCGATTGCATGACAAAATAATATTTGTGGCAACTTGACCAAATTGATCGCGGTTTGGAGTAATTTCATGGTTTTAGTCAATTTGCTCATGGCCATGGTTAAGTTTGGATTCATGTCTTTATTGAACAATTGACCATGGATTCAAGCATTTTAATGGTTTAGGGTAATCTTGCGGTCAGGATTTCATTCCTTAAATTTCCCAGTGAGAAAAATAGCTAAAAATTCAAAGTGCTCATAATATTATGAAACTTTCTATATCTCTAAAATGACCAAATGGGTATTTAAAATAGTCAAGATAATTAAAAATTTTGTTATATATTGATATATAAATCCATTTGAAATTTGTAGACTATCACGAAGAAATGATAAAAGTTATATGATGTTTTTATCAAAACTTTTAGAGTATTAATGTTGGGCATGAAATATTGGCACCATTGTAAAGATAATTTCAAAATATTCCTATCAGACTTTGAATTAAACCAAATGGAGATTTTCTTAGTTTTTTTTTCTATTTTACCACTTTTGGGAGATGTAAACCTAAAATCACCATAACGTGAATGAAATCTCAATTGATCGTAGATTTACCCAAGTTCTTGACTTTTCTCTTGGTCACACCACTTACAAAGAAAATCCCATGACCTTGGTCCAAAGTCGAATTTGGCCAATGTTGACGAAATTGATTGTGGGTTCATGGAAATTTGTATATTTGAGTATAATTAGCTTTGCAAGCCCTTGCTCTTCATCATTCCACTTACAAAGAAAATCCCTCGGTTGCATGACAAAATAATATTTGTGGCAACCTAACCAAATTGATCGCAGTTTGGAATAATTTCACTATTTCAGTAAATTTGCTCATGGTGAAGAACACAAGCTTATACTGAGAGGGGGTGAACAGTATAAGACCACTTTTTACTTTTCTTATCCCAATCAATATTATACAATATATCAATGGCAATATCAATGGCAGAAATCAAAGCAATGTACAAATCATCACACACACATGAGACACCAATTTATGCGGTTCGCTCAATGTGAGATATATCCACGGATAATATCTTTCACTAAATTTTATCAATCCAAATTCTGGGAATACCTTTCCTGATTATAGTTTTTATGGGCACCAACCCAAAGGAGACACCAATCCCCTAATCTCGAGTTTGTGGGCACCAACCCATAGGAGACACCAATCCCCTAATATTGAGTTCGTGGGCACCAACCCACAGGAGACACCAATCCCCTAACTCTGCTCTGGCTGGTGATCCTCTAGAAGACCTCTGCCTCTGTTGCCCTTAGCAAATGGAACTTTATCCACATAAGACACCTGTCCTCCCTACTCTGGTTGGAGACCTTTGTCCTCAACTCTATCACCTCTAAAGCTGGTCCTCGAATTTGCACTAAACATAGTCCTTCGGTCTAGCACAAATGTCCTCGTTCGTCTTTGCCTATTTTCTCTCTATGCCCTCTACTCTCTCTGTGCAAATACAACAGCATTGTCTTCACACACTCTGCTTCCTTTGTGATCTCTCTCACTTAGAAGATTTGACGAAATGCACTTTGTACACTACGATCAAATTTTGCACTCTGCTCTCGACGATCGAACTTCTTGCTCTATGCACTATCTATGAACTTCGCACTTCAACCATGCATTCGATACACTTCTCAACTCTCCAAACAACCCTCCTTTTATACTAACACTTTCAAGATCAAAACTTTGATCTTAGTCGACTGCACAACCCTAAACTACATCGACTGCAAACCCTAAACTACATCGGTTGCAAATCCTAAACATCGTCGGCTCACATTTAACTTTGTCGCCTCACTGCCTCTGTAACTCTTCTATAGCTTCTACTGTGAAACTACAACATGTCACGATATCGTGACACTTTTGCAACCGTACACTCCCTTTTGGATTTTGTCGTGATATCGCGACACTTTAGCCTTTGACGACTTCATCTAAGCTCTTGTCGCGATATCGCGACACTTTTGTCTTTGTCAGCATCAACTTTGCTTTTGTCGCGATATCGTGACACTTCTCCCTTCGTCGACCTCCTTTCTGCTTTTGTCGCGAAATCGTGACACTTCTCCTATAGAAGACCTGCTTTCAGTTTCTGTCGTGAAATCGTGACACTTACGCTTCCTTGCACTCTTTTTTGCTTGCACTAGCAAAAACGAAACATGTCGTGAAATCGTGACACTTTCGCCTTTGAGCTCTTCCTTCTTGAAATTGTCATGAAATTGTGACGCTTCTTCTTCCATGCTCTTTCGATTTGCTTCTATCATGAAATCATGACTCTTCTCCTGTTGAAGACCTACTTTCTATTTCTGTCATGAAATCATGACACATTCTGCAACCGTAAGCTTTATCTTCAACCTGTCATGAAATCGTGAAACTTCCTGCATCTGTATGCTTTTTCTTCAACCTATCACGAAATCGTGACAGTTCTCACTTCGAACTCTTTTCTCTGCTGCATGTCGTGAAATCGTGACAGTTCCCACTTGGAACACTTTCCTTTGCTGCATGTTGCGAAATCGTGACAGTTCCCATTCCAAAATCTATAGCATGTCACGAAATCGTGACACTTTTTATTTTGCTTTCTCTCTCCTCAAACTCGTCGCGAAATCATGATAGTTCACACTGGACTCTAGCTCTTCTGCAACACGTCGTGAAATCATGACACTTTACCTTGCTTTCACTTTGTCTTCTGACTTGTCATGAAATCGCGACACTTTTTCGTCCGTTCAACCTTCCTAGCAATATGTCACGAAATCGCGACATTTCTGACTCAAAACATTCTCTCTCCTCTTTGAGTCGCGAAACTGCGACATGTCGCGATATCGCGACACTTTTCTAACTTGCTTTCTTTCGAACTTGTCATGCCGAAACCTTCATCAAAACAAATTATTTTACATCAAATCAAATTCCTTCAAAAGCTTCTTTGACATCAATGACAACTTATACACTTGAGCAAATGCAATGTACCCAAAGTACCCAAAATTGCCAACAATCTCCCCCTTTGTCATTGATGGCAAACCTTTACTAAAAACACGTCTCAAGAGCCAAAACTGAAACCAACTATGCTAACAACTGAGAAACTGTGCCCACAACTAAGAATCTTCCTTTGAAGTTTTGCTCCCCCTAACTTGAAGCTTTCCTCTTCACTTGAAGCTCTCCCCCTTACTCATATCTCTCCCCCTTTGTCATCAATGGCAAAGGGTCACCTTTGGGGCTCGGGACTAAGAATGAGCCTCTTAGCTTAGTCCCTCCCCCACCTCCTGATGAGGTGATTAATTCTGGGGTGGGAGTACAACTCCCAATTTCTCCCTTAGATACTCAAACGTATCTCTTGGAAGAGGTTTGGTGAAGATATATGCAATCTGCTCTTTAGTAGACACATACTCTACCTTGACCTGCTTGTCTTGCACTTTCTCCCTTAGAAAGTGATACTTGATGGAAATATGCTTTGTCCTTGAGTGCATTACCGGATTTTTGGAAATACTTATGGCACTTGTATTATCACAAAGTATGGAGATGGGTTGTTCATGCTTGACTTTGAAATCCTCCAAGGTGGTTTTCATCCATAAAACCTGTGTACACCCAGCCACTGCTGCTATGTATTCAGCCTCTGCCGTAGATAAGAAAACTGAAGGTTGTTTCTTACTTAGCCAAGAAACCAAACTCTTTCCCAGAAAGAATGCTCCACCACTAGTTCTTTTCCTGTCATCATTATTTCCTACCCAATCTGCATCTGTATAAGCTGTGAGAGTGAAATCATCACCTTTGGGATACCAAAGCCCAAAGTCCATAGTGCCCTTCAGATATCTAAAAATCCTCTTAATTGCTATAACATGAGAATCTTTAGGAGTTGCCTGAAATCTTGCTACTAACCCAACTGCTCGCATGATATCTGGTCCAGTAGTTGTAACATATAATAAACTGCCAATCATTGATATGTACAACCTCTGATCTACCGTTGGAGATTCATCATCTTTACTCATCTTGCACCTTGTAATCATTGGAGTACATACTGGTTTGTTGTCCATCATCCCAAATTTCTTCAACATTTCTTTGATATACTTTCCTTGAGAGAGAAATACACCATCTTTTGATTGAGCAATCTAAAGACCTAAAAAGAATGATAGCTCTCCAATCATAGACATCTCAAATTCCTTCTGCATGGTGTTAGCAAAATCTTTGCACATCTGAGTATTATTTCCCCCAAAAATAATATCATCAACATAGACAACCATAATCAACATATCATCACCTTCATCCTTAATATACAAATTGCTATCTGCCACACCTTTCCTGAAGCCTTGCTCATGAAGGTACCTGTCAAGTCTTGAGTACCAAGCCCTAGGTGCTTGCTTTAACCCATACAAGGCCTTTTTCAGTTTACACACATAGTCTAACTATTCTGAGAGAGACACGCCTTCTGGCTATTCTATGTAGACTTCTTCTTCCAACACTCCATTTAAAAAAGCTGACTTTACATCCATTTGATATACCTTGAATGATTTGAAGCTTGAAAGGGCCAAAAACATTCTGATAGCTTCAATACGAGCAACAGGAGCAAACGTCTCTTCGAAATCAACACCTTCTACTTGAGCATAACCTTTGCAGACTAACCTAGCTTTGTTTCTAACAATCTTTCCATCCTCATTGAGTTTATTTCTGAATATCCATTTTGTGCCAATGACATTCTTGTCCTTAGGTCTTGGAACCAAATCCCAAGTTTCACTTTTCTCTATTTGATTTAGCTCTTCATCCATTGCTTTTACCCAAAACTTATCTGCACATGCTTCACTAAAATATTTTGGCTCAATCTGAGATAATAATGAAACATTTGTAGAATCACGTGAAGGAATGACTCTTCTTCTTGTTTGCCTACTATTTGGATCACCAATGATCAAATCTTTGGGATGATGTTTCTGAACATATCGTGAAGGAGTTTTGGGAAGCAGTTTTTGTCTTTCCTCTTCTTCATCTAAAACCTCTCTGAATTCTTCTTGACAAATTTCATCACTGAGTTCCTTGATCGGTTCTCTTATCCCTGTCTTTTCATCAACTGTTACATTTATGCTCTCTACAAATGTATGAGTTCTTTTGTTGAAGCATCTGTAGGCCTTGCTTCTGCTTGGAATATCCAAGAAATATTCCCTCATCACACCTAGGATCAAACTTACCCAAATTCTGATCTTCCCTTCTGATGAAGCACTTACTCCCAAACACTTTGAAGTATTTTACTATAGCTGGTCTTCCTTTCCACAACTCATAAGAAGTTTTATGATGATTGACTCTAAGTTGGGCCCTGGTGATAATGTAGATTGTTGTACTGACTGCCTCTTTCCAAAAGCCATCTAAAATTTTTGACTCATTTAACATAGCTCTAGCCATATTTTCAATAGTTCTGTTTTTCCTTTCAACTACTCCATTTTGTTGAGGAGTTCTTACTGCTGAATATTCTCTTTTGATTCCTTGTTGCTCATAGTATTCCACAAATTCATTTGAAGTGAACTCTCCTCCTCTATCTGATCTTAAGCATTTTATTCTCTTGTCAGTCTCATTTTCAATCATTTCTTTGAAAGCTTTAAATTTTTCAAAAGCTTCATATTTTTCTTTGAGAAAAGTAACCCACGTCATTCTAGAATAATCATCTATAAACAACATGAAGTAGCTTTCTCCCTGAATGCTCTGAGTTCTGGTAGGGCCACATAAATCAGTATGAATAAGATCCAAGGGTTTTGAAGAAGTATACCCTTTTTATTTGAAACTGGTTCTAGTCTGTTTTCCATGTTGACAAGGACCGCAAATGATGTTATGGGGCCTTTTTATTTTGGGCAAGTCTCTAACTGCTTCCTTGTTACTAATATTGACAAGATTATCAAAGCTCAAATGCCCCAATATTTTATGCCATAACCAACTCTCATCTTCTTGAGTTAGAAAACACTTTTCCTTTTTTATCTCACTTAGCATGTAAAGATTGTTTGGAGTCCTTGTAGCACTAGCAATGAGTTTTCCATTTTTTTCTTTACGTATCTCACATCTATCTGAAAATAAAGATACTATGTGTCCTTGATCACAAAGTTGACTCACACTTAGAATATTATGTCTTAGGCCTTCTACATAAAGCACATTTTCTATTTTGGATTTCCCATCCAAACTAAGAGTCCCTTTACCATAGATTTTAGCTGACCTGTTATCTCCAAAACTAATTGTTCCTCTGTTTGTGTTTTTTAAGACCAAAAACTTTTCCTTTTCACCAGTCATATGTTTTGAACAACCACTATCAAGATACCATTTCTCTACTTTGTCTTGAGCATGAAAAGCAGTTTGAACTATCATTGACTTAGATTTGATCTCATTTCTCTTTTTAGTGAACTCAAGGCTAGATCTATCCAAACTGCACATCCTTGCTATATGCCCAAAATTCTTGCACTTGTAACACATGACATTTTTATCCATAAGAGGTGCAAAAGAGTTAACATTTTCCTTACTATGGCTATTCAAAGACTTATTGCAATGCATAGCTTTGTGACCAAATTTCTTGCAGGAAAAATAGTAGCCATGGAAAGTATTATGTAACCTGTTTTGATGCCTTGGATGATTGTTCTTCTTGTGACCAACTGGAATCCACCGCTCTTTAGGATGAAGATTGATCTTGCTATCTCTTCTTCCTGACATTGATGCTTGAGAACAAAACTCTCTTCACTAAATTTCTCAACCTTTCTTAAAACCCAAAAGAATTCACCTTTGAGATCGAACTCAACCTCTTCATCCTTTTCTGAATCTGTATGTTTCTCTGATAGATCCTTCTCCAAGCTGTTAGGCTCTTTCTAGAGAGACCCACTCTGATACCAATTGAAGAACACAAGCTTATACTGAGAGGGGGGGTGAACAGTATAAGACCACTTTTTACTTTTATTATCCCAATCAATATTATACAATATATCAATGGCAAAAATCAAAGCAATGTACAAATCATCACACACACATGAGACACTAATTTACGCGGTTCGCTCAATGTGAGCTACATCCACAGATAATATTTTTCACTAAATTTTATCAATCCAAATTCTGGGAATACATTTCCTGATTACAGTGTTTATGGGCACCAACCCAAAGGAGACACCAATCCCCTAATCTCAGGTTCATGGGACCAAACCTGGACATCCCTAATCTCGAGTTCATGGGCACCCACCCACAAGAGACACCAATCCCCTAACTCTGCTCTGGCTGGTGATCCTCTAGAAGACCTCTGCCTCTGCTGCCCTTAGAAAATGGAACTCTATCCACAGAAGATACCTGTCCTCCCTGCTCTGGTTGGAGACCTCTATCCTCAACTCTATCACCTCCAAAGCTGGTCCTCAAATTTGCACTAAACATAGTCCTTCGGTCTAGCACAAATGTCCTCGTTCGTCTTTGCTTATTTGCTCTCTATGCCCTCTACTCTCTCTGTGCAAATACAGCAGCACTGTCTTCGTGCACTCTGCTTCCTTTGCAATCTCTCTGACTTATAAGATTCGACGAAATGCACTCTGTACACTATGATCAAATTTTGCACTTTGCTCTCGACGATCGAACTTCTTGCTCTGTGCACTATCTACGAACTTCGCACTTCAACCATGCATTCAATACCCTACTCAACTCTCCAAATAGCCCTCCTTTTATACTAACACTTTCAAGATCAAAACTTTGATCTTAGTCGGCTGCACAACCCTAAACTACGTCGATTGCAAACCCTAAACTGCATCGGCTGCAAATCCTAAATATCGTCAGCTCACATTTAACTTTGTCGCTTCACTGCCTCTGTAACTTTTCTGTAGCTTATGCCGTGAAACTACATGTCGCGATATCATGACACTTTTGCAACCGTACACTCCCTTTTGCCTTTTTTCATGATATCACGACACTTTAGCCTTTGACGACTTCATCTAAGCTCTTGTCACGATATCGTGACACTTTTGTCTTTGTCAGCATCAACTTTGCTTTTGTCGTGATATCGCGACACTTCTCCCTTCGTCGACCTCCTTTCTACTTTTATCGCAAAATCATGACACTTCTCCTATAGAAGACCTGCTTTCATTTTCTATCGTGAAATCGCGACACTTACGCTTCCTTGCACTCTTTTCTGCTTGCACTAGCGAAAATGGAACATGTCGCGAAATCGCGACACTTTCGCCTTTGAGCTCTTCCTTCTTGAAATTGTCGTGAAATCGCGACGCTTCTTCTTCCATGCTCTTTCGATTTGCTTCTGTCATGAAATCATGACTCTTCTCCTGTTGAAGACCTGCTTTCTATTTCTGTCATGAAATCATGACACATTCTGCAACTGTAAGCTTTATCTTCAACCTATCGTGAAATCATGACACTTCCTGCATCCGTATGCTTTTTCTTCAACCTATCGCGAAATCATGATAGTTCTCAGTTCAAACTCTTTTCTCTGATGCACGTCGTGAAATCATGACAGTTCCCACTTGGAACACTTTCCTCTGCTGCATGTCGCGAAATCATGACAGTTCCCATTCCAAACTCTGTATCATGTCGTGAAATCGTGACACTTTTCATTTTGCTTTCTCTCTCCTTGAACTCGTCGTGAAATCGTGACACTTTTTCACCCTAGCGCTCTAGCTCTTCTCGGCACGACACGTCATGAAATCGTGACACTTTACCTTGCTTTCACTTTGTCTTCTGACTATGTCACGAAATCGTGACACTTTTTCTTCCGTTTAACTCTCTCTCCTAGCATTATGTCACGAAATCACGACATTTCTGACTCGAACATTCTCTCTCCTCTTTGAGTCGTGAAACTGCGACATGTCGCGATATCGCGACACTTTTCTAACTTGCTTTCTTTTGAACCTGTCATGTCGAAACCTTCATCAAAACAAATTATTTTACATCAAACCAAATTCCTTCAAAAGCTTCTTGACATCAATGACAACTTATACACTTGAGCAAATGCAATGTACCCAAAGTACCCAAAATTGCCAACACATGGCCATGGTTAAATTTTGGATTCATGTATTTATTGACCAATTGACCATGGATTCAAGAATTTTTGTGGTTTAGGGTAATCTTGCAATCGAGATTTCATTCCTTAAATATCCTAGTGAGAAAAATAGATAAAAATTCAAAGTGCTCATAATCTTATGAAACTTTCTATATCTCAAAAATGACCAAATGGATATCCAAAAAGGTCAAGATAATTGAAATTTTTTTTATATATTTAGAGATAAATCCATTTTAAGTTTGTATACTATCGCAAAGAAATGATAAAAGTTGAATGATGTTTTCATTAAAACATTTAGATTTTTAATTTTGGGCATGCAAGCTTGGAACCATTGTAAAGATAATTTCAAAATATTCCTATCATGCTTTTAATTAAGCCAAATGGAGCTTTACAACAAACATTATGGTGATTTTAGGTTTATAACTCCCAAAAGTGGTAAAATTCAAAAAAAAACTAAGAAAATTTTCAAAAAAAAATATTCAAGTGGGTCCCTAATTGGGGTGAGTTGTGCAATGGCAAAAACAAATGACAAATCTATCAGAAAATACTCTTAAGAATTTTGGGAATAGAAGGAACCCTCTCTAAAAACATTGAAACTTCTAAACCAACAAAACCAAAAATTGGCATCCACCCAAGGTTGGAGTTAGGTGATTTCTCTGAAAACAAAATCTTATTTTGTTTTAGAAAAAATGTATGAATGTGAATTCATTCTATTCCAAAATCAGTCAAAATTTGCCACTATGGTTTGGAAATTAGATTAGTTTACCCCTGAAAAAACATTGGTCTACTTATGATGAGTTTTGTCACACAGGTAAACATACCACCAATTATCGAGCATTGCTCTATTGCCAACTAGGTGTCTATAGCCTCAATGAAATTATATCTAATCCCACTCTAGACCTTGCTTTACTATGAGCTAGGTATTCATATCCCTGATAGAGGTTGTCTGAATCACCCAAGCACTTGAGCCCTTTCTCTTTTTTCTTTTTTTGTTTAAACATAGATTTTTTTTTAATACTAGAAATTTCATTAGCATCGGGTTCTTTTTTTGGGTTGGGAATCACCATGGAAAATAAGAGAGCAAACACTTTGATGGATTTTACCTAAAAATCAAACCACAATGGTTTCATTCCTCCTTATTTGAAAATCCTTTAAAATCATTTTCAATGTGAAGTTGTAACGTCATTTTGTAGTACTTTCATATTCATTTACTTTATTCCAAACAAGGAATAAATATCAAATAGTTGATTAAACTAATTTTGGCTTCATTGAGCTCAATGTGGGACCCTTCACCCCTAAATTACATAGTTAAACTTTTCAACTTAGAGAAACCATAAGTTAGTTGCACTTGATCGATCTGAGCCAAAAGAGAAAAGCACAAGACAAAACAAAATTTAAAAAAAAAAATCAAAGCAAATACAAAGCACAATAGAAATAAATTACAACGAAATCAAAACGCTAAAAACTAAAAATAATAAACTATGTTCAAAGCTATTTACAAGACAGGAATTGGTATTTTTATATTTGAAAGGGTCCTTGGCCAAAGGAGTCAACATTTTATAATTAAATTTTTTAGGATCCCAAACACGATTACCATAATTTGAAAGACACCTATCATGATAGGCATGCCAATTTTTATGGGCATCATCCCACAACAACACTAGATCTGAAATCCTAAAGGTCTTCATTTTACCTCTCACCCCACCAAATCAATTTAATCCCATCACTACCATACTTGGACTTTGATCCATTAAACTTGAGGATCCATAACTGGTCTTGAATTATTTTTTTCTTATTATGTGGGTCTCTAATATTGAATAATTATCTAAAGTTATAGTTTCTACCACCATAGTGTAAAATTGCCATTTTGACTCAGTGCAAAAAAACTCATTGACATTGTCATACTTAGTGGTAAGCTTCTTTAGTATTTGCTCTCTTTCCAAAAAAGTAGTTTTCATATAGCCATTCAACATTTTTACCAATCATGACTAAGGATGATCCCATTGGTATTTGAGATATGCACAACTTGGATGTCAATGTATTTTTGCATCTTGGGTTTAGTAGCCAATTGTATGTGAGTTTGATGTAATAGCCCAACCATATTTACCTCTATCTTATCCAATGTAACAATCTTATTGTTGGATAAATAAGAGTTCAACCCTAAAATTTTACCAATAACATATGGCATCACATAATTAGAAGCACTTGAATCCACCAGACAATTATGTAAACTTTTACCAGTAATTCTAGTAGTCAACAATGGAGGTGGGAATTCTACTTTTTCTTTGTATATAGCCACCTGAGCATCGATAACCTTTGTAGTTTCTTATTTCTCAAGCAATAAATCCTTGTGGTTAGTTAACTAAACTGCCTCAACCAAAGGACTATTTTCCTTGGTTTTCTTAAGGTCTTCAATAATGTCATATCCCATATTGCTTTGTTTTGGAGTTTTCTCTATCTGTGGTAATGACATATTGACTTCTAGATGTAGAGGTATTGCAGGATCCTTAGGTGGAATAGGGCTTTTAGTTTCTTGCACATCAAGTGGGATGGAAGTTCCTTTGGGAGGTGCAAAAGAAGTCAATGGTTCTTTCTCTTTGATCTAAAGAATATAATTATTCTCTTTGAATTTTTTTGTGAGTTTGCACCTCTTTTTTCAAGCACTCTTTAGGTTCATCTACATCTGCTTCTGAGGGTTCATATGTTTCTAAAACTAGGGTTGTCCCTGTATTTTTATTAGCTTTATTTCTACAATCCTCGTTGGTGTGTTCTAACTCCAAAACTTTCACCTCTTTTTGGACAATATTTAAACTATTTTTAAACACTGAACTATCAGCTTCACCATGTTTAGCAATGGAATGGACCTTGCATCATTTGGGTAGAGCAAGGTCAACCAAATTTATGGAAGCTCCAAGGTTGTCATCTGATTTATTGTTAGAAGTATTTGGGACTCCTCTGTTGTCTAGGCAAGTATGCCATTGGTGGTCAGTCCTTTGGAAATCAAAGTCCCTATTTTGAATGTTATTTGTAGGTGAGTTTTGAGGAATTTTCCTTTACAATTAAAGCATATCATTGCTCAATTTTTGAACCATATTTTCTAAGTTATCTAACTTGGGCTTTATACTATTAAGTTGATTTGGTCCTGATTCATATATTACATTATTTATGAATGTAGATTTGTTCAAAAGTGTAGATAAGATCGGTTAAATATTTTTTGTAAGTATATGATTGAGAATATTATTCATGGTTACTCGATTATCTGAAAGTATTAGGATGGTTTGTTGATTTTTCACATTAGGTATCATTTGATTTATGGGTACCAGATTGAAAGGTTGGTAATGGTTGGAATACATAACTCCTAGAATGGTTTAAGCATGGGAAGGTGTTGTGCAAGAGCTTGATTTATTTGTGGTATATGATTGTAAGCTCCACATTGTTTGAGTGATGATAATTGACCCATACCCAAATCTTGAGGAATTAATTATTGTTCAACAGTTACTACTTCATTATATGTTTTGGCCAAGGATGTAACTGAAATCTCCTAAAAAATATGGAAGTTAATGGATCTAGAGCTCTAAAGTACATCTAGATGGTTGCTTCCTCTATAAGGATGTAAGGTATCACTAGTCTAGTGTATAAATTATGGAACCTAGTATTGAATAGTCTCAAGGATTCATTAGGTTCTCTATGTGCAAAGGTAAACTGATGGTATATCATAGCTGGGTCAACAAGTAATCTAAAATGATCAATAAATTCTACTTCTAGTTGCACCTAATATGTGATAGAGCTTGAAGGTAAGTTGATATACCAATCATAAGAAAACTCATCTAACATGTATGGAAACATTCTACATGTAATATCTTCATGCATAATTTGTAAATGGATTAACGTATCTTTTTATACTTGAATATGTTCTTCAACTAACCTCATTCCAGCATACCTATACTGGGGTATATATCTTTCAGCATCCTTAGGCATACCATGTGTAGTCCCAGGTATGTTCAGAGGGCTACTCCCTACTAATCATGGAGTAAGGGATGCTATAGATGGATCTTAAAGATAGTGATCTTTGGTACTAAATTTGATAGTCAAGATGTAAAAATACTATGCTAGAAAAACTTAAGTCTTATTATTTGGCCCTCCTTCTAGCGCCAGTTTTGTTGAGCATTGAGTGCCTAGAGGACTTAGAAAAATAACAATTCACTATCCTCCTTCTAGTGCTAGTTCTTTTGAGCATGCAAATGACACATTATCAAGGGTATGCCAACATACTTGAAATAGATTTTTGTTCCCTCTTGAAAAGGAAATCTCTTCCCCCAAGGTTTAGGTATGCTAGGTCCTATCCAGTGTGGATAGACTTAGAGGTTGTTGATAATTGTTCCTTCAAGGGGGCTTTTGTTCGTTATGCTTAAAATATAAATTTCTTGGTATAATGCTAAAAAAATAAAATGCTTGACTGCGTGAAATAAATCCTACTCCTAATCTAAATAAGCATCAAATAAAATTCAAATTTTAAAGGGTGAGAGAAAATAAAATAAAACAAGTTAATACTACCCTAAACTCTAGCTTTTATCTGATAAAGCAACAAATCCAAATTAAACCAATCCCAACCCAACCATTATTCACATACTTGAGGTTTGATATGGTACAATATTTAGAGGAGTGATAGACTGTGAAATGGACTAAGGGCAACCACCATAAGCATGCGTAGATTAAACACAACAAATTTCAAAGCCTTTATATTAAAAGATAGTCAATAAAGCACATTGTTTTTGACATGTTCACTTCGATGGATTACAAATAGTACAGCTCAAAAATAGTGGTAACTTGGTTTGGAAACACCATCAAAATACAAAGAGAAAAGAAGAAAATCTAAAAATGGCCATCTAACAAATGGTTTTCGATCTTTATAACCAGCTAATGAGCCAATGTTAATACAATTTTTGGCTTTCCCCTAGCATTACAATTGGTAATTAATTGCCATCTAATTCTAGGGCGTGCCTTTTGATATTAATTTTCCTATCATACTGTGGCCATGCCTCATTAAAGTCTTCATATGTATGATGTTCATGAGCTTTGCAACAACCATACTTCATTTAATATCAACTCACACAATGCTTTAAGAATTCTATAACTGTCATGCCTTATTAATGCAAAATCTTGGTTGATCACTAGTTTTCTCCTTCTTCTTACATGGTTGTACTTGCCAAGCTTGAATTGAAATTCCATGTCCACCATATTTAATGCGGCCACCAACAAAAGGTTTTGCAAAAATAAAAAGGCAAAGGTTAGAACATTATTATTATTATTTTAGTTATCTTTAGATTTTCTAAGGTTTTAAAATTTTATTTTTTTTTATTTTTTTTCAAATCCCTAAGGTTTGCTTTTAATTTTAGGGCAAAATATTATATTTAAAAATTTAATTCTTTTTTTTTTTCTATATGACCGCTCTGAGAAATCTCACGACTGTAAGATCTTTGATCACAAATTCATAGAAATAAAATTCGATTTGACCTTGACGAAATTGATCACGGATTCATAGAAATTCATGGATTTGCAAAAAATTACGATTTTTGGCAATCTAGGGTTTGGGATTTCTTTCCTCAAATGATTTTATTGGCATGGCCCCAGGTAAGATAAATATCCAAATTACTTTAAGTATGGATGGTGAGAAATCCATGGTTTTGAGCAAATAAAAGACATCCCTACAATCAAATTGATTAAACCTTTACCTTGCGGTCGTGCGACTTGATGTGCATTTTGAAAATTTTCTTTTATCCTTTTTATTGATGCAATGTCATCCATTGATATAAATATAATAAATACTTGCAAACCTTGGTGAAACTAAAGGATTATAGCACAACTTTAAATGTGAATGAAATTCAGATTACAAAGAAAATCCCACGATCGTGCTTCAAGGTCGAATTTGGTCAAAGTTGATGAAATTGATCAAGGATTCGTAAAAATTTATAGATTTGAGTATAATTAGCTTTGCAATCCCTTTATCTATGTCGTACCACTTACAAGGAGAATCTCATGGCCACACGACACAATACGATTTGTGGCAACTTGACCAAATTGATCACACTTTATAGTAATTTCACGATTTTAGGCAATTTGCTCATGGTTGTGGTTAAATTTTGGATTCATGCCCTCCTTGACCAATTGGCCATAGATTAAATCATTTTCACAGTTTAGAGCAATCTCACAATTGAGATTTCATTCCTTAAATTTTGTAGTGAGAAAAATAGTTAAAAATTCAAAGTGTTCATAATATCATGAAACTTTTCATGTCTCTAAAATGGCCAAATGGGTATCTAAAAAAGTCAATATAATTGAAAAATTCATTATATATTTAGATATAAAGTCATTTTAAGCTCGTGGACTATCACCGAGAAATAATGAAAGTTGAATGATGTTTTCATCAAAAATTCTAGAGTATTAATACTAGGCATGAAAGCTTGACACCATTGTAAAGATAATTTAAAATTATTCCTATCAAGATATGAATCAATCCAAACAAATCTATACAATAAAATTTATGGTTGTTTTAGTTTTACAGCTCCCAAAAGTGGTAAAATTAAAAAAACCTAAGAAAATTTTCAAAAACAAATTCATGTGGGTCCCTAATTAGTGTGAATTGTGCACTGGCAATAGCAAGTCATATGTCCTATTTTTTTGTCCTTCATCTAGTACATCCATTGTCTTTTTTATTTGTTTTTCATACACACTACTTGTTTCCATTGTTTTAAAGTCCTAGGTCGCTCAAACATGGAGGTCATTTTAGTTATTTAGACATACCTAGTGTTACAATAAACCTGCATTGAATGTTGTTGGGTCTTAAAGTGTTGTAGGTCTCTCTTGGTTACCTCGATTTCACTTCAGAACCAAGCACATACATCACATCTTAATTACATTGTTAAGTCTAGGAAATATGAAACTAAGCGTTCATGTCACCATAAAGTGAATGGCTTCCCTTGCTCATCCTATGCTATGCATAATCCATGCCTAAGGATCCACATAGTATATATGTCAAAAAAATCATCAATCAAACTCAATATCAAAATAAAAAATGATAAAAATGATATTTTATCATGGATTCTTATGCACATTAGATGTCTCCATCAAGGCTATAGATGCATGACTGGTATTGGGGTATACCCTCTGTGTGGTGACACGTCTATCACATTAGTGATATTTTATGCAGACCTATGTACACTCATGGATGAGCTAGCTTATATTGGCTTGAGTCACAATTGGTCAATCATATCTGTAATAACCCATTTTCACCTAACCAAAAATTAACCATATTATCCATCAAAATAATTTTTTTTGTTTTTACTTTCAACCTTAAGTAATGTATGAGAGTCTTTTATATGATTTCCATTTGAGCAAGTAAACACATGATTTCAAGGCTATGCACCACACAGGAATCAACTTGATCAGATTATATCTATGTGCATGGGAGTGGCCAGTGTCCCACAATGATCAGCAGGAATTTTCCAGTCTTGTTTAAACCAGAACACACATTTCCTTTTTTTTTTAATCCCATGTTAAACCGCCTCAACCATAGGTGTCTTTCAACCTAACAAAAAGTGTATGCCTTGTTGACTACTCATTGTTTAATAATAAAATAATTTTTTAGGTGCAATGCTTAACCATCTAACCATGTTACATATGGTTATTAAGGGAATCATCAGATAGAGTCACATAGACATATTGTTATCTAATATTTTTCTCATTGATTACCACTCTTTAGATTTCATTTAAGTACTCTTGAAAACACTTATAATCATTCATAGATACCACATTTATGCTCATAAGAAAGTAAAGATCAATTACTTCAAATATAAGTAAATCATCTACTAAAGCATTCTAATAACATAATATAACATATAAACAAAACATGTATTTCTAATATACATAATATTCAATGTAATTACATAGCTCATATCCTTTGTACATAATCAAGTATTTGGAAACTACAATATTCAATCATGCTCATAGCTTAAATCACAAGCTCATAGATCTATTACAAAGATTCTTCCTCCAGGGAATATTTACAATACAATGATATTTATACAAGACTGAATGTAAATTCAGCTTCTTCTAGTCCTCACTTCAATTCAGGTTCATCAGGAACATCAGGTACTAGTTGTCTCATTTCCACCAATACTAAGTAGTTAGGTAATTTAATGATCAGAACAATCCATTTATGATTATGCATAACTAATCACACAATTCCATGCAATAGTAATCCATAGGATGCAAACAAGCTCTTTAACAAATACTTTAAGCATTTGTAAAAAAACAACATTCACACAATTCAAGAGTAGGAAATCCCATACTTTCCTAAGAATGAAACTTTTATCTTTCCTCATTTCATCCCATATCCCATCACACAAAATACATGCCCTTGAATCTATACTAAATGCATTCATTATCATGGCCACAAGGAACCCCCATAAGTTCCCAAGAAATGCAACCTAGTTACCATTTCCCCCATATTAGATTATGCTTTTATATTCCTTAATTCCATATTTATCATATTCATGATTTGTAGCTATGTGGTTTCTATTTATGCATTTCATTGTAATCACAACAATGCAAAACAAATCATTCTATACTAGGTTTTCTAATTCTTTAAGACATTAGCACCCAAAAATAGCATTTAAACAAACTTTGTACACAACTTATCATCACAAAATTAAAGGATAAAACTCTTTCATTCAACCCTTTTTGGCCTAAACATATTCATGTTCTTCAAGAAATTTTAACATAATTTCATCTTACATAACCTGTCTAAAAGAAATCATCATAGTGAATTAACCTTTTGTGATAAAGCTTTTTAAATAATAAGCTTTATCTTATACTTATTTAACCAAACACACCATATCCTATATGCCATCTAGAGCAAGTGAATCCTTTTCCAACTATATATTAATTCTCTAAGTTGGGACATAGGATAATTATTCATATATAATATGTTTGTGTCATAACTCCATGCAACTAGGCTAGGGATATCTTAACTCTTAAATAACTCAATAAATGGTTAAGTTTACCTATAATGTTTTTTTAATATATATATTTTTTAAATACTTATTTTCCTTTGTTGAACTTAGCTTTTAGCTAAATTCCTAATCTTGAGTCTTTATAAGATAATGGGTCTAATATTATTGTTTAGACCCTTTTCCCATATAACAATTAAATATATATTTAAAACCCAATAATATTGGTATGTGTTAATCTCATTTATTTAAACACATAAAACCCTTACAATTAAATATATATTTAAGACCCAATAATATTGGTATGTGTTAATCTCGTTTCTTTAAACACATAAAACCCTTAATATCAACAACAATAAATATTACCATTATACCATTAACACATACACAAAACAACATGCTCATCATTTAACCTATAGTTTAGGATCTTCATCCTGACCTAAAATTTTTCGTAGAATTTCTTCGATCCAAGCTTCGAAAAGACTTCAAGCACTTCGAATTACTCCACAAAATATTTTTTTAGAAAAGCAACAAGGTGAAGGAATCCATGGTAAGTCTCAAGCGTCATCTAGTTTCTGATTTGAGCAAATTTGGAGAGCATACTCCCTAGGTTTCTTGAGACTACCTATGCCAACTTGCTAGAGATGATGAGATTTTTTATTTTCGATCCAACTTAGTTGGAAAGCATAGAATCTAATCTCAACTCTGCAAATTTCACCTATCCCTTTGCCTTATCGAATGCTTCTATTTATAATGGAACTCACCCCCCTCCCATAACCATTATTTTATTATTAAAAATTGCTCGAGGGATTCCCGCAATAAATGTTTTCTAGAGAGTAGAGTTTCTATTAAGTTATCTTTGAATTTATGCCCAAGGTGATCCAATCATACTCAAACACCTAGCAACCCTTCAACTAATATTTGCTTCACCATTAAAGAACTAATATTTAGCTAAGTTAATTATAATTAGCTTGCAACTAATCTAGGGACCAAATAGCACTAGATTAAATGTCTCTTTAATGTTGTCCTTTAATTAGGCTTAACACTAATTAAAGACCATAGTTAACTAAATAAATTAATATTAACAACTAATTTTCAACTAAGGAGATCAGGAAACACCTTATATAAATACATTAAATACCACTAAAATCTCATGTTTAGCACCAAACAAATCTTAGGAAAGCATAATAACAATTTCTATTTCATAATCACTCCCAAGAAATCAAGCCTTAAGCCATATGTTGCAAACACAAGAAAGGGGTAAAAATTGGGATGTGACATACTCCCCCCCATAGACTAAACACATTCCCTTGTGTTTCTTTCCCAAGGTTAGTAAAATGTAATTTCATTCATCATGAAAAATAACTCAAGCACCATACTAATATTTTTCTATTTACAAACATATTCAAACCATGCACTCTACCATGCAATTGATCATGCAAACCCCATTTCCACACTATTGCTTTTTCCTATGGCTAGAATTTTTAAAATAGCCAACTATAACAAACCCACAAGGAGACTAGTCTAGGACATCACGGTCCAATAGTATAGTCATGGAGATATGAGGGTAAATTTTCCTGCCCTTCTTTTTTTAATTCTTTACCCTCGGATTGTATTTGTCATCCTTTCCCTTTTGCAAGTTTCCCATTCCTGGTGGTTGATAAACCCCTTTTAAAATAAGAATAACAACCTCTTCCACCTAACGAGAATACATGGACCTAAAATGCAGCAACACAAATATTAGCAGTACCATATTCTAAAATGTAAAGTACTCATACTGCATAATCAAATGTAAAATCATACTTCAATTTTACATAGTATTACCCATAATACCAACATGTATCATCAAAAATTATCCAGTCCATACATAACATAACAAATTTCATCAGTTTACTTAATATGCATAAGTACCATCTATGCCATAATAAAGTCTTAACTAAATTTAAACACTATATCGTATCTTCAAAAAATTATGGAAAGTATCTTTTCATGTCTTCCACATTTTCCCAAGTGGTATTTTTCTCAAAATAAATATCTCATTGGACCTTGCATTGTTCCAGGTTTCATTTCCTCATCTGCTTAGTGTGAAATTCAAGGATATTCATAGGCTTGACCTCGATGTACGTCGGATCGACCATTTGCAACTTTGAAACATCCACAACATGAGTAGGATCATACATGTATTTCCTAAGAAGATACACATGGAAAGAATCATGGATATTTTCCAAGTTAGGTGGCAAATCAAGTCTATAAGCAATAGGACTAATATTTTCCAATACAGTGAATGGCCCTACATATCTTGGATCAAGCATAGTGGATTTAATTCTACTCTTCATAGGTTTGACTCTTAAGAACACCTTATCTCCTATGTAGAATTTCAAATGAGTCCTTCTCAAGTCTACATATTTCTTCTAGCAATCCGAAGCTTCTCTAGGCCTCTAAAAAATTATCTTTAGTTGCTTTTCCATCTCCTTCAAAGTATATGGTTCAATACTGACCCGATATTTAGGATTATCCCAAGACAAGAGAGTTCTGCACCTATGGCCATACAAAGCCTCAAAAGGAGCCATTTTTAGAGAGGCATGGTATCCATTGTTATAATAAAACTTAACTAAATGCAATAAGTCTTCCCAATAAGACTTTTGGTCCATTCAATACATGCGAAGCATTTCCTCTAACACCTGATTGACTCTCTCAGTCTGTCCATCCATCTCAAGATGATATGCAAAACTTATGTTCAGTGAAGTACTAATTTCTCGATGGAGAGCTTACCATAAATCTGATGTAAAACTTGAGTCTCTATCTGAGATGATAATTTTTGAAAATCCATATAATCTAAATATTTCCTTAGCAAACTTGTTAGAAACGACTACTGCATCATCAATAGTACTACCAGGAATGAAGTGTGCTACTTTGATAAAATTATCAACTATTATCATTATGGCATCATGTTGATAGTGAGTCTTTGGTAATCCAACAATGAAATCCATAGAAATCACTTGACATTTCTCTGTAGGCATATCGTGAGGGTATAGCAGACCCATAGGATGCTTATGTTTTGCTTTCACCTTTTGACACTCTAGACACTTAACCACAAAATTAGTAATATCTTTTTTCATTCCAAGCCAATAAAATATTTTCTTGATATTCTTCCTCATCTTAGCTCCTCCAAGATGAGTAGAACAAGGAGACCTATGAGATTCTCTCATGATAATTCTTCGTAAATCATTTATTTTAGGAATCACTATCCATTTTTAAAACATAAGAAGCCATATTTGAAGCTAAAGTCTTGAGCTATCTTCGTATCCTTACCTATTTTCTCTTGCACTTCCCTACAATACTGATCCTGAAGTTGTGCTATTTTAACCTATTCCATTAGATCAACATGACTTCTAGTTAGTGCAGTGATATACCTTCTTCTACTTAGTGCATCTGCCACCTTATTCTCTTTACCCTTTATATATTCTATCCCAAATTCATACTCTACTAAAAATTCAATCCACCTACTTTGATATGAATTTAATAGAGGTTGAGTGAATATGTACTTCAAACTTTGGTGATCTGTCCTTAGTTCAAAAGGTCTACCTAGCAGATAATACCACCAAATTTTCAAAGCATGAACTACTACAGCCAATTCTAAGTCATGTGTGGCATAATTTTCTTCATGCTTCTTTAATTTCCTAGACTCGTAAACTACTATTAATTTATCTTGTGACAACACTCCACCTAGTCCTTCTAAAGAAACATCGGTGCATACCAAAAAATCACCCTGTGGATCTGGGATTTTTAATATTGGAGCGGTAGTCAACTTCTATTTTAGAAATTGGAAAGTAGTTTCACATTTGTCCATCTATTTGAAGGACTTCCCTTTTCTTTGAAGATTGGTTATGGGGCAAGCTACTTTGGTATAATCTTTCACAAACCTCCTATAATATCCTAATAAACCCATAAAGCTTCATACCTATGTTACATTCATAGGAGTTGTCGATTATAAAATAGCTTCAATATTCTTATGATCAACCGCAATTGTATTTTCAAAAATGACATGTCCCAAGTAATGTACTTGTGACACATAAAATCACACTTTGCCATATTTCCATATAACATATTTTACCTTAACACCCTCAGTACTATCCTTAGATATTCGTCATATTCTTCTTTGTTGCAAGAATCGACCAAGATGTCATCTAAAAACACTAAGACAAACCGGTCCAACAGCTCCCTGAATACGCTATTCATTAAGTTCATAAAGGTAGTTGGTACATTCGTCAACCCAAATGGTAAAACTATGAACTCATAGTGTTTGTATCAGGTTTTGAATGTTGTTTTATGTGTGTCTTCTCCTTTAATTCTTAGTTGATGGTAACTAGACTTCAAATCTATCTTTGATAAAATAGTTATCCCTTTTATTTGATCAAACAAATCATCTATCAGTGGTAGAGGGTATTTTTTCTTAATTGTTGCCTCATTAAACATCCTATAGTCAATACATAGCCTCAAAAATCCATATTTTTTCTTGATAAACAACATTGGTGCACCCCATGGAGACACACTTGGCTTAATTAGACCCTTATCCAATAACTCTTGTAGTTGTACTTTCAGTTCTTGCATTTCTATAGGGTTCATTCTATAAGGTGCCCTGTGTATAGGTTCAATATTGGGTAATAGGTCTATAATAAAATCAAACTCTCACTTAGGGGGAATTTTTGGTAATTCCAATGCAAAGACATCCTTAAACTCCTAAAGGATTGGAAATCTCTTATAAACTTCATTCTCATCTTCCTTAACCTCTTTTATTTTGACTACATAAACCAAACCTTTTTTCCTAATCACCTTCTTTAGTTGCATAACAAAGATTAATATGGATTCAAATGACTTTTGCTCACTATACAACCTGGTTCTCCTTTCCTTATCGTTAGTGAATTTGACCCATATTTCTTGAAAATTCATCAAGGCCTTATGAGCCTTTAACCAATAAATCCCTAGAATTATGTCAAAGGCATGTAGAGGAGCTACATAGAGTTTCCAAGTGATAGAATTGGTGGGGGGGGATATTTCCATTGAGGGGTAATATCGATCCATGGATTAGGTCTATCCAGACCCATACTCAACTTTCCATCCTTCCACCAAATACTTTGGACTCTCTGGAATACCCCTGACTAAGCTACTAGAAATGAAACTATCAGTAGCACCACTATCTATCAATACTCTAATATTTTTATCAAAAACCTTACCCTGTAAAAGCATAGGGGTTGCATGTCCATCAATATTTTGACTCCCACTAGCAGCATAAATTTTGTGTCCTTTCTTGTTTATCCTTGGGTTAGCACCTGTACGACGTGGGAAATTTCTTGCATAGTGATGACCTCCACACTCATAGCATCCAACCTTTGAACTTTGAGTCAAACCTTGAACTAACTTACCCTTACCATCAACAAAGATTGGTTCTACCTGATTCACAGGTTTGGCCTTCTCCGCATTAGTAGAGTTTCTATCATTTGGCTGATACTTCTTAAATATTTTTGTTGACCCATTGTTTTTTTTACTAAACTTCAACCCTTATTTTTCCTTTTGAGTTAACTCATTATTCCACTTTCTCTTCTATTGATTTTTGTCGTTATTATTGGGTCCTTAAGAGGGATTGTTGTTCTTTCTATGATTATACTCTACTTGACAAGCCAGATCATATGCAACTTCTAAGTTAGTGGGTTTGAACATGTTGATAGAGATCCTAAGTTGATGATCTAACCCTAAAAGTAACTGATGCACCTTTATTTTATCATCATTTTCATAATTCAAAATGTACTTAAGAAGTCTAGTGAAGTTCCTATAGTATATATCCATTAACTACTCCCTTTGCTGTAGCTGAGTAAACTAATCTAGCTTCCTGGCGTAGTATTGCTCAGTATGAAATCTCTTTCTAAATACCTTTTCAAACATGTATCACTCATAATGAATTATGTTTATCTTTTTATTCTTGCAGTAAGCTTCCCACCATTCCAACCCACTTTATATCAAAATTCCTATGAGAAAGACTGTATTTGTGCTTGAGCAATAATTTCTCATATAGAATTAAATTGCTAGTTCATTTAGCCATGACTCGACAGAATATCTACTTTTATTCTCCTAAAAATTTTCTAACCTTAACATGCTTCAGGTATTTATCTAATTCAAAATTAATACGAGCTTTAATTTCTTGATCAAGATCATTTGGATCTTTCATAACTGCTTCAGCATGAGCTTCGGGTGCCCTATTATCATTTCTCTGAATTTCATCCCTATGAACTTCCAAAAAAAATATTTTGTTGTGTCATATTATCTCTATAGGTTGACATCTCACCTTGCATATTCTGAACCAAATTTGTGAGATTCTCTATCCTCTCTAGATTTCCTGAACTTTCTCCCACATGACCCTCTCCAAAATTATCAATGCTAGCTAGCTAAGTTCTCTGAGGAGGTATTTTTTCTCCACTACCATGTTTTGGTGGCATATTCCCTGGTTAAATAAATGTGTTAGTTCACAATCTTATACTGAAGGGTTTCACTAACTATACACCTACTTTCATCTAACTAACTAAATTTTTTGATGGTTCTACTAAAATTGCTAAAAAATTTCAGCATTTTTCTCCTTTCTATATGATGACTTCAGTTGAATGCAAACACAATGACTAAATAAGGAAGAGTCTTGACTTGGAGATTCAAATTGAAATTACGATCCCCAAAAGAGAATCAAGTACACCGCTTAAAACCCACAAAGGTGGAGGGTTCATCTAGCTCTTCCAATCGGATTCACTAGGGGTTCAACATGGGGGGGCAAGACTTGCTTATTTTCTACATCTGTACCATTTCTCTTTCCTTACTTTTAGAGTTTTGCACCTATCTAACCTGGCTCTAATACCAACTGTAATAACCCATTTTTACCTAACCAAATTTAACCATATTACCCATCGAAATACTTTTTTTTTCTACTTACAACCTCAAGTAATGTATGAGAGTGTTTTATATGATTTCTATTTGAGAAAGTAAACATATGGGTTCAAGATTGTGCACCACACAGTAATCAACTTTATTAGAGTCTATCCATGTGCATGGGATTGGCCAGTGTCCTATAATAATCAGCGAAATCTAATCTTATTTCAACCAGAACATACATTTCCCTTTTTGTTTAACCCCATGTTAAACCGCCTCAACCATAGGTGTATTTCAACTTAACTAAAAGTGTATGCCTAGTTTACTACTCATTTTTTAACAATAATATAATATTTTAGTTGCAATGCTTAACTATCTAACCATGTTACATATGGTTGTTAAGGGAATCATCAGACATATTTGCATAGATAGATTGTTGTCTAACATTTTTCTCATTGTTTACCACGCTTTGGTTTTTATTTAAGTACTCTTGGAAACACTTATAATCATTCATAGATACCACATTTATGCTCATAAGAAAGTAAATATCAGTTACTTCAAATGTAAGTAAAGCATCTACAAAAGTATTATAATAACATAATATAACATATAAACAAAAAATGTATTTCCAATATACATAATCTTGAATGTAATTACATAGCTCATATCCTTTGTACATAATCAAGAATCTGGAAACTACAATATTCAATCATTCTCATAGCCTAAATCACAAGCTCCTAGATCTATTACAAAGATTCTTTCTCTAGGGAATATTTGTAGTACAATGATATTTTTACAAGACTGAATGCATATTCAGCTCCTTCTAGTCTTCACTTCAATTTAGGTTCATCGAGAACATCAGGTACTAGTTGTCTCATTTCCACCAATACTAAGTAGTTGGGTAATTTAGGGATCAGGACAATCCATTTATTATTGTGCATAACTAATCACACAATGCCATGCAGTAGTAATACATAGAATGCAAACAAGCTCTTTAACAAATACTTTAAGCATTTGTAAAAAAAATAGTATTCACACAATTCAAGAGTAGGAAATCCCATAATTTCCTAAGAATGAAGCTTTTCTCTTTCCTCATTTCATCCCATATCCCATCACACAAAATCCATGCTCTTGAATCTATACTAACTACAGTCATTATCATGGCCACAAGGAACCCCCATTAGTTCTCGACAAATGCAACCCAGTTACCATTTCCCCCATTTTAGATTATGCTTTTATATTCATTTATTCCATATTTATCATATGCATGATTTGTAGCTATATGGTTTCTATTTATGTATTTCATTGTAATCACAACAATGCAAAACAAATCATTCTATACTAGGTTGTCTAATTCTTTAAGATATTAGCACCCAAAAATAGCATTTAAATAAACTTTGTACACAACTCATCATCACAACATTAGAGGATAAAACTCTTTCACTCGACCCTTTTTTGCCTAAACATAGTCATGTTCTTCAAGGGCTTTTAACATAATTTCATCTTACATAGACTATTTAAAAGCAATCATCATAGTGAATTAACCTTCTATGATAAAGCTATTTAAATCATAAGCTTTGGATTATACTCATATAATCAAACACACCATATCCTATATGTCATCTAGAGCAAGCCAATCCTTTTCCAACTATAGATTAATTATCTAAGTTGGGACAAAGGATAACTATTCATATTTAATATGTTTGTGTCATAACTCCATGGTACTAGGCAAGGGATATCTTAACTCTTAAATAACTCGATAAATGGTTAAGTTTACTTATAATGTTTTTTTATATTATTATTTTTTATATTAATATTTTTTATATACTTATTTTCCTTTGTTGAACTTAGCTTTTAGGTAAAGTCCTAAGCTTGAGTCTTTATAAGATAATGGGTCTAATATTATTGTTTAGACACTTTTTACCATATAACAATTAAATGTATGTTTAAGACGCAATAATATTGGTATGTGTTAATCTCGTTTCTTTTTTTTCTTTTTTGAATTTACATGGTGGAATCGGTAGCCGCCATGAATCCAGACAGGTTGTCCAGCTTTTATGGCCGCCACAGTATTCTGCACTGTTCGCCCTAGAAGTCGCCACACAGATCTTCGCACAGTCCGCCCCTATAACCACCATGCCACAATAATTTTAAACCTTTTATACCGCTGAAAGCACCAGGAAACGTTTCTTTAAACACATAAAACCCTTACAATTAAATATATATTTAAGACCCAATAATATTGGTATGTGTTAATCTCATTTCTTTAAACAAATAAAACCCTTAATATCAATAACAAGAAATATTACCATTATACCATTAACACATACACAAAACAACATGCTCATCATTTAACCTATAGTTTAGGATCTTCATCCTGACCTAAAATGGTTTACAAACTTTCTCTGATCCAAGATCTAGAAAGACTTCAAGCACTTCGACTTACTCTACAAATTTTTTTCTCAACAAAGCAACGAGGTGAAGGAATCTATGATAAGTCTCAAGGACCATCTAGTTTCTTATCCGAGCAAAGCCAGAGAGCATACTCCCTAGGTTTCTTGAGACTACTTATGCCAACTTGCTAGAGATTGTGAGGTTTCTAATTTTTAATCCAACTTAGTTGGAGATCATAGTCTCTGATCTCAACTCTGCAAATTTTGCCTATCCCTTTGCCTTACCGAATGCTTCTATTTATAATGGAACTCACCTCCCTCCCATAACCATTATTTTATTATTAAAAATTGCTCAAGGGATGCCCACAATAAATTTTGTCTAGAGAGTCAAGTTGCTATTAAGTTATCTTTGACTTTGTGCCCAAGGTGGTCCAATCACACTCAAACACCTAGTAGCCCTTCAACTAATCTTTGCTTCACCATTAAGCAACTAATATTTAGCTAAGTTAATTACAATTAGCTTGCAACTAATCTAGGGACAAAATAGCACTAGATTAAATGTCTCTTTAATGTTGTCCTTTAATCAAACTTAACACTAATTAAATACCATAGTTAACTAAATCAATAAATCTTAACAACTAATTTCCAACTAACTAAGGAGACAAGGAAACATCTTAAACAAATGCTTTAAATGCCACTAACATCTCATGTTTAGCACCAAATAAACCTTAGTTAGCAAAGCATAATAATAGTTTCTATTTCATAATCACTCCTAAGAAATAAAACCTTAAGCCATATGTTGCAAACACAAGAAGGGGGTAAAAATTAGGATGTGACAATATCTCACTCAAAATCAGCAAATGAAAATCACTGCACACACTTTGGTCCTTGAGACACTTGCTCTCTAGGATGGTCTAAGCATCTTAAAGTGCCTTATTGGCTAGTAGATGAGTTTGATTAATGCCACTAGGGTGTATGAGTTTCTAAAACCTTTCTAGGATCTAAAAACCCTAATATGCTTGGGACAATGCAACATGTTATATTCACATCATTCATAATACATGTCTTAATGTCTCCATTTGTATTAGGTATCATACATTATTTGTTGTGATTTGGTAAGTTCACATATCACCATATATTTCTTACGTCTTCTCCCCATAATCATTATCATATTATATGTTCTTCTAATATATCGTTGTGATCACTACTTTGTCCTTGATTAATTAAACCTAATTTTGATTAGGAAATGCATATGCGCCTATCCAAAATATGATCAAACACATAGTTATAAGTCACTACACATCATCATCCATCACATACACATCTCACATCCAGGTCATATTATCTATTCAACCACATGCATCCATCAAGTACCACAATCTAAGCACCCTAAACACATGCCTCATACCATCCATACACCTCAACCATCACCTCATCATCATATCCCTCCTATGAATAAATAAATATAGTCCATAACATATCTACATACATACATCATATTTATATCATTTCAAAAAAAATCTCACATTTTGATATCTTTACTTACCATCATCTCCCCTTTCTTTTTTTGGGATAAAAGCAAAATTAAATCAAACAATCAAAAGGCTCAATCAATCAATCAAGCAATCAAAAGTCTCAATCAATCACTCAAGCAAGCAAACCTTTGTTCCCACTACACTGGTTTATGGATCTCTATCCACAAGAGACTTATGTCCCCTTTGCACTGGTTAGCTTTGAAGCCTACTCTCAAATCTACTCAACTCTGATCAAATCTACTCACAAATCTAATTTAATCTGCTCAACTTCCTATACTGATCTGTCTCACACCTTTTCACAAGTCTACCTCAAAAATGCTCACTAATCCTACTTAGAACTACTCATAAGCCTTCTAAAAAAGGCCTACTCAAAATAGCTCAAAATCCTGCTCTAATATGCTTACTATATCTGCTCAAATCTACTCTAACACATGATCAAAACTACTCATAACACATGCTCAAAACTACTCATAATATATGCTCAACACTGCTCATAACACATGCTCAAAACTGCTCATAACATATGCTCAACACTGCTTATAACACACACTCAAAACTCCTCATAACACTTGCTTTGGTAAAATTACTTCAGACATATTCTACCCAAATTTCTTGTTCAAGAACACATAGAAAATGATTTCACATGTTCTTTCCAATATCACTCAAGCCCAATGCACAAATTACTTCACAAAACTACCCTATAAACTTTGTTGGACATTTTGAGCCATAAAAGTTAAAGTTTTCATTGATGTCAATAAATGAAGTCATATTTAATATCAAGTAATTCAGCAAAAAATAAAGTCATCAAAGGTGTCACAAATATTCAGGAAGAAGCTTCAACAGTGCAGAAGTTAAAGGCAAAAGGGCTCCATAATATTTTAATATTATATGAGAGCATAAGTTAAAATGGGTTTTCATAAATACCCAAGGAGTCCTATTGCAAAGTTCAAAGGAGGTCTAATATTTATTTTATAAAATATTTAAATTCAAAAGGAAGTTAATTTTTATAAATAAATATCATCAATACAAAGTTACGGAATAAGAAAAGGCCTTAAAAGACAAAGGTTATAATTATAATTTATAAAATTTAAATTCCTTGGAATTTAAATCTTCTATAAATTACAAAGGACAAATGCACCGATGCCATTGAAAATTTGGAGCATCGACATTTGAAGATAATGGCAACTTTGTGTATAAAAAGGGAGGCCAAAAGACTTTGAATATTATCCCTTGAACGATTGATATGCGCCAAGGTTGAAATATTTCGTATGCGATTTCGAGAGCTTCATTGAAGAAGCAAACGAAAAAATATTTTCATCTTAACTGCCAAGCATAAGGTGAAGAGGTTGGATATTTCTAAGCATGTTGGACATGGTGGTCCATTGGCAGCTAATGATCTATGAAAACGGTGGTGGAAGCAAGAGCCCATGTTCGAAACCCGTTGGTGGTAAGCACTAAAGGGAAAGGTTTTCGTGCTTCATATTTTTCGATTAAGGTGCCAGGGAAGGAAGATAGTGCACGTAGAGCCTTTTGGTTCTCAACGTGCATTGAGTGCATGTGGTTGAGGAGCTCATGGCTAGGGCATTCGTGAAGGTAGAGGTTAAGGGTTCGAAACCCGTGGAGAAGCAAAGGTAATTTTTGTTTATATTTGTATAGCCTAAAGTTTTAATTAAAGTCTTTATTAGGAGTGGTAAGGGGTTTATTAAAAGGTTTTAGTTAGGTAATAAAATTAGTGGTTAGGAGAAATAAGGAGTGATAGCAAATTGTCATGTGTTGAATTGTGATTTATAAAAGAGGATATATTCTTTTTAAATTGGAGTAATAAGGTAGTAAGAGGTTGTGATTTTTAGTCAGTGTTGATTTTATTTATAAAAGAATTTTTGCCAAAGAGATTATTATGAGAGTATTGTATTATTTTAAAGTTGGAGTGATAAGGTGTATTCTATTTGATATCATTTTGTATTATGTTTTGTTGAGAAAATTATTATCTTCTAACCCTTATTGATATTGGCAAAGAAGAAATTGTGAGTGTGGCAGATTTGTGAGATCCACTCCTTGTCAAGAAAAAATGTATGGGTAAATTCTTTCTTGGTTGAGTTGGTTGATTGGCCTTCTAAATAAATTATGGAGTGAAAAGGATTTTGTTAGGGTTTCCATTTCGAAAGTGTTTTATTTAATGTTGAGCAAGGTGCAGAAATAGTATTGTCATTATTGTCAACACAGACAAATAGATCGGTTGATGCAGTGGACAGGAGTTTAGAGGTCAGTCAAAGCATGTACAGTGATTTACCAAGAAGACCGAAATGGCCCATACTCAAAAGATCAAAGAAAAAGACAAGTAAAAAAATTGTCACGATATCACGACATGTTTGGCAAGAAAGAAAAATTGTCGTGATATCGCGATATGTTTGGCAAGAAAGAAAAAATGTTGCGATATCGCGATATGTTTGGCAAGAAAGAAAAACTGTCACGATATCATGACATGTTGGGCAAGATAGAAAAACTATCGTGATATCACGACATGTTAGAAGCAAAGAAGGCAAGTGGAAAAACTGTCGCGATTTCGCGACATGTTGGAAGCAAAGAAGGCAAGTTGAAAAACTATCGCTATTTCACGACATGTTGGCATAGAAGAAGGCAAAGTGGAAAAACTGTCATGATTTTGCGACATATTCAAAGAGAAAGTGCAAGAAGAAAAACTGTCATGATTTCACGACATGTTCGAAAGAGAAAGTTCAAGCAAGGAAAACTGTCACGATTTCATGACATGTTTGAAGAGAAAGAGCACGCAAGAAAAGTGTTGCAATTTCATGACAATTTGCAAGAGAGATAGTATGGACGAAAAAGTGTCGCGATTTCACGACATATTGCAAGAGAGAGAGCTCGGAAGAAAAAGTTTCGCGATATCATGACATATTGCGAGAGAGAGCTCGAAAGAAAAAGTGTTGTGATATCGCGACAAATTGCAAGAGAGATAGTACGAAAGAAAAAGTGTCGCAATTTCACGACAGATTGCAAGAGAGATAGTACGGAAGAAAAAGTGTCACGATTTCATGACAAAAGCAGAGAGGAAGACTCCAAAGGAAGAAGTGTCACGATTTCATGACAAAAGAAAATAGGAAGCGTACGAAAGCAGAAGCGTCGCAATTTCACGACAAATTCAAAGAGGAAGAGTTCAAAGGCGAAAGCCTCACGATTTCACATGTTGTGTTTTCACAGGCAAAAGACAGATACGAGGACAAGGAAGCAAAAGTGTCGTGATTTCGTGACATGTGTTTTCACGGGCGAAAGACAAAGAAGAGGACAAGGAAGCGAAAGTGTCATGATTTCATGACATGTGTTTTCACGGGCGAAAGACAGAGAAGAGGACAAGGAAGCGAAAGTGTCACGATTTTGCGACATGTGTTTTCATGGGCAAAAGACAGAGAAGAGGACAAGGAAGCGAAAGTGTCGTGATATCACAACATGTGTTTTCACAGGCTAAATACAGATAAGAGGACAAGGAGGCGAAAGTGTCACGATATCATGACACTTTCTATTTTTGTGGGGGAAATCCGAGAAGACGTCAAAGAGGCAAAAGTGTCTCGATTTCGCGACAGGTCGCACTGGCGTGAGCTAAAAAGAGAACCCAGCCAAAATAAGAAATGTAACAGTTAATTGAAGCAGTATGACAGTTATAGGGGCTGTTACAAAGAAAATCATGCAAGCTAAAATAAGAACAATGAATTAAATACAGAATGGCAGTTACAGGGCCCATGACGCAGTGAAACTGTTGAGCGGCAGTTATATTGAAAGTCTAAAACAAGAGACAGAACTATTAATAGGTTGCATGTAAAAATATTGTGCTATAAAGGAGTTACTTATAGAAGTGGCTATTAATAGGCTGCATGTGGGATTATGGAAATTATAGAAGACCAGGAGTTTCAATATGAAAATATTGTTATAAAAGGGTAGTTGCGTGGAGAATTACTACGCTGCTGAAAGAGTGAAAGTGCTACGAAAAGAGGGTTGGAAGAGTGTCGTAAGAGATAAATGCAGAGCCATAAGAGCCATAATAGTGTAGTAAGAAGTGCAACAAGAGAACTGTATGAGGGCCATAAGAGTGCGATAAGCAGAGCCGTAAGTGTGTGCGGTGTTTGATTAATAGCAGACCAGTCAGGGTCATGTAATAGTGAAGGCATTTTTATGTCATTGATATAGTTTCAAAATTGCAGTCCAAGTTGGTGCTTGGCATTAGGGGTTGGTGCTCCTTCCAGTGGGTGCTAGAAAATTTATTGTAATATTGGAGTTTTGCAAAGGCTATATTTGGATGGGAGTCCAAGCAGACATTTTTTAGGTGAACCTCGTTACATCATGTGTTGTGGAATGCTCTCTTGTTCTAATTGCTTTATTTGTTTTTACGTTCTCTTTGCTTCAGCTTTAAGAGTTGTAGATTCGAATTTAAATAGCTACATTGATTCACCCCCCCTCTCAGTTTCATTATGAGAATATCAATTGGTATCAGAGCAAGGTTCATGAACAAGCTAAATCGACTAAGGTGATCTCGAAAGAAACACAATGGCAGGTGGTGAAGGATTCTCATCAAACAAAGCTCCATTGTTCGATGGAACTAATTACATATTCTGGAGACTCAGGATGCAGACATATTTGTGTGCATTGGGATACGACATTTGGGAGTCAGTAGACAATGGATACACAATACCCACTACTCCTCCAACAGATGCGTTGGCGAAGAAATGGAAGATGATGTCGTCATGAAAAAGGTACTAAGATCCCTTCCTCATAGATTTGATTCTAAAATCTTAGCTATAGAAGAAGCTAAAGATCTAAATACATTTAGTATGGATGATATGCATGGTTCTTTGACTGCATATGATATGACAATAGGAAAAACTAAACCCACAGATAGAGAAGTTGCATTTAAAGCACATAAAAATATAAAAGAAAAACAAGAATCTGAGGAAGAAGAGACATTAGATGAAACAGAAGAAAAATTTATTCAAAAACTAATAAGGGGAAAAGGAAAGTACAGAGGAAAGTTATTGTTTAAGTGTTTCAACTGTGGAGGTGCTGGGCACTTTGCAGCTAAATGTCCAATGAATGAGAAAAACAAAAGTGATGAAGGGTCACACCAAGAAAGAAGTGACTAGAAGAAGAAACCAAATTTTAGAAAAAACAACTTCAAGAAGAAAATTTTCATATCCAAGAATGTCAGCTCTTCTGAAGACAGCTCCGGTGAGGATTCTGAAGAAGAAACATGTGAAGCTATGTTCATGGCATTCAAAGAAGAAAAAAAAAAGGAAAAAATAGGAATGTGATAAAAAACCTGAGGCTGAGGCTGAAGTAGATCTGGAAGGTGAGTTGGTTGCTGCACTTAAAGAGTTGAGTACAGAAAGAAAAAATAATAAGAAAGTTTCAAGAAAGCTTGAGGATGCCAATGAAATAATAACCAGTTTGAAAGTACAGACAGACAAATTTAATAAAATGTCTGAAGATCTCGAAGTGCAATTAACCGTGAAAATGGATGAGTGCAGCAAGCTAGAAGAAGAGACTATTGGGTTAAGGATGCAGCTAGAAGATATGAATTGAAAAATGAGTTGTTATCACAAACTTGAAGAAAGTTCTATGAAGCTGGATAAGATTATAAATAACCAAAGGACTACAAGCATCAAATTTGGTTTGGGCTTCGTCGAAGGAGAATCATCAAAGGGATCAAAGGCCATAACTGTAGAACCCATAAAGAATGAAGATAAGATAAGGGTTGATCAAGAAAAAACAAATCATGCAAAAGAAAGCAATAAGGCCAGGCATGAGAGGAGTACTGACAATGATGGATTCACCAATGTCACACATCAAAGAAGAAGATTTATGGCTCCTACTACAAAATGGCAAAGACCATCACCCAGGTTCAATAATTCCTTTTCTGGTTATTGTTTTAAATGCAATGCTTATGGTCATAAGATTTTAGATTGCAGTTATAATGTAGGACAAAGGAATTTTACTAGTAGAAATGTCTTTTCACCTTTGATGGATTATGCAATAGAATGTTATAACTGTCATAACTTTGGACACATTACAAGAAATTGTCGAAGTACATTTGTAGCAAATAAATATCAGGGAAGAAAATCTCAACCAAATGGATTGAGACAAAACATAAAATTTCTCGAAAAACAGGCACAAGCTAATGAAAGGGAAAAGTCAAAACAAGTGACCAAAACTGCTATCAAACCAGAGTGGAAAGAAAAAGAGTGACCTAAGGAAGAAAATGAATCCTTGATCATACAAACTACATTTAAAGCATAGAACAAATCTGCACCATGGATACTTGATAGTGGATGCTCCAGTCATATGACAAGTGACAAACAAAAATTTGAGAAGTTACAAAAATATGAAGGTGGTTCTGTAAAATTTGGAAATAATGATGGAGCTAAGATAGTTGGCAAAGGTTCAGTCAAGATCAGTGACGAAAAGATCAATTCAAAAAAAGTCTTGTTTGTGATTGGTCTGAATCATAACTTGCTGAGCGTAAGTCAAATTTGTGACAGAGGTCATGAAGTAATTTTTAAGAAGCAGGGTTGTGAATTCAGAAAAGCAAACAGTGGGAAGTTGATAGTTACTGGATCGAGGACTTATGGCAACCTGTATACTCTCTCAGAGACTTCAGAAGGATCATGCTTGATTAGAAAGGAAGAATAAAATTGGTTATGGCACAAGAGGCTCATTCATATCATCTTTGATAATCTGGTAAAAATCAGCTCAAACAAGGCAGTAAGAGATATTCCCACCATTGGCAAACCATTAAATAGCATTTGTGCTTCATGCCAAAAAGGGAAGAAAACCAGAGGCACATTTAAAACTAAAGAGTACTTCACAAGCAAACCTTTAGAACTAATACATACTGATTTATGTGGACCCATGAGAATGCAAAGCATAAATGGTGACAAATACTTTATGTTGTGCATAGATGACTATTCCAGGATGACATGGGTACTATTTTTGAAGCTTAAATCAGATGCCTTTGAAATGTTCAAGATTTTCAAAAAACAAGTTGAGAATCAAATAGGAAAAAGGATTAAATGCTTAAGATCAGATAGAGGAGGAGAGTTCATTTCAGATGAGTTTGTAGAGTACTATCAAAAATATGGGATTAGGAGACAGTTTTTAGCAACAAGGACACCTCAGCAGAATGGTGTTGTAGAAAGAAAGAACAGGATAGTGCAGAAAATGGCACGGACAATGTTGACTGAGAGCAAAATAGCAGACAAATTTTGGAAAGAGGCAGTCCATATTGCGGTTTACATCCAAAATAGGTGCATGTTGAGGACGCATGAAAGCAAAACTCCTTATGAGCTATGGTTCGGCAAAAAGGCAACAGCAAGATACTTTAAAGTTTTTAGCAGCAAGTGCTACATCAAAAGAACTCGAAGATAATCTTGGTAAGTTTGAAGATAGAGCTGATGAAGGTATTTTTCTTGGCTATTCGACAAAAAGCAAAGCCTACACATGCTACAACAAGAGGCTAAAGAAAATTGTGGAGAGTGTCGATGTTAAAGTTGATGAAGGTAGGGAACGAGAAATTAGCTATGAAGAAAACTACCCAACTTATGAAGAGGTTATTGAAGGAGATGAGGAAAAGGAAACAAAAGAGAAACAAAAAATTGACCCAGATGATTTAAGTATTGATTCAGAAGTAGAAGAAAACAAGAAATTCAAAACAAGTAGCTGGAAGAAAAATCATCCCAGAGAGCAAATTATTGGGGACCCCACAGTTGGTATTCAGACAAGAAGAAGAGTAGTAAGTAACTACTCTCTACTATCCAAAGATTGAGCCCAAAAATGTTGCTGAAGCAAGCAAATATGAAAGTTGGATGAAGGCAATAAATGAAGAATTAGACCAAATTGAGAAAAACAAAACTTGGGAGTTAGTACCAAGACTTGCAAATAAAAATATAATCGGTACTAAATGGATATTTTGAAACAAATTGAATGAAGACTGACAGGTAGTCAGGAATAAAGCAAGATTGGTCTATAAAGGCTATGCACAAGTTGAAGGTATTGACTTTGAGGAAACCTTTGCACCAGTGGCTAGACTAGAGGCAATCAGAATGTTTCTAGCTTTAGCAGTTCAAAAGAATTTCAAAGTTTATCAAATGGACGTGAAATCAGCATTTTTGAATGGAAAACTTGAAGAAGTTTATATTGAGCAGCCAGATGGTTTCCAACTCGGTAATAATCCCAACTTCGTTTGCAAGCTGAAGAAAGCATTGTATGGCTTGAAACAGACACCTAGAGCATGGTATGCTAAACTAGACAACTATCTTACTCAGCAAGGGTTCAATAAAGGTATGGTGGATAGCAATTTGTATGTCAAAATAGAGAATGGACATCTTATTGTCCTTGTTGTATACATAGATAATATCATTTTTGGTAGTAGCAATGATGAGTCATGTACAGATTTAGCAAATAAAATGCAGAAAGAATTTGAAATGTCAATGATTGGTGAACTTTCGTATTTCCTCGGACTGCAAGTTAATCAAAACGGGAAGGGCATATTTATTTCACAAGTTAAATATGTGAAAGAGATGCTAAAAAAGTTTATAATGGAGGATTGTAATCCTGTTAGCACTCCCATGATGACAAGTTGCAAGTTGAGCAAGGATGACAAATCTCTAGATGTTGATCAAACCATGTATAGATCTATTATTAGGAGCCTACTGTATTTGACAGCTACCAGACCAGATATCCTATAGGCAGTATGCATGGTAGCACAATTTTAGGCCAGTCCAAAGGAGACTCATGTGATAGCAGTAAAGAGGATTCTTCGATACCTCAAGGGGACTATGGAGTATGGGTTATGGTATCCGAAAGGTAAGGACTTCACCTTTATTGTGTATTCAGATGCATATTGGGCAGGATGTGTCGATGAAAGAAAGAGTACCAGTGGAGGAGCATTGTATCTTGGAGACAGGTTGATCGCATGGCATAGCAAGAAACAAGAATCAGTCTCTTTATCCACAGTAGAGGCAGAATACATTGCAGTGACAATGTGATGTATGCAGATATTATGGATGAGACAAACCCTAAAATATCTTGGTATTAACTTCAAAGAGCCAATTTCAGTTAAATGTGATAACACCAGTGCCATTAACATCTCAAATAATCTAGTTATACATTCTCGCACAAAACATATTGCTATCCGTTATCATTTTTTGAAGGATAAAGTTGCGAAAGGTGAGGTTAAGTTGGATTTTGTTCCAACTACAGAGCAAGTAACGGATATCTTCACAAAACTATTGCCAAAGGAATTTTTTGAGTACCTTCGCAATAAATTCGTAGTGGTCACGTTTCCCAAGAATTGACTGCTATAAGGACCACATTCTCAAGGGGAGCATTTATGTATCTATTTATATTTTTGCTCATGTTTGTGTTTTTTGCTAACTATAATATTTTTTGCCTGAGAATGTTGTGCATGGACTCAGGGGGAGTCTGCAGCAGCCCTTTGGTATTATTGTCAAAGGGGGAGAAGAATTACAGGAAATTGCACGTGTGTTGCCAACAATTCCAAAAGGGGATATTGTTGAGCAAGGTGCAGAAACAGTATTTTCATTATTGTCAACATAGATAGATAGATCGTTTGATGCAGTGGATAGGATTTTAGAAGTCAGTCAGAGCATGTACAGTGTTTTACCAAGAAGACCGAAGTGGCCCATACTCAAAAGATCAAAGAAAAAGACAAGTAAGAAAACTGTCACGATATTGTGACATGTTTGGCCAGAAAGAAAAATGGTCACGATATCATGACATGTTTGGCAAGAAATAAAAACTGTCACGATATCGTGACATGTTTGGAAAGAAATAAAAACTGTCGTGATATCGCGACATGTTGGGCAAGATAGAAAAACTATCGCGATATCACGACATGTTAGAAGCAAAGAAGGCAAGTGGAAAAACTGTCACGATTTTGTCACATGTTGGAAGCAAAGAAGACAAGTTGAAAAATTGTCATGATTTCACGACATGTTGGCAGAGAAGAAGGCAAGAGGAAAAACTATCATGATTTTGTGACATATTCGAAGAGAAAGTGCAAGAAGAAAAACTGTCATGATTTCGCGACATGTTCGAAGAGAAAGTTCAAGCAGGGAAAACTGTCACGATTTTTTGACATGTTCGAAGAAAAAGAGCACGCAAGAAAAGTGTCGTGATTTCACGACAATTTGCAAGAGAGATAGTACAAACAAAAAAGTGTCACGATTTCATGACATATTGCAAGAGAGAGAGCTCGAAAGAAAAAGTGTCGTGATATCACGACATATTGCAAGAGAGAGAGCTCGAAAGAAAAAGTGTCGCAATATCGCGACAAATTACAAGAGAGATAGTACGAAAGAAAAAGTGTCACGATTTCATGACAGATTGCAAGAGAGATAGTACGGAAGAAAAAGTGTCATGATTTCATGAAAAAAGCAGATAGGAAGACTCCGAAGGACGAAGTGTCGTGATTTCGTGACAAAAGAAAATAGGAAGCATACGAAAGCAGAAGCGTCACGATTTTGTGACAAATTCAAAGAGGAAGAGTTCAAATGCGAAAGCGTCACGATTTCGTGACATGATTTCATGACATGTTGTGTTTTCACGGGCGAAAGACAGAGAAGAGGACAAGGAAGCGAAAGTGTCACGATTTCGCGACATGTTGTGTTTTCACGGGCAAAAGACAGAGAAGAGGACAAGGAAGCGAAAGTGTCACGATTTCGCGACATGTTATGTTTTCATGGGCGAAATACAAAGAAGAGGACAAGGAAGCGAAAGTGTCACGATTTCACGACATGTGTTTTTGCGGGTGAAAGACAGAGAAGAGGACAAGGAAGCGAAAGTGTCATGATATTGCGACATGTGTTTTCGTGGGTGAAATACAGAGAAGAGGACAAGGAGGCGAAAGTGTCGCGATATCGTAACATGTTATGTTTTCACAGGGGAAAGCCGAGAAGACGTCAAAGAGGTAGAAGTGTCACGATTTCATGACAGGTCGCACTGGCATGAGCTAAAAATAGAACCCAGCCAAAATAAGAAATGTAACAATTAACTAAAGCAGTATGACAGTTATAGGGGCCGTTACAAAGAAAATCATGCAAGCTAAAATAAGAACAGTGAATTAAAGATAGAACGATAGTTACAGGGCCCGTGACGCAGTGAAACCGTTGAGCGATGGTTATACTGAAAGTTTGAAACAAGAGATAGAACTATTAATAGGTTGCATGTAAAAATATTGTGCTATAAAGGAGTTACTTACAGAAGTGGCTATTAATAGGCTGCATGTGGGATTATGGAAGTTATAGAAGACTAGGAGTTTCAATATGAAAATATTGTTATAAAAGGGCAGTTGCGTAGAGAATTACTGCGCTACTGAAAGAGTGAAAGTGCTACGAAAAGAGGGTTGGAAGAGTGTCGTAAGAGAGATAAACACAGAGCCGTAAGAGCCGTAATAGTGCAGTAAGAAGCGTAGCAAGAGAACTGTAAGAGGGTCGTAAGAGTGCGATAAGGAGAGCCGTAAGTGTGTGCGATGTTTGATTAATAGCAGACCAATCAGGGTCATGTAACAGTGAAGGCATTTTTATGTCATTGATATAGTTTTTAAATTGTAGTCCAAGTTGGTGCTTGGCATTAGGGGTTAGTGCTCCTTTCTGTTGGTGCAGATAAATAAGGGGTTGGTGCTCCTTCCAGTGGGTGCTGGAAAATTAATTGTAAAATTGGATTTTTGCAAAGGCTGGATTTGGACGGGAGTCCAAGCAGTCATTTTTAAGGAGTAGCCAAATTGGTGAACCTCGTTACATCTTGTGTTGTGGAATGCTCTCTTGTTATAATTGCTTTATTTGTTTTTAGGTTCTCTTTGCTTCAGTTTTAAGAGTTGTAGATTTTAATTTAAATAGCTACACTAATTCACCCCCCCTCTCAGTGTCATTGTGAGAATATCATTTAATGCTTCAAGGTTTTCTAGAATTAAGAGTTGTGATTAAAACATTGTTTTATAAGCATTTTTTTAAGCCATTGGATTGTGTGAAGAACTTGAGTTAGGGTTTTGAAAATATCATGAGTATCATTATTATGTGAAGATTGTTTTATAAGCATTTTTTATGAAGTGAGTTGTTGTGCAAAGAACTTGAACTAGAGTTTGAAACGATCATGAGTATCATTGTTATGTGAGATTTGTTGTTGAGCATTGTTGGAAACATTTTGAGTTGGTTGATATATGCTTGGACTAGGGTTTGTGAGAAAGGGATGTTTCATTAAGAAATTGGTTGAGTTGAGTGGTTGAGCCTAGTCAAGTGGTTGTATGCAGTGATTGTTCATGTTCCATAAAATAAACTATTCTTTATTTTGATTTGAGTTGTGAAATTGATTGAGCATTAAGTGTAGAACATATTGGATCTCTAACCATTCTCTTTATGCTTCCATGAGATTGAACAAGTTTTGTGTGGACTTGTCAAGTAGATTTGAGGTAAGTCTTTGAGGAGACTTATGGACTGATTTTGTGTGAGATTTTGTGGAAGCTTACAATACAGATTTGGATATGTTCTGTGTGGACCTATTGAGCAGATTTGAGTAGGTTTTGAGTGGACCTATTGAGAAAGTTCTAAGTGAACTTGTTGAGCAGATTTGAGTAGGTTCTGAGTGGACTTATTGAGCAGATTTGAGCAGGTTTTGAGTGGACCTATTGAGCATATTTGAGCAAGTTTTGAGTGAACTTGTTGAGCATATTTGAGCAAGTTCTGAGTGGACTTGTTGGGCATATTTATGCTAGATCAACTAGACTATGTTTAGTGCAGATTTGAGACTAAGCTTTGGAGGTGATAGAGCAGAGAGGATAGTAGTCTCCACTGGATAGATATACATTATCTAGGGCAATGAGGACAGGTCTTCTGAGTGGGTACTAGAGCCTTCAGTGGAGAGAGATCCATAAGCTAGTGTAGTGGAGGCAGTAGTCTTTTAGAGGATCACTATCCAGAGTAGAGGAGAATGAGTTCTCCTATGGATAGATATCCATAAACCAAATTTAGGGTATCAGCATCTCCTTTGGACAAAGGTCCATAAACATTGTAATTGGGAAGGATTCCCAAAATATTATTTGAGAAATATTTAGAAGAAATATTTTCTCCATGGAGGTAGCCATCTTTGGGTGAACCACATAAAAATGTTGTCTCTCATGTGTGTGATGCTTTGTGTGATGTTTACTATTTTATTAATGTTGATGCTACTATTTGGATTAAAAAGTAAAAAATTTTATTGTATACTGTTCACCCCCCTCTTAGTATAAGCACATGTTCTTCAATTGGTATCAGAGTGGGTATCTCCATGAAAAGACTAACAGCTTGGAAGAGGATCCATCAATAGCACACATAACTTCATAAAACGAAGAAGAGACTATGTTTGACATAAAAGAAGAATTATTTGCTGCTCTCAAAAAATTGGAAATACTTAGAGAAAATAATTCAAGTTTGAAGGAACAAGTTCAAGAAGATGAAGAAATAAGGATGGAACTCATACAAAATCTCATAGATCTAAATATTAGGGTGGAATAAGGAAAGAATAGTGAGTAATACATGGCAGATCTATTAAGAGCCAGGGAAAAAAAATGTGAAATATTGGAAGCAGAAATTGTTCACCTAAGAAATAAAGTTGAAAGGACCAAGGGACTACAAGATACAGAATATGAGAAACAGAAAGAGGAATCAAGTATTTAGCAAGAAAAAACCTCAAAAAATAATAAGCAAGCAAAGGATATCAGAAAGGAATAAATCAAAGAAGAACCTTGGATAAGAGTTAATCACAAAAGGAAAATGTTAAGGGTAGATCAATGTTAGTATAAAGAGCCCTTCATGCTCAGGATAAAGAAGAATAATGGTATCTTGATAGTGGTTGCTCTAGTCACATGATAGGAGATAAATACAAATTCATTGTAATGAAAGAAAAAAATAGAGGATTAGTAAGTTTTGGTGATAATGGATCAGCAATTTTTGTGGAAGAGGAACTGTAAGTTTAGACAATGGAAAAACAAGAACAGAGAATGTTTTGTATGTTAAAGGATTAAAACACAATCTACTGAGTATAATTCAACTTTGTGATCAATGATACATGGTTACTTTCCATCCAGATAGATGTGATATAAGGAAAACAAAAACTAGAAAAATAATTTCCAATGCAAGAACTCCAAACAACTTATACATGCTCAATGAGATCAAAGGGGAAAAGTGCTTTCTATCACAATAAAATGAGAGTTGGTTGTGGCATATAATATTGGGTCACTTAAATTTTGAAAACATAGTCAATATAAGCAATAAACAGGTAGTTATATATTTACCCAAAATAAGACCTCAAAACAAAATGTGTGCACCATGTCAACATGGAAAGCAAACTAGGACAACCTTTAAGTCAAAAGTTTATATGTCATCTAAACCATTGAGCCTAATACATACTGATTTGTGTGGTCCTACCAGAACATAAAGTATTCAGGGTGAGAGTTACTTTATGTTGTTTGTAGATGATTATTCCAGAATAGTTTGGGTAACCTTCCTAAAAGATAAGTCAGAGGCCTTTGAAAAATTCAAAGCATTCAAGGAATTGTTTGAAAATGAAATAGGCAAAAGGATTAAGTATCTACGATCCGATAGAGGAGGAGAATTTACTTCAAATAAATTTGTAGAATTTTGTGAACAACATGGAATCAATAGAGAGTACTCAAAAGCAAGAACTCCTCAACAAAATGGGGTAGTTGAAAGGAAGAACAGGACTGTTAAAAATATGGCTAGAGCTATGTTAAATGAATCTAAGTTATCAGATGGTTTTTGAAAATAAGTAGTGAAAACAATTGTATACAAAATCACTAGGGCTCAATTGAGGGTAAATCATCACAAGACTCCATATGAGCTTTGGAAAGGAAGACCTGCCACTATAAAACACTTCAGAATTTTTGGAAGCAAATGTTACATAAGATGGGAAGATCAAAACTTGGGCAAGTTTTATCCAAGATGTGATGAGGGAATTTTTCTTGGTTATTCCACAAATATTAAAGCCTACATATGCTTCAACAAAAGAACACACACTATGGTGGAAAGTATAAATGTAACAGTTGATGAGAAGATAGATTCCAGAGAACCAGTTTAGCAAACTGTGTATCAAGAAGATGGATGTTGTCAAGAAGAATTTTGTGAGGAATCAGATAAATATGAAGAAGAAACATAAATACTTCTTCCTAAAACTCCTTCTAGGTATGTACAAAAACATCATCCAAAATAATAGATCATCAGGGATCCAGATGAAAGACGGATAAGGAGAAGAATAATAAAACCATCTGAACAAGCAATTTTTTCATTTCTATCTAAGATTGAGCCAAAAGACTTCACTCAGGCAAGTGAGGATGAATTTTGGGTTAAATTAATGAATGAGGAATTGGATCAGATAGAGAAGAGCAAAACATGGGAACTTGTTCCATGACCAAAGGACAAAAATGTGAGTGGCACAAAATGGGTATTCAAAAACAAATTTAATGAAGATGGACAAGTGGTCAAAAATAAAGCAAGGTTAGTATGCAAAGGTTATGCACAGGTAGAAGGAATTGAATTTAATGAAACCTTTGCTCTAGTTGCATGACTTGAAGCTATAAGGATATTTTTAGCCTTCTCAAGTTTTAAGAACTTCAAGGTATATCAGATGGATGTCAAGACAACATTTCTAAATGGGGTTCTAGAAGAAGAGGTTTATATTGAACATCCATAGGGATTCATACTAGTAGATAAACCAGATCAGGTATGTAGATTGAAAAAGGCTTTTTATGGTTTAAATAAGGCTCCTAGAGCATGGTACTCAATACTGGATAAGTATCTTCAAGAACAAGGATTCAGAAAAGGAATAGCAGACAATAATTATATCAAAAATGAAGAGAATGATATTCTAATAGTGGTTTTTTATGTTGATGACATAATTTTTGGAGGAAACAATGATAAGATGTGCAAATATTTTTCTAATAATATGCAAAAATAATTTGATGTCTATGCTTGGTGAATTGTCTTTATTTATTGGACTTCAGATTCACAATCATAAAGGGGAGTGTTTCTCTGTCAAGCCAAGTATATAAAAGAAATGTTAAAGAAATTCAAGTTAGAAGAATGTAAACTGATAAGTACTCCCATGGTCATAGGATGCAAGTTGAATAAGGATGATGAATCTCCAGAGGCGGATCAAATATTATATAGATCTATGATTGGCAACTTATTGTATGTTACAACTACAAGACCAGACATATACAGTCAGTGGGATTAGTGGCAAGGTTTCAAAAAACACCTAAGGAAACACATGTGGTAGCAGTAAAAAGAATTTTCAGGTATCTAAAAGGGACTATGAATTTTTGGCTTTGGTATCCAAAATATGACAGTTTCACATTAACAGCTTATACAGATGCAGATTGGGCCAAAAAAATTGATGACAGAAAAAGTATAAGTGGAGGAGCATTCTTTCTTGAAGAATGTCTAGTCTCTTGGTTAAGTAAGAAGCAGGTTTTAGTATCTTTATATACATAAGAGACAGAATACATTGCAATAGTAGCTAGTTGTGCATAGGTCTTATGGATGAAGAGAACTCTAGAAGACTTCAAGATAAAGCATGATCAGCCCATTCCTGATACTATGTGATAATACAAGTGCCATAAGTATCTCAAAAAATCTAGTAATGCACTCTAGAACAAAGCACATTTTGAGTAAGTATTATTTTTTGAGAGAACGGGTGATAGATAAACAGGTCAAATTGGAATGTCACTACAAAGGAACAAATAGCAGATATTTTCACTAAGCCACTTTCAAAGGAAAATTTTGAGTATCTTCGAGGAAAATTGGGAGTGAGACTCCCACCCCAGAATTAACCACCTTAACAGAAGGTGGGGGAGGGGCTAAGCTAATACTCTCATTCTTAGCCCCGAGCCCCAAAGGTGACCCTTTGCCATTGATGTCAAATAGGGAGAGAGATTTGATTATTGCGGAGAGATTTGATTATTGGGGAGAGATTTGATATTTGAGAGAGAATTGAGCCAAGGGGGAGCAGTGTCCCAAGGGGAGGAGCAAAAATAAGAAGTCAAGTTTTCGATAAAAAGTTTTTGGGTTGCCATAAATGACAAAGGGGGAGATTATTGGACATTTTGAGTCCTAAAATTTAAAATTGTCATTGATGTCAAGAAATGAAGTCATAATTAATGTCAAGGAATTCTGCAAAAAATAAATTCATCAAAGGTGTCATAAATATTTAGGAAGAATCTTCAATGGTGCAAAAGTTAAAGGTAAAAGGGCTCCATGATATTTTAATATTATATGAGAGCATAAGTTAAAATGGGTTTTCATAAATACCCAAGGAGGCCTATTGCAAAGTTCAAAGGAGGTCTAATATTTATTTTATAAAATATTTAAATTTAAAAGGAATTTAATTTTTATAAATAAATATCATCAATACAAAGTTATACAATGAGAGATGGCCTTAAAAGACAGGTTATAATTATAATTTATAAAATTTAAATTCCTTGGAATTTAAATCTTTTATAAATTACAAAGGACAAATGTGTCGACGTCATTGAAAATTTGGAGCACCGACATTTGAAGATAATGGCAACTTCGTGTATAAAAAGGGAGGCCAAAATACCTTGAAGATTATCCCTTGAACGATTGATATGCGCCAAGGTTGAAATATTTTGTATGAGATTTCGAGAGCTTCATTGAGGAAGAAGATGAAAAATATTTTCATCTTAATTGCCAGGCATAAGGTCAAGAGGTTGGATATTTCTAAGCACGTTGGACACGATGGTCCATTGGAAACTAATGATCTATGAAAATATTGGTGGAAGCAAGAGCCCGCGTTCAAAACCCGTTGGTGGTAAGCACCAAAGGGAAAGGTTTTCGTGCTTCGCATTTTTTGATTAAGGTTCCAGGGAAGGAAGATAGTGCACGTAGAGCCTTTTGGTTCTCAATGTGCATTGAGCGCACATGGTTGAGGAGCCCATAGCTAGGGTGTTCGCAGAGGCAGAGGTTAAGGGTTCAAAACCCGTGGAGAGGCAAAGGTAATTTTTATTTAAATTTTTATTTCCTAAAGTTTTAATTCAAGTCTTTATTAGGAGTGATAAGGGGTTTATTAAAAAGGTTTTAGTTAGGCAATAAAATTAGTGGTTAGGAGAAATAAGGAGTGATAGCAAGTTGTCATGTGTATAAGGTAGTAATAAGGTTTTTATAAAAGAGGATATATTCTTTTTAAATTTGAGTAATAAGGTAGTAAGAGGTTGTGATTTTTAGTGAATGTTGATTTTATTTGTAAAAGATTTTTTTCCAAAGAGATTATTATGAGGGTATTGATATTATTTTAAAGTTGGATTGATAAGGTGTATTCTTTTTTATATCATTTTGTATTGTATTTTGTTAAGGAAATTATTATCTTCTAACCCTTATTGAGATTGTCAAAGAAGAAATTGTGAGTGTGGCAGATTTGTGAGATCTACTCCTTGTCAAGAAAAAAGGTATGGGCAAATTCTTTCTTGGTTTAGTTGGTTGATTGGCCTTCTAAATAAATTTTGGAGTGAAAAGTATTTGGTTAGGGTTTCCATTTAGAAATTATTTTATTTAATGCTTCAAGGTTTTCATGAATTAAGAGTTGTGATTAAAACCTTGTTTTATAAGCATTATTGTTGAAGCCATTGGATTGTGTGAAGAACTTAAGTTAGGATTTTGAAAATATCACGAGTATCATTGTCATGTGAAGATTGTTTTATAAGCATTGTTGATGAAGTGAGTTGTACAAAGAACTTGAACTAGAGTTTGAAAAGATCATGAGTATCATTGTTATGTGAGATTTGTTGTTGAGCATTGTTAGAAATATTTTGAGTTGGTTGATATATGCTTGGACTAGGGTTTGTGAGAAAGGGATGTTTCATTAAGAAATTGGTTGAGTTGAGTGGTTGAGCCTAGTCAAGTGGTTGTATGCAGTGATTGTTCATGTTCCATAAAATAAACTATTCTTTATTTTGATTTGAGTTGTGAAATTGATTGAGCATTGAGTATAGAACATTTGAGTCTCTAACAATTCTCTTTATGCTTCTATGAGATTGGACAATTTCTGTGTGGACTTGTTAAGAATATTTGAGGCAACTATTTGAGGAGACTTGTGGACTAATTTTATGTGAGATTTTGTGGAATATTACAGTATAGATTTGGAAAGGTTCTATGTGGACCTGCTGAGCAGATTTGAGTAGGTTTTGAGTGGGCCTGTTGAGCAGATTTGAGCAAGTTCTAAGTGAACTTGTTGAGCATATTTGAGCAGGTTATGAGTGGACCTGTTGAGCAGATTTGAGAAGGTTCTGAGTGGACCTATTGAGTATATTTGAGCAAGTTTTGATTGAACTTGTTGAGAATATTTGAGCAAGCTTTGAGTTAACTTTTTGAGCATATTTGAGCAGGTTCTGAGTGGACTAGTTGAGCATATTTGTGCTAGACCAAATAGACTATGTTTAGTATAGATTTGAGATTGAGATTTGGAGGTGACAGAGCAGAGAGGATAGTAGTCTCCAGTGGATAGAGATCCATCATCTAGGGTAGTGAGGATAGGTCTTCTGAGTGGGGACTAGAGTCTTCAATGGAGAGAGATCCACAAGCCAGTGCAATGGAGGCAATAGTCTTCTAGAGGATCACCAACTAGAGCAGAGGAGGAGTTCTCCTATGGATAGAGATCCATAAACTAGATTTATGGGATCAACATCTCCTTTGGACAGAGGTCCATATACATTGTAATTGGGAAGGATTCCTAAATATTATTTGAGAAATATTTAGAAGAAATATTTCTCCGTGGAGGTAGCCATCTTTGGGTGAACCACATAAAAATGATGTATGTGTGTGATGCTTTGTGTGATGTTTATTATTTTATTAATTTTTATGCTACTATTTGGATTAAAAAGCAAAAAAAATTATTGTATACTATTCAACCCCCCTCTTAGTATAAGCACATGTTCTTTAACCTTTACAAATTTTTCTTAATATCAATCAAAGCTAGTGCATAAATTTACTTCACAAAACTGATTTCTTAACACTTTCTCATCCACATTCAATGTAACTCAAACCAATGCTCAAAATCTTCACAAATTCATTCAAATAATGAAGCACAATTTGTTCACAAACCCTAGCACATGTGTTTCCAATATCATTCAACAATGAAGCTCAAGTAACTCTCGAAATCTAGCACGAGTAGTTCTCAAACTCTAGATCATATGTTTCCAATTTCATTCAACAATGAAGCATAATTTTATTCTCAAACCTTAACTCAAATATTTCCAACAATGCACACTAATTAAACCTTTTATCCACACCTTATGATTCAAAAATATTTGCTCAAACAAACACCTTGTTTCTTTGATGAAGATGTGCCCTCAAAATCTGTCTTCAAAATATTGTATTTCTTATGCCACTTCAAGGGTTAGTTAGCATAACACTTTTTCAAATCATCCACATGAAAAACTTCTCTCAAAATATGTGCACAAAGATAATGCTAAAACATAGTGTTGTATAACCTCCTCTTGTTTCACAAGATAAAGCTTTCAACCAATTACAATTTTCCTCTTTATCATACAACACACAATTTAAAAATAAGCCACAATACACCTTATGTATCCTTTCTAAAAATACAACAATTACAATTTCAATACAATTCAAATTACACCTTATAACTCATTTTCTCACATGCAAAAATATTTCCTTTATATTTCCTCTTTATAATTTTTGCAAGATAATACTTTATAAATGCACCCTTATGACTTATATTTTTCAAACTAAAATATTTTAAAACATACCCTTATAACTCCTGGTGTGCAAGATAACAAATCTTTTAACACTTCTTAAGATTCCCTAATTGCAAAATAATCAAACCTTTAACATATTCTTATGACTCCCTATATGCAAAAAGGAACAAACATTTAACACAACCTTGTGACTCCCTAATCAACGCATACCATAGGAAAATTAATTAAATATTTTATGCCCTTACCAATGCAGTCACCGCGAATCGAACCTACCACCTCTTTCTTGTTCATGCCCTAGTGCAAGTGTGGCTGCCGCGTGAGCTAGCTGCGCACACAAAACTTTAAGCTTACAAAATAATCCTTATTGCTTCGATGAACTTCTTCCTTGATCAAAATTCTAACAAAATTAGAGCCATCATGAATCGACCTCTTATCTGCTAGTGCCTTAGCTTCGACTAAGTTTCTTCCTGAGCTAGCCACTTGCTTAGAACAATGAAGGAACATCCTTCAATTTATTTCCTTACTTTTACCCGAAATGAATGTGTGTGATATCTTGCTCCTCTACTCCCTTAACGAAATGCGACTGGATCGATTGCACTCAACATTTCAACCTTTTAACTAATGAGGTATTTTTCCCTCATTAAATATGTACTTCAATTATATTTTTTAAATGTCTACGGTGTAAAATTCGATATTTCAATGGCACCTTTTAAACCTTAGCCTTAGTTATATTACAATATTTTAAAAATTATTATAATACCTCTATTTCTGAAATTTAAATCTTTTGAAATCAAGTAATACCTTGTCCTTTTCTTGCATATATAACCATGGAGAATGACCTTGTATTTTCTTACAGATATAACCAGGGAGAATGCTTTTTCCTTGACAAATTTTGTACCTTTGACACTGCCTCAGTATCCTTTGAATATTTTTACTTTACACTTTAATATTTCAACCTTTAAGATAATTCTCAACCTTTTCTTCTTTGACATCAATGAAAATAAATATACTTAATATTTCCAATAGTAGCGATTGGTTATCCATGCAATCCATTAGGTTGAGAATATTACAATAAGGAAACTCGTAGTATCCAAAAAACCACCCACAACAACCACAATGTCCCCTTTCATTTCATGCCAAACGTCACTCTTTGACCATCCATCTCCATTCTTCTATTTCCCATTCCACATTTTGTCAAGAACTTCATCATTGTTTTTATTCCTTCCTCCATCAACTCATCACTTGAGGGGATAGATAATATCCATAAAATTATGTCCAAAATAAGTTCAATACTCAAACACTCAATTTTGGAGTTACTTAATTCCAAGAATATTTTCCCAAAGGCTATCTTTAACTCCTCCTCTACTAGGGAAAATAGCAGAACTCGTATTTAAACACTCAAAATTCTAATCAAAACTTTGATTCAAACACTCAAAATTATAATCAAATTAACCTCATTAATCTATCGAAGGCAAATATTCAAGGGAATTTATAGCTTCCATGACTAGGGCATGTTACATTGTCCTTGATTTGAGATAATCCTATGTCAATCCCCTCAAGGTGAAGGTCATTCTTCATCATCATCCATTCATCACTATCCATCATCAAACCAACGATCGATTTCATGTATTTTTGTACCATATTGTGTTTGCATACAATATGGTACAAAAAGAGGCATTTGTAGACACCTAAAAAGTGTTATCTTGGCAATGGTTAAATATTAATATTGAATAAATTATGAAATTGTTTTAATTAATATGTTGGAACCTTAAAAATATTAGCGTTAACTATCCTAGCCTCTTTGACCATCCTAAGCACCTTCCTACACCTAACCCATGGTCATCATGAGACCATCCATCTATTTTAATTCCCTTCTCTCCTCCATAATCCTAGCTCATTAATGCACATGGGTTAGGATTCCCTCTACCCAAGCACATTGATGAAGCATGCCATTTTATTGTATGAGGAATCTCTCCACCCAATAGCATTAGTGAGGCATGTCATAGAACATCATAGTGAGTGTCATAGCCCAAATAGAGAATGTTACACACTTGTCTATCTAAGCATCCAAGTGGAGAAACTTAAGATTCCTCATTTCTCTCACCTAGGCCACTTGTCCATCATCCTATCACCCCCTCATCTTGCCCCAAATCATATAAATACCCCCCTCTCCTCCCTCATTTGATATATGAACATGCTTTAACATAGTCAAAATTCTATCAAAACTTCTCTAAGATCTACTTTTGCATTGTGAGTAAAATGTTTTAGTGTCCTTATTAACTTGTTTTTTAAGTTTGTTTAACGCATTAGCTTAAATTTTCTCTATTACACTTTTTTTTGTAAAACAAGTGCTACTAACTAGTTTGTTGTTGGTTTTGTGTAAGGTTCTTGGATGCACATACTATTAGAAATAGAGTATATTACATCATTTGGGTCATGTAAATGTATCTTCCAAGGTACATACTTAGGACATTAGATTACTTTAGGGGGAATTTATCTAGTTACTTCATGCAATGTAATAAATGCACAAGTGTCAATGTGCAAGTTGTATATGTGCAAGTTATCCCTTGCACAACTAGGTAGAGTGTTGGCCAAGGAACCTATTTTACCTATATAAGAAAGGCCTCATTGTAATAGATAGATATAGAGAGAGATTGGGACATAGTAGCTTAGAGCATAGTACAGTTATGTGTGGATCACCATCTAGTGGTGATGGGTGCAATGTAGTTTAGTAGCTTTATTAATGGAGTGTTCATTTCCTCCATAGCTACATTGTATTCATTTATATCATTTCTATTTATGCATATCTCAGTCATCTAGTAGATTTACTTTCTTTCATATTATTCTACATCTCGTGATTGTTATCTCCCTGTGGCTATTACATCAAAAGCTAATAGTGGTATCAGAGCTATGGTAGATCTAGTCTATGTAGATCAATAGGGAAACCACCATTATCATTGAGCCTGAGTGTTTTGTCAACCTAATGCACCATTGGACCAATCACTATCAAAAGATCTCAAAAGAATCTAGGTGGTAGGATTAGGGAGAGTCACAAGTGAGGACTAAAAGAAATATCAGTTCTAGAAAATACTGAGATTGCATTTGACTAGAGTCTTTCCACAGAGTTATAGGAAAAACTCGTGAAGACCAGGACTCAACATTCAATCCACTAGATTGATAGATCATCTAGTGAAGATCATCCAGGATATCTGGAACTTGCTAACTATTGCCCAAAGTTTATTTTTTTGTAGATAATTAATTCTCAAAGATTTGGTACTCCTCCTACAACAAAAATCTAGGAGACTCCAACTTCGTTGACCCTCATAGTGCAGATATTAGTTCCTTGTGCAAGAGAAGAATACTATGGAAGAAGACTTCTAGAGAAGAGTTGTGGTGAAGTTAGGAGACTGAAGATCTCCATTGCTAGATTGAAGAACTTCATAGTTGAAGAACAGACCATAAAAGCCTTGATACAAAAAGGCCATAGTAGCCTTGAATAAAAGGCCATAGAAGTTGAAGAAAGGCCATAGAAGCCTTGAAGAAGAAGCCATAGAAGTCTTGATACTGAAAAGGCCATAGAAGCCTTGATATTAAAAAGGCCATAAAAGCCTTGATACTGAAAAGGCCATAGAAGCCTTGATACTGAAAAGGCCATAGAAGCCTTGATACTGAAAAAGGCCATAGAAGCCTTGATATTGAAAGAAAGGCCACAACAGCCTTGATCCTAAAGAAGAATTCGAAAGAGAATATCTGATTCAGAAGTAGATTAAGATTTTAGTACTAATATTTTTGTTGTAGGGAAAGAAGATTCAGTGAGTTGGGAAACTTCCTACAAGAAAGTTAGGAAGAGTATCTTCTTCAGAATCAATTCAGCACCTAAAGAAAAAGAGATTAGGAGAATATCTCATTGAAGGACTTCCAGACTTGGAAGAAGAAGAAGGACTAGGAGAGTCCTGCTCAAATCCATAAGTAGTAGAATCAGATATCCATAAGCAGATCTCACCACCAACACTTCCAGGAGCAGAAGGTTGAAGAGGTCTCAAGGAAAGACCAGTAGAAGCTGCAAGATCAAAGACCTTGGAAAGGTCTCATCGAGCATCCAGTAAAAGGCTAGGAGAGCCTTACTAAAGAAATCATCAAAGGAGAACTCACTGGAGAAATCCACTACCAAGGAGAAGCCCCTGATAGTGAAGGACTTGGGACAATTATCACCATCCGACAACAAGCCCAAGAGAAGGAGAATTTGGCAAGGAGTGCCAAATCTGAGAAGAAGAATTTGGAAAGGAGTTCCAAATCCTAGAAGAAGAATCTAGTGAAAGACCTCAAGACATTCAAAATCTTGAGAAGAAGATCCTGCTTGAAGTCAGAATTTGACAAGAAGACTTGAAGATAGAAGAAGCTCACCAAATCTAGGAGATTTGAAGATTACCTCTCACAGCAAGAAGGCACCACTTCAGAGACAAAGACTTCTCCAAATCTATAGCAGAAGGAGGAGAACACAAGAGGAGAACAAGCCACCAAATCTTAGGCTCGTGAAAGAAAGTTTGAGACCATATTTTGGTGAAGAAGGTTGTTCAAGATAGTCTACAAAAAGCTGCAAGATCCTACTCAAAGCAGCAACTTGGTGATCTTAGACACCAAGATCCACATCCTCTACAGAAGTGGCAAAAGAGCTACAGAAGATTTTAAAAAGGTATGCAACTATTGGTGCTAGCTAACTCATTAATTGGATTACTTATCAGATTCATTGGAGCACCTTATTTAGATTAAATTTGCAAGAAGGGAAAGCAGAATTACAGTCTTCAAAAGTGCAAAAATAAAAGGTTCATTTTAAGGTTCATTTGCACATTAGGGGTTGATTAGATTTTAGAGTTATCTATCAACTACCTATCTTCTACTTTAAAAGAAAAATAAAAATAAGACTTGATCCTACAACTATGTTTGTAGTGAAATATGCATGGGTTCATTCCAGATTATGCTTGAAAGGTTGTAGTGAAATTATTAAGTGCATTTTTAAGAGATTAGTGGAGCAATAAGGTGAGATTATTGTTACCATTAAAAGGTGCATTGTTAAGCACTATACTAGTTGATTTGTTAACTAGTTATCTCAATTAATTTATGTTGTTGAAAGCATAAAAATTAGCACAAAATATACAACACTTTCGTGGCCTATAGAAGCCACCATTGGAAGCAAAAGGTGAAGAAGAAAACCACCATTGAAGTCCTTGAAGGAAGCCTCAAATCGAGACCTTGGAAGTCTCAAGATTCAAGGAAATTATAAAGGGTTCATTTTAGTACAGAGAGCAAGAATTCCTATTCAAAATTAGCATTAGCTTGGATCATCTATCATCCAAGAAAAGGAAAAATATTATGTAAAAAAAACTCTTCATTTTGGTGCAAAAACTATATATTACAGAAGCACCACTTTTGTTCTTTTGGAAGGACAAAATTATTATCTACAGGGGGGCAGCAAGGATATTTTATCCAGAAAAATAAAGGAGCCACCAAAGTGCCCATACGTCCAAGGAGTCAAGGTGTTTACAAACATCGGTTTTCAATCTTCAAATCAAGCCCTAGAAGAGTATGTATCACCTGCAACATTGGAAGCATAAAAAGGAGCTAAAAATCAGCTAAATATTATGTAGAAGGGCAGCCTACAAGGAAGAAATTACCTATGTAAGAGGAGCATTATCAAAATCAAGCAAAATGGAAGCATTCAACTATTGTAAAAATGAACTAGTAGCATATTACAAAGGAAAAGGAAAGGAGAACGTCTACCATTGAAGACTACAAGGAGCTACCATAGGACCACCATGGAGGAGCACCAAAGATCCAAGAGCCAATACACAAATATCAAGAGCCAATACATAGAAGCAGCCAAGGATGCTAGGAGATTACTTGCATTTCAAGAAACAAGGCAAGTTTACGTAGAAGGCAAGATAAAGGCTCCAAGAAATGTTACAAGGGAGGCTCACATGCATAAGCCTTGAGTGCCACTTGGCACAGATGCTCTATACTCTCCAATGTATGTGAAGACTCAAGCGCTCACCAAGAAGATGTTACACATGCTTGGAAGATGTTACACATGCTTGGGAGGAGTTACAAATCTTGGGAGGTTACCACTAACCTCATCATTGCAAGGTTTACGTTGAAGGCATCTACAAAAAATGTTTCAAGTGACACTTGTCACAAAGTGCAAGAAGCTCATCCTATTTAAGGTGCCAAGGAGGTCAAACAAGCAAGACATAAGGCAATACGTAGCTCATCTGTGTAAGAAGTGCATTTAAAGCACTATCATAAACTAGCACCTAAATTTAGAAGGAGACAATGCATTTCAAGATGGATAAGGAGCGCCATACAAGGGAGAAGAAAGTGCAGGTCAAAGGAGACTTTGACTCCCATAAGTACCTACATTCAGCATTGAAGACAAAGAATCTCCATTGATTCCAGCACCAAAAGTAACCTTAATACTATTGTTATATCTAGCCAAAATAAGCACCAAACAATGAGGAGATTTAGCATCCAAAGGTAAGGTTTAATCCCATTTTATTATTGCTTTCATTTTTGGAGATATAAGGGTTATAAGCTAAGGTTAAATCTTAGATTTTTGAAAGCAAAAGCTATAAGGGATAACTTATCAAATTGAAATAATATTTGCAATACAACCTAGGAGAAATAAGGAATTCTACTTGGATTAAATTCTTTAATATTTTGCAAATATTATTAATTTTCTAATTTTCCAAATTTGGGAGTGATAAGGGTTACAACATCAAACTAGGTTATTGGAAATTAGAAATACTTGAATAAAATCCTAAGGGTTACAAAAGAGGTTATTAAAGATTTTTTCTTAAGGTTGGAAATTTATAATTTTCTTGTCTCAAAATTTCTCAAAAGGGACAAAAGGAATCCAACATTAAAACCTCTTCAAAATTGGAAAAGTGCTTAGTTCAATTAGGAGTAATAAGGTGTTAGAAAAGTTGATTTTTTATCTTTACAAAATTATGCAAAATCAACCATAAATTGAACTATATTTTACAAAAGCACTATATCATACTCCAAAATCATTAGGGAGTCATAAGGCATTCTACAAAACTTGATAATAATATCTATCAAAGATTATCAAGTTGGGAAGATATAAGCTTTCTTCAAAACCTAAAATTAGGTGTTCATACTCTCATTACTAGGGAGACATAAGGAAGCCTACAAACCTAAGGATTAATAAAGGTTTCATCAAATCAAGCTTATATACTTCAATAAGGGAGCTATAAGAAAGACTACAATTCTATCTCATTTCTTCAAATTCAACCTCTTCAAATGGGTAAAGGAATATCATACAATGAATGCAAAACTTGCTCCAACAAGAACTTGTTCACAAATCATGAACACATGTGGTATATTGACTCGGGATGCAGTCATCATATGATAGGAAATATACAATGGTTTTACTGTATTAAAGTTGCTAAAGGTTACAGACTAAGAATTGTAGACAACCAAACTTATCTTATACATGGGTATGGATGTGTAACACCCAGTAAATCATTTCCCAATATTCTACTACAAAGAGTATTGTATGTTCTTGTATTAACATTCAATCTCATCTCAGTAAGCAAGCTAGTAGAAAAAAACTATATGATTAACTTTGGATATATGGATGGGATCAATACATGTCTCATTATGAATCAAGATGTAATAAAAGCAATAGGTTCAATCCATGAAAATACATACATCCTAGACTCAATGGAAATCTCACAAGATATTGTGATGTTTCAAAATTATACTAACATATTTATAGAGGAACATGTTGAAGAAAATGAAGAACTAGTACACAAAAAAGGTAAGCATAGAAGGATAAAAAACAATAAGATGAGAGGATAATTGCACCATGCTCTACTCATTCATCAACAATCAGAACCAAATGGAGATACTTGCAAAGAGAACTATAAAGGTGGTTGGATAGAAGACAAGGATGATGAATCTGAACAAGCCAAAGATCATCCAATGAAAGAAGAATCTTTAGCTTCAGCTATAGCTTACTCTGCATCATATGAAGACACAAATTACCTGCTGAACCTGAATACAAAGAATGCAGAAGAAGAGTACAAAGCTCAAGATGAAGAAGAAGAAGATCCATATTGAAGACTAAAGTCTTCAATACCCAAATAATGTAATACATGGGGGTGTTAGAAATAGAGTATATTACATCATTTGGGTCATGTAAATGTATCTTCCAAGGTACATACTTAGGACATTAGATTACTTTAGGGGGAAGTTATCTAGTTACTTCATGCAATGTAATAAATGCACAAGTGTCAATGTGCAAGTTGTATATGTGCAAGTTGTCCCTTGCATAGCTAGATAGAGTGTTGGCCAAGGAACCTATTTTACCTATATAAGAAAGGCCTCATTGTTATATATATATATATATATAGGAGATTCAGGGACATAGTAGCTTAGAGCATAGTACAGTTCTGTGTGGATCACCATCCAATGGTGATGGGTGCAATGTAGTTCAGTAGCTTTATTAATGGAGTGTTCATTTCCTCCATAGCTACATTGTATTCATTTATATCATTTCTATTTATGCATATCTCAGTCATCTAGCAGATTTATCTTATTTCATATTATTTAGCATCTCGTGATTGTTATCTCCTTGTGGCCATTACATCAAAAGCTAACACATACAACCAAGGGTGGTCCATCAAGCTATCTGACCTTCAAAATCCACTCGTATTTTAAGGTGGCAATAGAAGACATGGAGTGCCATGAAACTTGATTGAAAAAGAGCTTCATTCTTGGAAGACCCTCATTTGTAGCTCAAAGGAACATTTGTTAATCATTTTTATAATAATGGTTTTATTTTAATCAATGACATGTTTTCTATTACTACGGTTCCCTAATGCTGCTACACCACTTTGAAATCTATAATCACAATTATTTTTCTTCCAAACATTGTCATACTTAATGCCTTTCTGACTCCATGTAAATTCATAATATTGATGCCCAAAACCATACCTATAATATTGTTTTCTCTCAGGATGGTGTGGGTAGTAAATAGTTGCAACCTTAACCTAACATTTTATTTTTATTGTTCTTCAACGTTTTTCTTTATTTTGAAGTCCTCATTCTCTTATCTCTTGTGCCCTTATTTTGGTGTGTCCTTGTGCACTTATAACAGATATTCCTTGGAATTTTTTGTTACTTCTTTCATAGCCTCTGTTGTTGCTACTAGATTCAACTTTTTATTCTTTTATTGGTTCATTAACTTGTTTCCTTACCATAATTCGTATTTCTCCCTGGATCCATGCTCCATAAGCTAATAAATATCCTACAGTGTTATTTTTTTCTTATACCATAACTTCATAAACTTCTTCTACACATTAATGTTAATGGTACCCAAAGAATCCAACCAAGGATAACCAAGAATAATATCCACATCATCCATATCAATAGCATAAAAATTAGAATATAAAACATATTTTTCCATGGCGATCTTCAAACCTTCAAAAAACTAAACATTCTCTCTCTCAATTTATATGTCCTTAATTTTTTTCCTTGAACCTATAATCTCTTAGCCACGGTGATATTCATAAAATTATATCTGTTACTAGGGTTAATGGAAGTAATAACCTTTTTTATAATGCATCATGAACCTGCAAAATAAAACTTGTAGATGAATTTATATCCTATCCAAAGATGTGGTTTCTAAATTATTCTCACTATCTTCCTTAACATTTTCCTCTTTTTCTTTGATTAATTTTTTTATTTTTCATATTCTTCATTCTATTTCTGGAAATCTCTCTTTTTATTTTCTTTTGTTATTTTCAAAGCATGTTTATATCTTCTTCAAATTCCTTGATGGTGACCTTCAAACTATCCATGTTTCAAATGAGTCTCATTGAATCAATAATACATGCTCTATTTCAGCCCAAGTGTATACATCATTCCTTTCATTAGAAAAATTTACCCACCAAGAATAAGCTTCCTCTTTAAAAATTCTACTAAGAAATAATTTCCAAAAATGATTATTAAGATATAGAGACCTAAACTTTATCTACCATTATCTAGCATCGATATCATCCTCTCTAGAAAAATTTTACAGCTCCATAAGTTGACACCTTAAGATAACGCAAACTAGGGTTTTATGAACCAATGTTTTATAAAAATATTTTCCTGCTGATTTGAATCTAAACTTCCACACAAATAATTTGATCTATAGATTTTCTTCAAAAATTAATTAAAATACAATTGATTTGCTTACCCTAACTAATAGATATTTACAATTTTACTCTTTGGTAAAACATGACTTGAAAATTTGTCACTACCCTTGTTCCATATGGATGATATCATTGGATCATATCTACCTCAATAATACTTGGTTTTCTTCATACAACCACTCATTTTAAAACTCTTAAATATCTACATAAAATGGTGCAAGACTTATCTAAATTGGACAAATTTACACTAAGTTATGTCTTCTAAAAAATGAGATATTTTTTTAGAAAAACCTACCCTAATGTTTCCCTTATTTAGATGGTTGTGTTCACAAGGTTTTATTTTCCTCAATACTTCATGGATTCTTTTATATGACCACTCATTTTAAAGCTCTTCAAAATCCAAGTAAAATGGTACAAGAATTGTCTAAATAAAATAAGTTTTTGCAAAGATATAGCTCCTAAAATATTAGACATTTTTAGAGAAAATTTCCCTAATTCTACAATCCATAAAAAACATAATTCCCACTTTGCTAGAATTGTTTCTCTGATACCACTTGTTATGGAACTTTATTCTCATCAAATGGAATCATTCACTATTATGAAAAAATATCAAATCATTGATCCATAGATAATTATCCACAATTTCAATCCATACAATTGTAGATCTTTAATTCTTGGATAATATTTATATTACAAGTGAATGATATTTAAGTACAATACCCTACCAAATATAGTGTAACTACTATACATGTGAGGATAGTAACAATATTGGAATTATGGTCCTTATGGAGATAACAACACTAAAGTAACTTGACCTATGGACCTTATGAGTGACACTTTCCATGTAAGGACATTAGTTGACCTTAACTAACATGAACTTCTAGATCATGTGAGTGGTAGTTGTATCCACTCTAATTCATACACCACTAAACTATGATGAAATAATTTCTAACATTCTCTCTCTTATTACATCATAATTTGTAATTTCTTGGAGAGTACATTTTGGAATACTTCAAACTTGATTTATCCATGTGGCTTGATGAAGATATATGCATATTGTTACTATAGTAAAAAAACTTGAGTTATATCTCTTAGCTCTAATTCTTTGTTTTAGCTTTTGACTTTAGCTCTTGGTTCTTGGTTTTAGATCTTGGTTCTTACATCTAGCTCTTGGTTTTATACAAAATGAAATTTCCCCCTTAATACATATGATCCAAATATGGATATGAATAAAAAAATTACTAAGCAATAGTGGGATTGACTTAACTTTGCTTCTTCAGTGGGAATTGCCTCACTAAACTCTTTAACTAAGGATAGAAATATATTCTTCTATCCATAATTGGACACACATTAATTTTTCAATACATATGATTGGAATAATCAATCATAGATTATTGGTTGGATTGGTCCTTACTATTTTTCATCTTCCTATGAAATGGTAACAAATTTTTTTACCTAAAGTGAGGCATATGTCTAAATTTGTGCATATATCTATGAGATTTTAGTTGTTGGTTTTCTCTACTTCTTCAATTGTGAGTGTCCTTATGGTAACCTCCTCATCCTACTAGATTGCATGTATAATCATTTGCTACAACCACCAAGTACAATAGAGTAGATCATTGCTTATGAGGTTCACTCTATTGTTTCTACATTAAGCCTTTATTTTTCTCACGTCCTTGCATAATCTTCGATCATCTTGTGTTTATTGGATACAATCTACAAAAAACATTTATCAATTGTAATATTGAACATTGGGAAGAATTAATATTTTCTCCTCCACTCAATGTAAATTTTGCACTTACATAATATGGAGTGTCAAGTACCACCAATCATGTACTCCAAGTACATAATACATTATTCATCATTCCTAAATCAATTCTTGAATCAATTCAAGAAATAATTATCTCCTCCAATGTCTTCATGGGGAGGATCTTCATCAAGTAATTTACATATACCTATAGTTGATGATCCCTTGTGCTGCAACAAATGCTCTTCTACCATGCATCCTGTGATGGCAAGTGTAATGGCTTGTTGTTGTTTCTTATCTTGAACAATACTTGTTGTTGTGAGATTGATTATATCCCACTCTTTCTTCTTGATAAGTGTAAAAGTGTTACATTATATGGATCTAATTTACTTATATATTTCTTATAAATGAATGGATATGAATTTTTTTTAATTGTTGTTTCATATTAATATCATTATTTATGCATTAATATGATTAATTATTATAAAAGTTATTTATGCATATATTTTACACAAATTATGTGTAAGATGTTATTTTGTTAGGCAGATATGTGTATGGAGTTGGGCAAAGACCGTGGCTGATGAACCAGGAGGTAGACATACATAGATTGGTTGAACGTATGGTGCACTTGCAAGATTTGTGGATATGTGCTACATAAAGGTGCTAATGGAAGCATCTACTGAAAGGGGTGCTATGAAAAGTTATGAAGTTAAAGTTGACCAAGCCTTGTTGCCACGTCACATCCAACACAAGCATATTATACACAATCAGCCATTTGACTATCAATGTTGGCAAAAGCATATTTGGAATTTTGATTATTATTAAATAAAAGTTGTAAAGTTGTTATTAAAGTTGGAGAGGATCAAAGTTGTTAAATTATTCTACCAACTTATAATTGTATTTCCTTAAGAATAGGACAATAGGTTATTATTTTTATTCCTTAAATTAATTTATTAAAGTGGTTGCCACTTCGGCTTGCGTTGATTAGTCCAAGTCCCATTTGTTATGAAGTTGTATTTGTTTAGAAAAAGTCGTTTAGCACTTGGGCTTGTGTTGATTAGTCCAAGATCCGTCTTGTTGTGAAATTGTATTTGTTTAGAAAATTTGTTAGTACATAGGTTAGGATTTAGATTTGATTAGTTAGAAAGAGACAAAGAATACTATGAAATTCTTCATTGGAAATAATTGTATAAATTACAGTGATGGTCTTTGAAAATTTCCTCAGTTCAAAGAGAAAAGAAGTTGAAGAAGTCGCTCCTTGACAAAGTCTCTGTAGTTGTCTGAGAATGATTACAATTTCTAGTAGTGTACATGATTGAAGTTCAACAATAAAATAGTATTTTCTTTCCACATATTTTGCAATGTTATTTTATCTTTCACAATGATTTATTTTCTTTTGTAGAATCTTTATTTTTCTTGCATCAATGAATAGTTAAGATGTTAGAATATGTTAAATGAAATAATAGTTACTGAAGTAAGATAGCGTAGAGGAGAAGAGAAATATATTGATCTTTTTGAAGGTAGGGCCCACTTCATCAAGACCAGTCCCTACTCTCTCGCTCCTGCAATAAAATAGGATTAGTTAGTATAAAATAGAATTAATATAAATTAAACTACATTATTTATTTTAAGAGTAAAGTAGTCAAAGCATAATTAGTTGCACATGGATCCACATTCATTAGGTTAATTTTATATTAAAATAATTGCATTTAAAATATTTTACCTTTTTTTTAACCTGATTTTAAGAAATGGAATTAAGTAAGTTGGTTAATATCATGGAATATCTATACTAGATATTTGTTCTTTAAATCGATTAAGACCTAGATTGATAAATTAAATGATTAGTTGTTCAAGCTAAACAATGTTTTGCACCGTTGTCGGGGAGAACAATGCCATTGCATTAATCTGAAGACTATTGGAGCACGTAAGGAAGGAAGCTTACCTATACATGGAGGGTGGTGCAAGTAGTGATCAATGCACATATAGAGTTATGTGTGGAGGGTGGTGCAAGTAGTGATCAACACACACGTACACCAAGCATCCCCCACCTTAGGTGGACCAGGTTCTACTTTTTTAAATCAACTTTTATTTGCTTTCCTAGAATTAGCAATTTATTTTCCAGCATTTACTTTTCAGCAATTTTCCTTTCAACAATTTATTTTCTTGCATAGTGTGGTTGTTGGTAGTTTAAATCTAAGACTCTTTGTCTTGTAGAAATATTAGAAATATGAGTAGGATTTGTTGTCATTGATGTCAAAGGAATACTAAGCAAATGTCAAAGGAATGTTAAGCAAATGGTTCATGGTTGATTTTCTAAGAGGTAAGGATATAATATTTAATTTAAATATTATATGCCTAGAGACCCCAAAAGAGAAGCAAGAAGGATAACAATATTATAATATTTGGGCAAAAGAAAAAGGTTGAAAAGATATCTCCGTTCCATGGTGGTTGAAAGAAAATAATAAGGTTATTTTTCTAAGGTGAAAATGGCAAAAGGTTTTCCTAAAAACCTAAGGAATATTATATTTTATTTTATTTAAAAATGCCCAAAGGACATTTAAATATTTAATTATAATATTTAAATTCATTTTGAATTTAAAATAATTATAATTAAAATATTATTTTTGAAATGCAAAGTATTCTCTTGAAGAGCAGTGAGCAGTTTTAATGATATTAGGAGGAGGTTAAATTTTTATTAAATTTTTACCTTTTGGTTATTTTTCATTTTCTTGCCAGTTCTTTTTGAAAAATGGTGGCAAAATCAAAATGAGGGCCGATGCCTTCACATTCATCATATTGCATATAAAGGGGGGGTAAATTATTTCCCCAATGTTGATCTTATGCATTCAAAGTTTGAGTTGAGAAAAATATATTTTCATGCAAGTGCTTTGAGGGAGGAATCTTCATGTGATTCAGAAAAGACAAAGGAGTGAGTGTTGAAATAAAAGTGGGCATAAAAGCCCTACATGACATGCTGGGTAGCATAGACAATAGGCAAGGCAACGATAAGACTTTTATGGAAGAAAGAAAAGTTTTTTTTTGATGAGTTTTACGTGGAGATAAGGAAAAAAGGTACATCATGTGGCCTTGGTCTCAACCAGGCAGGTAGCCTAGGTGGCAAGCCTAGCATTCGCTAGGGTGCAACGTTGGTAGTGAGGTTTTGGGTTTGAATTCATGCAGAGGCATTTGTGTGGTGCACAAACATTTTGGTGCAAATTCTAAGGTATGAAAAATTAATTTAATTTTTGCAAGGCCTATGTTATAATAAAGGGTGTTTTGAGGTATACATATTATTAAGAGGGCAGTGTTTGAAGTAGGGAGGTATAAGGATTAAAATAGTTTATTTTAATTCTTTGATGCCTTGGAAATGAATTAGAGAGTGGAGTTAAAAGGTGAAAAAGGAATTTTATTGTGATCTTGCTTTATAAAAGGGAGATAAAAATAAAAATTTGATATCAATGCTTTGGAATATTTTGAAGTGGTGATTATTTTTCTTTTAGAAGTGCATTAAAATCTAGAGGGAGTGATAAGGTGTATTTGTGACATCTAACCCTTGTGATTGGCAAAGAGAGTGGTTATGATTGAGACAGGTTTTTAAGGACAATTCTTCATCAAACAAAAGGTATGGGCACATCTTCCTTGTGAGTGATTGTTGGATGTTGTGAATGCTAAGTTGGAGAGAAAAGGGTTGTTTGATAAGCATTGTTGAGTTTGGTTTTCTAGAATGAGATTTGATGATAGAAACCTTGTTTGATAAGCATTGTTGGAAATATTGAGTGAGCTTTCATATGCTTGAACTAGGGTTTGTGAAAGAACATGAGTATCATTGTTATGTGAAGTTGTGAACTATCTTGAACTAGGGTTTGTGCAAGATCATGAGTATCATTGTTATGTGAGATTGTTTGATAAGCATTGTTGGAAATAATTGAGTGAGTATTCATATGCTTGGACTAGGGTTTGTAAGCAAGGAGTGTTTCATTGAGTGATTGATTGAGTGGAGTTGATTGAGCCTAGTCAAGTGGAAGTGTTGAAGTGATAGTTCAAGTTCTGTGAAACAAATTGTTCTATATTCTAATTTTATTTGAGAAAGAGATTGAAAGTGATTGAGCATTGTTGTGAGTGTGAAGCATATTGAGTCTCTAACAATTCTCTATATGTTTCTATGAGATTTAACAAGATTCTATGTGAAGCTTGTCTAAGTGATTGAAGAGGATTTTGTGTTAGGTTGAATTGAGTTGAGTAAGATTTTGTGGAAGCTTACAATATAATTTGAGGTAAGTATTGGTGAAGACTTGTTGAGTAGATTTGACAAGTTCTAGTGAGGACTTGTTGAGTATATTTGAGGTAAGTCTTGGTGAAGACTTGTTGAGCATATTGGACAAGTTCTAGTGAGGACTTGTTGAGCAGATTTGAGGTAAGTCTTGATGAAGACTTGTTGAGCATATTGGACAAGTTCTAGAGAGGACTTGTGGATAGATTAGTGTGAGATTTTGTGGAAGCTTATAATGTATATTTGAGATAAGTCTTTGAGAAGACTTGTGAGTAGATTTGATTTATTGATTTGTTCAAACCTTGAGTTAAGGTTTGGAGCAGATCTAGCAGATTTGATTTGTGATTGAGTCAAGCTTTGTGTTAAAGCTTGAAGTCAGATTTGAGGATAAATTTTGGTGTAAATTTGAGGATAGGTTTGTGCTAGATTTGAGGATAGATATTGAGCAGATTTATGCTAGATCGAAGGACTATGTTTAGTGTAGATCTGAGGATAGATATTGAGAAGATTTGTGCTAGACCGAAGGACTATGTTTAGTGTAGATTTGAGACAAATTTGAGAGCTAGCTTTGGAGGTGATAGAGTATAGAGGATGATAGTCTCTAGTGGATAGAGGTCCATTAGCTAGGGTAGTGAGGATAGGTCTTCTAAGTGAGGATAAGAGTCTTTAATGGATAGAGATCCATTAGCCAGTGTAGTGGAGGCAGTAGTTCTTCTAGAAGATCACCAGCCAAAGTAGAGGAGAAAGGAGTTCTCTTGTGGATAGAGATCCATGAACTTGATTAGGGGATTGGTGTCTCCTTTGGATAGAGGTCCATAAACATTGTAATAGGGAAAGGTTTCCCAAGAGATTTGTTGAGAAAATTTTAGTAAAATATTTTCTTCGTGGAGTAGCCCACATTGGGTGAACCATGTTAAATTGGTGTCTCTATTGTGTGTGGTGATTTGTGCATTGCTTTGATTACTGTTGTTGATATTGCTATTGATATATTGCATAATATTGATTGGGAAAGAAAATGTAAAAAGTGGTCTTATATTGTTCACCCCCTCTCAGTATAAGCTTGTGTTCTTCAATTGGTATCAGAGTGGGTTCCTTCGAAAGAGTTTAACAACTTGAAGGAAAATCTTACAAGAACACAAATGGATTCTAAGAGTGGATCCTCAGATAATTTAGCACCAGTGTTTTTATGGGAGCGATTATGTATTCTAGAGTATGAGAATGAAGATTCACCTGATGGCACTTGGCAATGAAATATGGGAAGCAGTTGAAAATGGATACACACCACCAACTACTCCACCTATAGATAAATATGGTAAGCTTCTACATCATTACAATTCAAAAGCAATGAATGCAATTTTGAAAGGTTTGCATAGAATAGAGTTCATAAAGGTTATGCATTGCAAATCAGCAAAAGAAATTTGGGATAAGTTGCAAAGCATATATGAAGGAGATAAAAATGTCAAAAAGGTAAAGTTGCAAAATCTCAAGGGACAATTTGAAGATCTAAAAATGAAGGATGAGGAAAACATTAGTGCTTATCTACTTCGTGTAGATGAGGTTGTTAACTCCATGCAAGGACTTGGACTTGAAGTTCAAGAATCTGATGTTTGTGATAAGATTTTAAGGTCACTCCCAAGAAGGTTTAGTGAAAATATTTCAGCTATAGAGGAATCAAAAGATAGTGATATTTTGACAAGGGATGAATTACTTGGTATTCTTACAACTTTTGAGATGAGAACAAAAGAGGAACCTAATTCCCAAAAAGAAGCAGCCTTCAAAGCTACTAAGAAGACAAAGGGTAAGAATTCAGATTCAAGCAATGAGTTATCCAGTGATGAAGAAGCAAATTATGGTAGAAGGAACAAGGATCCAAGAATATTTAAAGATGCAAAATCTGTTAGATGTTTCAATTGTGGAAAGTATGGTCACTATGCATCTGATTGTCAAGAAGCTAGAAATAGCAATGATGAAGAAAAATAGGATCATAAGAACAGGGAATCAGAAAAATATAGGTACCAAAATAAAAGTAGGGATGGTCAAGGCAAGCAAGGAAATAAGTTCTTCCAAATATAAAAGAAGAGTTTCTATGCAGAAAAGGCAAGTAAGTACTCAAGTGATAGTGATAATAGTTCCTCAGATAATGATAAATATGAAGTTCTATTTTTGGCAAAAGAAAAGGAAGTGGTTAGGAAAAGGTCACCAATAATTCTCAAGTGTTTTAGATGTGGTAACTTTGGTCATCTTGAAGATAGTTGTACAAGAAGTGGTTTCAGTTTTAGTGATGATGAATATGAAGATACACTTGAAGGACTAGAAGAGAATATTCTAATGGCATTAGAAGAAGAAGGAGGTGATCCTATAGAAGATGAGTCAAAAAATAATGAAGATATTTTCAAAGGCAAACAAATAGAGGAAGAATCATAGAATGGAGAAGTTGATCTTGAGGGTGAGCTTATTCATGCCCTTGATGCATTAAAGAAGGTAAGAAAGCAAAACTCCCAACTTAAGCTTCAGTTTCAAGAATGTGATGAAGAGAAAGGAAAGCTTATAGAGGATCTAAATAAGTCAATGGCTAAGACAAGGAAGTTCAAAGATAAGTTAGAAGCAAAGGTCTTAGAATGTGAAAGGTTAGAGCATGAAGTAGCTTCACTAAGGAAGGAAGTAAAATATTCTAAGGACAGGTTACACAGGTTTGGAAGAAGCTCAAAGAATTTGGATAAGATTATCAAGACACAAAAACCTACATCAAGCAAGATAGGTCTTGGTTTTGAACGTAGGTACAAAAGAAACAAGGAGAGGAGTCAACCTCAAGTTCTGAATAAGAAGAAAGAGTGTAAGAGAGAGTGAGACTTCTGAGGATGAGTTGGACAATAGAAAGTTCAACAAGGAAAGGAACAATGCACAAAAGAGGAACAGATGGAACAGGAACCAACACAGGGTAAAAGAGACTAAGAGACCAATGAGGTCAAGGCAAGGTAGTTTCAATGGACGATGTTTCTCATGTCACAGGTTTGGGCACAAAGCTTCTCAATGCAGGACACATGAAATATAGGAATATGGAAAGTTCAAAAATAGGTAACTTTTTCAAGGGTATTGCTACTCTTGTAATCAGTTTGGTCACAAGGCAATGAATTGTAGGGTTCATGATAGGAATAGATATGGTTTCACCAGGAGAAATACCAAGACATTTGCACCTCCAAGAAATAATAACATTAAGTGTTATAAGTGCAATAATGATGGACATACAACAAAGTGGTGTAGAGCAAAAATTCTAGAGACAAATAGGAACAAGAATAGTCAGAGGAATCAGAAGGATCAGATGAGGAGGAAAGTGGACAAAGGTAAAGATTAGTGCATGTTGGGAGTAGAAATACTCCCACCCCAGAATTAACCACCTCAAGAGGAGGTGGGAGAGGGGCTAAGCTAAGAGTTTCATTCTTAGCCCCGAGCCCCAAAGGTGACCCTTTGCCATTGATGACAAAGGGAGAGATTGGTAAGGGGGAGAGATTTGAGTTAGAAGGAAAGCATTCAGTCAAGGGGAGAAGTTTCTCAGGGGGAGCAGAACAGAAAGAGGTAAAAGAAATGATAAAAGGTAAATGGGTTGCCATCAATGACAAAGGGGGAGATTGTTGGAAATATGAGCAGGATTTGTTGTCATTGATGTCAAAGGAATACTAAGCAGATGTCAAAGGAATGTTAAGAAAATGGTTCATGGTTGATTTTCTAAGAGGCAAGGATATAATATTTAATTTAAATATTATATGCCTAGAGACCCCAAAAGAGAAGCAAGAAGGATAACAATATTATAATATTTGGGCAAAAGAAAAGGGTTGAAAAGATATCTTCGTTCCATGGTGGTTGAAAGAAAATAATAAGGTTATTTTGCTAAGGTGAAAATGGCAAAAGGTTTTCCTAAAAACCTAAGGAAAATTATATTTTATTTAAAAAGGCCCAAAGGACATTTAAATATTTAATTATAATATTTAAATTCATTTTGAATTTAAAATAATTATAATTAAATTATTATTTTCGAAATGCAAAGCTTCTCTTGGCGTGGCGTTTTATTTTAAGGGCGGTTTTTTTTTTTTTTACCTTTTGGTTAATTTTATTAATTTTCTTGGCGCCAAAGTTCTTTTTGAAAAATGGTGGCAAAATCGAAATGAGGGTCGACGCATTCATATTTATCATATTGCATATAAAGAGGGGGTAAATTATTTCCCCAAAGTTGATCAAGCATTCAAATTTTGAGTTGAGCAAAGTAATATTTTGTGCATGCACTTCGAGGGAGGAATCTTCATGCGATTCAAAAAGGACAGAGGTGTGTGTGTTGAAATCAAAGTGGGTGCAAAGATCCTACACGACGTGCTAGGTAGCGCAGATGGTAGGCAAGGTAGTGATAAGACTTTCATGGAGGCTAGGTCATGGGTTCAAGTCGCATGATCACATTTTGCAAGGAAGAGAGGAAAGGTTTTTGCATTCAACGTGTTTGGCACAGAAGACAAGGATAAAATGGACATCGTGTGCTCTTTGTTTCAAGTGGGCGTGTAGCCCACGTGGCAAGCCTAGCGTTCGCTAGGGTGCAACATTGGTAGTGAGGTTTCGGGTTTGAATTCGTGCAGAGGTAGTTTGTGTGGTGCACAAACATTTTGGTGCAAATTCTAAGGTATGAAAAATTAATTTAATTTTTGCAAGGCCTATGTTATAATAAAGGGTGTTTTGAGGCATACATATTATTAAGAGGGTAGTGTTTGAAGTAGGGAGGTATAAGGATTAAAATAGTTTATTTTAATTCTTTGATGCCTTGGAAATGAATTAGAGAGTGGAGTTAAAAGGTGAAAAATGAATTTTATTGTGATCTTGCTTTATAAAAGGGAGATAAAAATAAAATTTTATTGAAAAACTTGTCAATGCTTTGGAATATTTTGAAGTGGTGATTATTTTTATTTTAGAAGTGCATTAAAATCTAGAGGGAGTGATAAGGTGTATTTGTGACATCTAACCCTTGTGATTGGCAAAGAAAGTGGTTATGATTGAGACAGGTTTTAAGGACAATTCTTCATCAAACAAAAGGTATGGGCATATCTTCCTTGTGAGTGATTGTTGGATATTGTGAATGCTAAGTTGGAGAGAAAAGGATTGTTTGATAAGCATTGTTGAGTTTGATTTTCTAGAATTAAATTTGATACTAGAAACCTTGTTTGATAAGTATTGTTGGAAATATTGAATGAGCTTTCATATGCTTGAACTAGGGTTTGTGAAAGAACATGAGTATCATTGTTATGTGAAGTTGTGAACTATCTTGAACTAGGGTTTGTGCAAGATCATGAGTATCATTGTTATGTGAGATTGTTTGATAAGCATTGTTGGAAATAATTGAGTGAGTATTCATATGCTTGGACTAGGGTTTGTAAGCAAGGAGTGTTTCATTGAGTGATTGATTGAGTGGAGTTGATTGAGCCTAGTCAAGTGGAAGTGTTGAAGTGATAGTTCAAGTTTTGTGAAACAAATTGTTCTATATTCTAATTTTATTTGAGAAAGAGATTGAAAGTGATTGAGCATTGTTGTGAGTGTGAAGCATATTGAGTCTCTAACAATTCTCTATATGTTTCTATGAGATTTAACAAGATTCTATGTGAAGCTTGTTTAAGTGATTGAAGAGGATTTTGTGTTAGATTGAATTGAGTTGAGTAAGATTTTGTGGAAGCTTACAATACATATTTGAGGTAAGTCTTGGTGAAGACTTGTTGAGTAGATTGGACAAGTTCTAGTGAGGACTTGTTGAGCAGATTTGAGGTAAGTCTTGGAGAAGACTTGTTGAGCAGATTGGACAAGTTCTAGTGAGGACTTGTTGAGTAGATTTGAGGTAAGTCTTGGTGAAGACTTGTTGAGCATATTGGACAAGTTCTAGTGAGGACTTGTTGAGAATATTTGAGGTAAGTCTTGGTGAAGACTTGTTGAGCATATTGGACAAGTTCTAGAGAGGACTTGTGGATAGATTGGTGTGAGATTTTGTGGAAGCTTACAATGTAGATTTGAAGATAAGTCTTTGAGAAGACTTGAGAGTAGATTTGATTGATTGATTTGTTCAAACCTTGAGTTAAGGTTTTGAGCAGATCTAGCAGAGTTGATTTGTGATTGAGTCAAGCTTTGTGTTAAAGCTTGAAGACAGATTTGAGGATATATTTTGGTGTAGATTTGAGGATATGTTTGTGCCATATTTGAGGACAGATATTGAGCAGATTTGTGCTAGACCAAAGGATTATGTTTAGTGCAGATTAGAGGATAGAGATTGAGTAGATTTGTGCTAGATTGAAGGACCATGTTTAGTACAGATTTGAGACAGAGCTGAGAGCAAGCTTTGGAGGTGACAGAGTATAGAGGATGATAGTCTCCAGTGGATAGAGGTCCATTAGCTAGGGTAGTGAGGATAGGTCTTCTGAGTGAGGGTAGGAGTCTTCAGTGGATAGAGATCCATTAGCCAGTGTAGTGGAGGCAACAGTTCTTCTAGAAGATCACCAACTAGAGCAGAGGAGGAGTTCTCCTGTGGATAGAGATCCATGAACTTGATTAGGGGATTGGTGTCTCCTTTGGACAGAGGTCCATAAACATTGTAATAGGGAAAGGTTTCCCAAGAGATTTGTTGAGAAAATTTTAGTGAAATATTTTCTCCGTGGAGTAGCCCACATTGGGTGAACCACGTTAAATTGGTGTCTCTATTGTGTGTGGTGATTTGTGCATTGCTTTGATTACTATTGTTGATATTGCTATTGATACATTGCATAATATTGATTGGGAAAGAAAAAGTAAAAAGTGGTCTTATACTGTTCACCCCCCTCTCAGTATAAGCTTGTGTTCTTCAAGAAACACAAGGTAGTATAGGAAGTAGGTGTGACTAAGTGACATAGCCACAATGAAAACATCCCTTAGAAGTAAAACGGTAACAAGAACACTTTATTTCTTCTTATTGTGCTAAAATTAGTTGTATGAATCCATTGACTATGGGTTACACCTAATTTTAGTTATGATAGGATTTCTTTAGAACTAGAAATTTTTACTTTCCTTCTATTGTGCTAAAATTAGTTGTATGAATCCATTGACCGTGGGTTGCACCTAATTTTAGTTACGATATGATTGCTTTAGAACTAGAAATTTTTACTTTCCTTCTATTGTGCTAAAATTAGCTGTATGAATCCATTGACCATGGGTTGCACCTAATTTTAGTTACGATAATATTGCTTTAGAACTAGAAATTTTTACTTTCCTCCTATTGTGCTAAAATTGGCTGTATGAATCCATTGACCGTGGGTTGCACCTAATTTTAGTTATGGTAAGATTGCTTTAGAACCAAAAATTTTACTTTCCTCCTATTGTGCTAAAATTGGTTGTATGAATTCATTGACCGTGGGTTGCACCTGATTTTAGTTATAGTAGGATTAATTTAAATTGTCAAACAAAATAAAAACACAACAAAAAAAAGATAATATATATATATATATATATATATATATATATATATATACATATATATATATATATAAACAGAGAAGTAAAAGTTGTTAGATGGTGGAAAATTGTTTAAATCAGTCTGTGATAGACCTCAAGAAACTAATATTGGAACAAGAAATTAACTTGATCTTTGAGAAAAAAATAAAACATCTAGGAGAGAGTGGATCCAATTAAGGAAGGTTAAAATTTGTTTCAAAAATTTTATGAACAGACCTAGAGACTCGAAGGGAAGATTTATTAAAGTTAGTAAACCAGAAGAAGATTGCCAAAGAGCCCTTAGTAAGAAATCTAAAAATTTTGAATTAAAAGAAATTGAAACTGAAATCCAAACATCTACAGATTTTGCATCATCAAAGCAGATTGAATTTCTAGAACAAGATCCCAAAATATATCTACTACCCGAACCAGAATTTGACGATCATATAGATCCCTCAACACTCTTTTCTAAACCTATACTTGAGCCAATTCTTGAAATCTTATATTCAATCATGGTTGATCATGGTAGTGAACATGGGGAAGTAAATGGAAATCAAAGGGAACATAGGCAAAGGACTAATGATCAAGGAGAAGTAGAAAACCAAAGGGAAGGTGGATAGAGAAAGACTTTTGCCTTCCCAATTCCTTCTTTTGAAGAAAGTCTAACAAGAGAACCTAAACCAGCCTCTATTGTTGTTTTGCCTACCTTTCATGGGAAACCACATGAGGATCCTGATGCCTTTATCTTTGAATTTGAATTGGTGTGCTAGGCTTACTTTTACACCATTGATGGACAAGAATTAAGACTATTTCCCTCTACACTTAAAGACGCGACCTTAATATGGTTCATGGGTTTAGGAGAAAATATTTGTAACCGATGGGATAGAGAACATGGATTAAAATACATTACTCGAGAGATACCAAGATTATTATAGAGATAGGGATAATAAAGCCGAGTTGTTTCGCATGAATAAAAAATATGATGAATCCCTTGAGGATTATCTCAAGAGATTTTGGTTTGTGGGATCAAGGGTAAACATTGAGTTGGATGAGGAGGTTCAAAAATAACTTTTTCTTAAAGGGCTAAAGGAAGACGTCCTAGACATACTAAACCTTATGGCAAAAGGGGATATCCATCAGATGGGATTAGGAGAAATTGTAAATCTCTGCAAAAATTATTCAAGAAATAAGCCATTAAGAAGTAATAAGTACCCATCATCAGAAGGAGGAGTAACGCGAGCTAAAATTGGAAACATGCTAGAGAGTCTTAAAACTGATCTATTGAGCACATTAACATCATCCCTCGACCTCATGGATAAGAAACCAAAGGATCAAAATATTGAAGAAATATATTGTCATCGATGTAGGAAGAAACACAACTTGAGAGAATGTCCTCTCAACATTACAAACATTTCCAACATATCTACTTGTTGTAAAATCTATGACAAGAACCATAGTACCAAAAATTATAAATATATTTCTACTATCAAGACTGCTATAAAAGAACCTAAGGTCGAAGAAGCAGAAGATGTTTATTTCATAGCTCAAAGAAGGAATGGTCCATTTAATGGTCCACCCAATTGGTCAAACTCTAACTATTCCAACCAACAAAAACCTAATTATTGGTCAAATGCTCCAAATTGGTCAAACTGGAATCAATTCAATCAAGACTGGAACATGCCTCCTTGGGCACAATTCATGTCCAATTCATATGGAAATTCACCTCCATGGATGGCAGGCCAAAATGAGAATGCATCTAATTGTAATACGAGTGGCCAATACAATCAAAGAGGACCTAGTTGGTCTCAAGGGCAGCCCCAACAACAAAACTTTCAAAACCAATTTAGGAGGAAAGTACCTCAAAACCAACCCAAAAAAGACTCCTTCCACCTCTAAATAATGTAAATAATCCTCCTAAGTAGCCACATTTACCAACTCAACCGATGCCTAACCCTAATAATAACAAAAACATTCAACAAGTCTATGAAACAAATGAGACATGCTCAATATCTGTGGTACCTTGCCAACAAATTCAATTAAGATCTGGAAAAATATTGGACAATACTAGAGCTACTCTCATAGAGATTGAATAACTCCCAAAGACTCTGTCTGAAAAAGTAAACGAAGATGAAAATCCTAAAGAAGAGGCGGTAGCTTTAGTAGAAAACATTCTAGCCAAACAAAAAGAGATCCAAATTCAAAGGAAAGAAGTGGAGATACCATTTCCTAAAAGGCTGGCAATACCAAAGGAACCATCTAAACTAGCTTTCAATTTTCTTCAAGAGTTAGAAAACATCACCATTAAAATTCCTTTGTTACAAGCCATCAAGGACATTCCTATCTATTCCAAGTTAATCAAGAACATATGCACAAATTTTGGAAGGAAAAAGAAGAACGAAACTCAAACCATTCAAGTCATTGGATAGTTGTTTGAGATAATGACTGAAGGTAGGTTATTACCAAAATATACCGATCCTGGAATACCTATCCTTATAGTTCACATTGGTAAAATAGCCTTGCACAATATTTTGGTTGATTTAGGAGCTGCTATTAATATCATGACCAAGGAAACAATAGAATCCTTAGGAGTACGTAAATTACAACCAACTTCTATAGTACTCCAACTTGCAGATAGATCTATTGTTAGACGAGAAGGAAAATTGGAGGATATTATAGTTTTTGTAAGTTCATGGGAATACCCTATAGACTTTATAGTCTTACAACCCAAGAAAAAGCTAGGGGGACATCCCTTGATTTTAGGACGCCCATGGCTTGCAATAGTTGATGCCTACATCAGTTGTAGATCCAAAAACATGACTATCTCCAATGGCAAGAACACTAAAGATCTTAGCCTATTTCCTGAATCGATGCTAGATAGAGATTTTTTGAAACAACTATGGTATGATTTCCCTCATGATTTGGATGATATCCAAACCTTATAAATAAATGTTCTGAGTGAACACCTACAACAAGAATTTGAGGGACACTTATCATTGTTACTAGGAGGTCAACAGCAAGATCAAGGTCATGACAATAGTTGTTTATCTAAATCTACTATGTTCATTAATGAGGCTAGCACAAGTCAAACTCAAAAATTGATACCATACGACTATCACCTAAATGTACTTAAACCTAAAATTATGGGAATAGATGTGAATACAAAAAATTGCAAATAGATAGATATTACACCAGGAAGAACTTTGAACATTAGTAATGAGATTATGAGCATACAAGAATCACAATTGATTGATGTGCTTAAAAAGCATCAATTTGCATTTGCATGGAACTATGAGGACATGAAAGGAATACACCCAAACATTTGTACCCATCGCATATTTATTCAAGAAGGTTGCCACCCAGTAAGACAACCCCAAAGAATATTGAATCCAGCTATGAAAGATGTAGTTCAGGAAGAAATCATTAAACTCTTGAATGCAGGATTTATATATCCGATTTCTGATAGTCAATGGGTATCACCATTAGTAATAGTCCCTAAAAAATGGTAAATGGAGGATTTGTGTGGATTACAAGGAACTGAATAAAGTAACAAAGAAGGACTATTTCCCCTTACCATTCATTGATCAAGTCCTTGATGCCTTGGCTGGGAAGAAATACTTTTTTTTTTGGATGGCTTTAGTGGGTATAATCAGGTTTCCATAGCTGGAGAAGATCTAGAAAATATAACTTTCACATGTCTTGTAGGCACCTATGCTTATAAAGTCCTACCTTTTGGACTATGCAATGCACCAACCACTTTTTAAAGGGGTGTCTTAGCCATTTTTTCTGATTTGATTAATGAATGTGTAGAAGTCTATATGGACGACTTCACAGTCTATGGTAACACCTTTGAAGAAACTTTATCAAGCTTACAAAAGGTTTTGATTAGATGCCAAGAACAAAACCTCTCTCTAAGTCATGAAAAGTGTTTCATGATGATGAGAGGAGGCATTATTTTAGGACATTACATATCAGAGGAAGGTGTTAAAGTAGACCCTGCAAAAATTCAAGTTATCCAATCCCTCCAACCTCCTAAAACACAAAAAGAGGTAAGAAGTTTCTTAGGACATGCAAGATACTATCATAGATTCATTAAATATTTCAGAAAAATTGTTGCTCCTATGCTTAAGCTCCTAACCAAAGAAAGTGAATTTAGTTGGACTGAAGCATGTCAGGAAGCCTTCAAAATTATAAAGAATAAATTGATTACTACTCCAATCCCGAGGGGACCAAATTGGGAATTACCCTTCCATATACATTGTGATGCTTCAGGATATGCAATAGGGGTAGTGCTGCAACATATAGAAAAAAAAATACCTTATGCTATCTATTATGTAAGTAAAAATTTGCATGGAGCTGAACTAAATTACACAGTTACTAAAAAAGAGTTCTTAGTTGTAGTCCATGCTATTAATAAATTCAAACATTACATAATAGGGTATGAAGTATTTGTTCACACTGATCACTCTACCATAAGATACTTAATGAACAAAGCCACAATAGGAGGTAGAGTGGTTAGATGGCTTCTCTTATTGCAAGAATTTAATGTTACAATTATAGACAAAGATGACGAGTTAATTCCTGATAATTTCTTGGATGAACATTTGTTTGCTCTCTCTATTTTCACTCCTTGGTATGCTGATATTGCAAATTACTTAGTAACAGGAAATATACCTCAAAATTTCACACCTTATGAGCAAAGAAAGTTAGTACATCAGAGTGCCCCTTACATGTGGATTAATGGGATTTTATTCAAGTCTTGCCCAGACCATGTAGTTAGGAGATGTGTGCAGGAAGATGATGTGTATGATATCATTAGAGCAGCACATGAAGAACCTTGTGGAGGTCATTATGCAGCCCAAAGAACGGTTAGTAAAATACTCCAAACTGGATACTTTTGGCCTACTATAAATAAGGATGTTCATCAATTCGTTGATAGATGCGATGCATGCCAAAGGGCTAGTAAACCAACCCCCACAATGGAGATGCCCTTGGTACCCCAAATTATGTTTGAACCATTTGAGAAGTGGGGAATTGATTTTGTTGGACCAATAGATCCTCCAAGTGCAAATAATAAACATATACTTGTGTGCATAGATTATGTTACAAAATGGGTGGAAGTAGAAGCTTTACCACGAGCACAAGTTGAACCCATTGCTGATTTTCTCTATTCACACATTATGTTGCACTTTGGAGCACCTAGAGAACTAGTTTCAGATCAAGGAACTCAATTTCTCTCTAAAGTAATAGAGAATTTTACCACAATCTATCAAATAAAACATAGAAAAACTTCACCATATCATCCTCAAGCTAATGGACAAGTGGAAGTAACCAATAGAGAGCTTGAAAAGATAATAACAAAAAATGCGGCCACTAGTAGAGTAGATTCGGGCAAGGTTAAAAGGAGGTGTAAACTATTAAAAGAAGTTGTATGGGCTTATAACACAACTTGGAAGACTACCACTGGTTTAACACCTTATGATATGGTTTATGGTAAACAAGCCATCATGCCCATTGAGTTTGAAATTGAGACTCTTCGCACAATAATACAATTCGATATGAACTTAGATCAAGCACAAAGAGCTAGGCTAGAGAAATTAAATATTCTTGATGAAAGAAGACTTGAGGCACTACATAGAACTGAATTAACACAATAACAAAGAAATAAATGGTACGATAAACACATTGTACCTAGAATGTTTCAACCAGGAGATTGGGCTTTGCTATTTGACTCTCCACTACCAAGATTTTCAAGGGAAGCTAAGGACAAGATGGCTTGGGCCTTATGAAATTGAAGAGATATTTAGAAATGGTACAGTAAAACTCAAGCCTATTGATGACTCAACCAAAAAATTACTAGTTAATGGACATAGGCTTAAATTATATAAAAATCCACTTTCTAAAGAAGATTTCATACACCATCTCAAGCAACGAACTGATTTGCAGTGTATATCTAAACTGCAAATCACTACTATTGAATAAACACTTCTCTTTAACAAGCAACAAATACACTACCTATTAAATAAGTTGTTGCTTTATATATAAAATATATACATATACATATACACAAAAAAAAGGATTATGCTTCTTTTGTTCCATAATGGAGTTCCAATATTTGCAATACTCTCATCTTATTCTTCATAAATTTTCAGTCTCAATATTATTTCAAAAAGATCCTAAAAAGACACTTCTTTTATTTATAACAACTTGAGAACTTGTAGGAAAATTACTACCACATATTGCATAACACTTTGTTTGCTAAAACAAAATCTAGGTGTTTTCAATTTCTCAACCACCACTAGTGTTTTGAGAAAATATCCATTGAAAATCAAACAATATTTGGGTGTTATAAGTTTCTCCTAGTCAATCAAGTTTCCTCTTGGACTATGCACATTATAACAAATAAAAAAATTGTGAGGTTTGGAAAGAATAACTCATGAGTTACTATTGCTATAAAGTGAACGTTTTCCCTTGCTTATCCAATTATGCGCGTGGTCTAGAAAGCTAATGAATTGGCAAAAGGACAAGCTCCCCCTTCATCCTTGCAAAAAAAAACCCTTGCTCTCTCTCTAAACGAGCAAGTATCCCAAAAATTATCTTCTTGCTCCACCTTAAAATGAGCAAGAATCCAAAAAAGCAATAAAAATCCCTTGCTCTCTCTCAAAATGAGCAAGTATCCCAAGTAAGATTCAATAAAATAAGGGTGAAGAGCTTGAATCCTTGGAATTCTTAGTATTTCGAAAACCATGGGGTGATCCTCATTACAACAATGGGTTGAATGAAACCTACCTGGCAATAAGGTATCCTTACGTAGTAGTGCTAAGTCTAGACAAGACCTATGGATGCTCACAGATAAGCTAACTTGTTGGCATAAGTGACCATTGGTTTACTCAATCCTTACTCATGATGAGAAATGAACATTCATTGCACACACAATTGGTCCTAGAGAGGCTTGAAAATATTAGGACAACCTTAGCATCATATCGATTTGTGAGATGAATAGATGAATTTGTTTAAAGTCGCTAGGATGTTTGAGTCTTTGTGAAATAACTCTAGAATATCATAAGCAAGCAAAAGTCATGAGTAAATTTCTATTCCCTATGTAGGTACTATAGTTCATCCCATCCTACAAATATGTGGTTTGTATTTCCCAAGAACCTTAATATTTACTTATAGGGATAGAGCAATAAGGATAGGGTTACAATTCCCATCAAGACTCTAATAGAGTGGTTGGGAATCCAATTCCCCAAAGCTTTGCACCCCTATAAGAATAGCAAAAACAAGTATACTCCCAAAGGAAAGAAAGGCCATCAAGATGACATCAAAACAACTATCCTATTCTTCTATTGAAATCATCCAAACCTTTGATAAAGATCTATTTTATATATTGATGACTGATATTAGATTTGCATCCATTATTTTCTCACATGGAACTCCTTATGAAATTAAAAGAAGAAACTCTTCCATAAATATAAAATATATATATATATATCCTACAAATATAAACATCTTTAAATAAAAATATTTCCCTCTATTTTTGTTTTGGCTATATAGCCAAAATTACAGTTTAGGGGGAGGTATAAGGCTAATACAATAAAGTCCATAATACAGTTTGGGAGGGAGAATAATTTTGCAATAAAATGAAACTTTCCTTAGTAATGTTTTAGTAGCATAGTTTTTCGTAGCAAGCTTTTCGTAAAAATATTTCCATAGACCTGCACTTCAAAAAAAATCCTAAGTGTTTTGGTGGGAAAATTAAAATTTAGGTGAAGCACCATTTTGGCGAAAAATTTTAAAAGCTACGCGTTGGACTCCAAATAACTTTTAAACCTGCTTTAACAATGTGAGCTATATGTCAGACTCCAAATAAATTTTAAATTTATTTTAACGACCAGAGTAATGTGATGGACCTCAAACAATTTTTAAAACCACCTTAATGATAGAAGTATTACACCAGATTTCAAAGACTTTCCAATTTGCTTCATCGATGGTGGAATTAATAAAGGTAATAATTTTTCTTTTTAAGGTTTTTGGCAGTGTTTTGAATTGCAGTCACGAGCTACCCTTGGATCTGACGTGTCGGATCGAGAGCAACTCAGATGTCATTCTGATTGGCTAAAAAAGGGGGTACCACGCTACCATGAAAGCATCGAGTGAAGAACACAAGGTACACCTCATTGCCATGTTGTGGCCATGCAAGCATTGGAAACCATGTCATATGGGTTAAAATAGCCATGGGTTAATTAAAACCTCGACCACATGGAAATTAACAAGTTCATGAGCAAGTAACACAAAAGTAGAAAATGATGAAGTGAAACGGTAAAAAGTCAACCCTAGGTAATGATTTGGAGATACTCCATTGGTTAGCACACCCAGCAAAGACACGGTGGCATGGAAATGCAAAGGACAACTCAATGTATCATGGCTATAGAACCCAATCATCGATGAGCAAGCCAAGGATGCGATTAAAACATCACTAAGGTGGCAAGGTACGTCACACAAACCAGGACTACAAATCTAGAATTTTTTTTTCTTTAGAGTAGTTTTAGGTTTTATATGTAGGGGAATTTCTTTTAAAATCATCAAAAATTACATTTGGAAGCCGAATCCTGAAGGAATTTAAAACCCTTTACCTTAAATTTTGTAGGCAACATTATTTTTAAGAGAATTTTAGAAACCCTCTAGAAATTTAGGAGAATTATGTTTGTCTTTGTGTGTAAAAAACTTGGAGTCGAACTAAGAATTTATTGAATCAAGCTAAAAGTTGAAAATTTGAAGGGCTTCTCTATTTTTACTAAAATTTGTGAAATTTCCCCTAAAAATTTTCTAAACATGGAATATTATGTTTCAAAAAGAGAATGTGGAAGAGAATTTGTTTTCGTTCTTAATTCTCATTAATATTTCTGAGGAATTTCGAAGTTCTCATATTTTCTCCTACAAATAGTGTTTTATTTTATTATTATAATATATATATATATATATTAAATTTTTTTTTTTTTTTATAAAAACAAAATACGTATATATCGTTCTGTGGAGACCTCGAGTATTTCATGTTATTTTTCTAATATATATATATATATATATGATCAAAAAAAACATTCTGTGTTTTAAAAAAAAATAGGGTAATTCTACTATTTTCTCTTGAAATAAAAGTTCAAAAAGATTTCTTATTTTTATGCAATGCATTTATTATTTCTTTGATGATGCAGGGTTCCTTCTAACTGTGTCCTTTTGCTAAATCCTACCATTCCTTAAAACCATCACCATGCCTAGGACTACATTCCATAAAAAGAGTGAACCCTCGACTATTGCAACCCAAAACCCGAGCGATGCAGTGAAGAAACTGTTTCAAGAAGCCCGATGGTGGGATGCCTTGACAAAATATCAAGGCCATGACCTGGGTGTCACGAAATAGTTTATTCTAAATTGTAATCATGACACCTTGATAACCCATGTCGAGGATGTCAAAATTCAGATTACCCCTAGTTTAATTACAGAAATTCTAAAACTACCAGAAGTTGGTCAGAGGTATTTTAAATCCACGTATAAGGGAGTGAGTCAGATGGTTGTCAAATTTGGGGAAAAATGCTTAGTTAACCAGGATAGAAATGGTTGGATAAAGGGAGTAGTCACCTCCTCATTATTGATAAAATGGTAGGAGGTAGTTACAATCTTAATGAAGTTCTTCACTCTTGAGGGCAGGTTGTCTACTTGTGGGGGTTACCACCTAAAAATGCTTTTGAACCTTAAGTTTCCTAAGAGGGAAGATTGTATAATTAACCTACCCTATTTTTTGTTTTGCTCTTTAAAAGTTAACATCACCCATGTGCAGCCATTGAATGCCCAAGAAGATCCTAAATTACATCTCATTTCCTATCATGGATTAATTAAGTTGTTAGTTCTACATGAAGCTGCTAAGGCAAATATCTCATGGAATACCTTGGTTGATGGGGCTAATATTTCTTTGATGTCTAAACCAAGTGAGTCCAAACCAGTCCAAGAATATGCATCTGAGGAAAGATCTGACACAGAGAGCTCAAAATAATTTCCTATTCAAAAATGCCCAACCACTTCCAAAATAATCAAAACCTCTAATTCTACAATAAAAATAAAGTATGAGAACTTTATCCCTAGAAATAACAGTAGAGGGTCATCCCCTATAGAAGAGTCATATCGGGAGGAATATCTTAGAGAAGAAACATCTATGGAAGAAGAAGCACTTAGACCAGCCTTAAGCTCACCTATTGCAGGATAATCTAATGCTATTGAGTTCCTCAAAACACAACAAACCTTATTGCATATCAAAATTGATAGACTCACAAATCTGGTTGAAAAACATGCTACGATGGTAACAAAATCCCTTTTTGTTCAGAGCAATATCCTTAGAAAATTGATGAAGAGAAAGGTGGTGAAACCGGCTGATTCAGTCGTTGCACCTATGACTGTCATTCCATCTCCTCAAAGAGTACTATAACTGGTAAGAAATAGTATAAGTTGGTCAACTTTGCCAAAGTCATTGACTTCTCTAAGGTGCTAGAGGAAGACAACTTAGTGCCATAATATGAACTGCCTCAACCAAGTCATCCATAAAAATTGAAACCCTCCAAGGATATAGGTATATTTCCAGAAGGTTTAGCACTTAAGGTAGGTATGCCTCTCAACATCGATGAAATATTTAACCATGTTGTGGGAATAGCAGGTTCACCTCCAAATATGTAGGAAATGTAGAGTGAGTCTCATAATAGTGGATCCATGGATGTAGAGCACATAAAAACCATAGCCATAGAGATACCACTAGATCTAGAAGTAGGAAGGGCACAGGTGCAGAAGGTAAAGAAAGAGAGAAATCTCCCAGCCAAGCCACAGCCTACACAGGTTTCATCTCGTCTAAGGGCTAAAACTGGTCTAGACATCAACAGAATTATAGGAAGATGATAGAGAAAAGAAAAATAGATTTATTTTTTTATCTAGTTCACAAACTTTATTATTATTTTTATTTTTAATGACTTTCATAATATATGAATGTATATATATGTGTGTTGTAAGTTTCTTTCAGATATTTCAGTTGTAGACATAAGTTGTTTTATATATTTTGATCACTACATAAATCTTCATTTTTCTGAGATGCATATGATGAAACAAATAACACAATTCTATAGCATTCTGATTTTGCAAAAATTATTTCATTTCAAATAGGATACTGATCATTTTAATATTTTGCAATGCATTTTTTTAAAGGATGTATATGATGAAAATATTTACACAGTGTTGTAGTTCATTATCAATATGTTGGTTTTGCAAAAATTGTTCTATCATATGAATTGTGTAGAGAGCATTATTTCGCATGAGATATTAATCATTTATAAAAAAACTATAGTATTATTATTCTCTTTTTCATAGCAACTGTTATGAACCAAAAACACTGTGATATTTTTAGGAACAGATGACTGTATGCACAATTGTTTAAAATTGTAGATATTATTCTTTGTAGAACTATTTTTATTATCATTCACAACATTCAAAAAATAAAAATTATGATCAGAAAGAGAAAATTATCTTTTGTGACATTAGCTATGCATGAATTATCCATTCAGATGGACTATTACAATTTTAGATTGATTTATGTTTGTAAAAATTGAGTAAATCAAGAAAATGTTGTATAGGTTTTTGTGAAACTGTGAAATTATATGCATGAGGACATGCATCACCTTCAGTTTGGGGGAATGATGAGTGTCAAAGTGTTACAATATATGGATCTAGTTTACTTATATATTTCTTATAAATGAATGGATATGAATGGTTTTTAATTGTTGTTTCATCTTAATATCATTATTTATGCATTAATATGATTAATTGTTATAAAAGTTATTTATGCATATATTTTACATAAATTATGTGCAAGATGTTGTGTTGTTAGGTAGATATGTGTATGGATTTGTGCAGATGTAATGGCTGATGAACCAGGAGGTAGGCATACGCAGATTGGTTGAACGTATGGTGCACTTGTGGGATCTGTGGATAGGTGCTACAGAAAGGCGCTACTAAAAGTGTCTATTGAAAGGGGTGCTACAAAAAGCTCAAAGTCAAAGTTGACCAAGCCTTGTTGCCACATCACATCCAACACAAGCATATTATACATAGTCAGCCATTTGATTGTCAACGTTGGCAAAAGCATATTTGGTATTTTGATTATTATTAAATAAAAATTGTAAAGTTGTTATTAAAGTTGGAGAGGATCAAAGTTGTTAAATTATTCCGCCAACTTATAATTGTCTTTCCTTAAGAATAGGACAATAGGTTATTATTGTTATTCCTTAAATTAAGAAGTTGTTAAAGTGGTTGCCACTTGGGCTTGTGTTGATTAGTCCAAGTCCCATTTGTTATGAAGTATTTGTTTAGAAAAAGTCGTTTAGCACTTGGGATTGCATTGATTAGTCCAAGATCCGTCTTGTGAAATTGTATTTGTTTAGAAAATTTGTTAGTATGTAGGTTAGGATTTAGATTTGATTAGTTAGAAAGAGACAAAGAATATTATGGAAGACTTCATTGAAAATAATTGTATAAATTACAGTGATGAGGCCTTTGAAAAGGTCCTCAGCACGAAGAGAAAATAAGTTGAAGAAGTCACTCCTTGACAAAGTCTTTGTAGTTGTCTGAGAATGATTACAATTTCCAGCAGTGTACATGATTGAAGTTCAGCAATAAAATAGTATTTTATTTCCACATCTTTTGCAATGTTATTTTTTCTTTTGCAATGATTTATTTTCTTCTTTAGAATCTTTATTTTTCTTGCATCAATGAATAGTTAAGATGTTAGAATATGTTAAATGAAATAATAGTTACTGAAGTAAGATAGCGTAGAGGAGAAGAGAAATATACTGACCTTTCTAAAGGTAGGGCCCACTTCATCAAGACCAGTCCCTACTCTCTCGCTCTTGCAATAAAATAAGATTAGTTAGTATAAAATAGAATTAATATAAATTAAACTACATTATTTATTTTAAAAGTAAAATAGTCAAAGCATCATTAGTTGCACGTGGATCCACATTCATTAGGTTAATTTCATATTAAAAGAATTGCATTTAAAATATTTTACCTTTTTTGTAACCTGATTTTAAGAAATTGAATTAAGTTGGTTAATGTCATGGAATATCTATACTGGATATTTGTTCTTTAAATCGATTAAGATGTGGATTGATAAATTAAATGATTAGTTGTTCAACCTAGACACTTCTATATCTTATCCTTATTCATCTAGCTAAGTCATTATGTTATGTGATGTATTCTCACTTTCTTTGTCTGTTGACACAATGTGTCACTGACGAAAGTGGTCAAATGTTGAGTGCCTTATGTAGGAACTCCTAGTTCTTCTTGCTAGTCTCTTTTTGACTAGTTGATTACTTTAAAAGAAAAAATTGATCTTCATCTTATGATGGATGATAGTCCTCTCATTTTAGAGGTTAAATTTAGTTGATATTTTATAGAATTTTTTATTCTAAGATCATTACTATTTTTGTTTTGGTTTTTTGTAGGATTCTTTATCCTAATATCTCTTTTAGTATATGTTGGTCTTTGGCGAGATTCTTTATCTTGAGACCATTTGAAGTTTCTCTTCTTCTAAGTGATCCTTTTCTTATTCTCTATTTTAGTTATCTTATGTTACATTTCTCTATTGGACTCTCTTCCAAATATGATTTTTCTTATTTGATTATGACCTATTTTATTGATGCATCGCTTTGAGAAGAAGATTCATTTATAAGGAGATTATGCCAACATTCCTTCATTTTGTGGACATTATTGCTACAAAGTTCACATATCTTTTGTGTTTGAGAATTATTTTTCTACTATTGATATCCATGCATGTGAGAGTTGTTTCTCTATAGCTATAATTATTTTTGAGATCTTGTACCTCTTCTATATGACTACTTTTTTATTTGTAAGAACTTGCTCTTATTCTCCTATTGTATGTGAAGCCTTTACTTTTTGAATTAAATTCACCAATATTTGGAAATCAAGCAACAAGGAATCTTGTGCTTTAGTAGCCATATTAAACTTTCACAAAACTTGAAAACTTCAATTTTACTAGATCATCCTCAAAAAATGTTTTTCGACAAGTATATATAAACCTATGCTTGTGTCTTTATTATTGCCTCAAGTCACAATAAATCGATATCTCATTAGGCAAAAAATATAAGTGGTTTTTCTTTCTACTATCAGAATATTAAAGGAAATTTCTTGGAATATTCTTGTTCCTTTAAAAATATTATAAAGTACTTTTTTGTTTTCTATTACATTCAAATAAGAAAAACAAAGCAATAATTTATTGCTTTTAATATCTTCCCCACTATCAATATGGGCTAATTGGATTATGTAGATTGTACTTGGACAAACAATTTAAGCAAAGGTTGATCCTTGAATAGCCTCTCTTGATATATCATTATTTTCAAAATTGAAGTCTTTAAATGTAGTAATACGATAGATTATTGCCATCTCTATTATCATCACAATGCCCTTTAGAATTTGCATGTTTTTGGATCATTATCTCTTCATACTTATATTGAATAATACCTAGCACTTCTATAATATTAATTAAATCCTCTCTCATTGAAGATAAGCCAATAGACATGGATGATAGAAAGTAGAACCTGCCTTCTTTTTAGACTCGTATTTCTTTCCCATTTTGATATCTGGAAATTTTCCAAGAATTATAAGCATGTGCTTTCTCAAATAATGAGCAAGTACTCCTAATTCAAGTTGACCTCCCCATTCTATAGTTGATTCAACCTCTCTACAATAATTTTCAAAACTTTCCTACAAACTATCATCTGACTTTATATCATTTTTTAAATCAACTAAAATGAATGATAAGAAATCTTCAACATGACCTCGCATGTAATTAACAACTATTTCTTGAAGTTGTTGATATGAATATTAGTGTCGAAGAGGACATAGTGATAATTTATTCTCTACAATCCTATAAAGGCAATGACCATCGGGTTTGATTTCATATAAATATGACCCAAGTGGTTGAATCTTCTACTACAACCATTTATTTTCAAGGATTTTATCACTGATTATGCTACCTTATTTCTTTTGTATTCTTTGTTCATGTTCTACCTCCTGTTGTGCTCTCTTTTCAATGTTGCTTTACAATTTTATTTGTCTTTCCAAAATCCCCTATATTTGTATTTTCACTTGTAACAAATACACCTATCATTGTTGTTACCAAGTTCTCAAGACCATTAGAGTCCTCACGCTATGACAAGTTTTCATTTTTAATCTAGTCTAGAAATTTCTTTCTTGACTTGCTTTTACTTAGCTTTTTTCTCTACCTTATGACCTTTGGTAGTTTCTTTCTTCAAAGCTATATCCTTATTCTAAAGCTCTTTAATTTCATGTTGGTGTTTGGCAAGCATTTCTACATGGATTTCCTTATGATATTTCAAAATAACAAGGGCTTTTTCCTCATTCTTCTTGACTTGGGTGTTTCCATCATGGACAAAATTTTCCTCCAAATTTTTATCAAAAGTGTAAATCCTATTAACAAATTTTTCTTAGCAATTATCATTAGTTGAAGAGACCTCTATTTATAAAACAATATTATAAACACAAATCAATTTAAGTGCAAAAAATATTAATTTTACATGACTTGGTTGTAAATATCAATGTGGATGGGTTGGTTGCCTCTGAACTTCCACATCAAATGATTTAGTCCATGTTAAAAATGTGATAGTGATTCCTTCTATTATGTGTCACATGAAAAATGAGATCAAGGCTCATGACACTCTTACACCATGTTATGCTTGGGATGATTTTTTTTTTGCTCCAACTAGTATCCCAACCTCCATAACAATTTACAAACTTGTATATTTACCTTCATGTTTATTGAACATGCAATCTCTAATTGTGTGTATTCTTCACCTCCAATTAGTACTCTTACACTTCCTTTTACCATAGAAAACCATCCAAAATAAGCTCCCATAGAAAACATGAGTAGTGATGCACAAAATATTTGTATCAACTTGAAAGGCTTTCCCACTCCTAGTTTTTGCTTGTTCTTTGGTTTCATGTGTGTTGATGATTTCATTTGCAAGAGATTTAGCATGTTGGTTAGTTGTATGTCTCCAAATATTGCAAATTTTCAAGGCTACTGAAACAACTTTCGATGGTGAAATTCTAGGTAGAATTTGTTTTTCATCTTTCAAATCCACCATGGTGGGGTTTGATCCCATGCTCTCATAGATTAACATGTTTATCCTTTCTTTATTTTACATCAACATGTCAATTGTTAGTCCTTTACCACCTTATGTGTGAAAAGATAAATGGTAATATATGTGTTTTCATGAATAACTCATTGATAATGGTGATGAAGCTCTCCTCCATATATATTCATTCTTCCTCTAATGTGGCCATGTCTTCATTCTCATAGAGGAAATGGGATATTCATCTCATATCCTAAAATTATATGTAGGTAAACTCACCACTACAAATCAATATGCTCTACCTTGTGAGGCTAGTATTTATAAGAAATATAGATGCTTGTCTTTATGTTCAGCTTTCTCATATTGAGTGCTCTATAGCAACTATAATTCACTAGGTAAGGAAAAATAACATATGATGCTCATATTTTATACAAAGAGAAGCATATTACATATTATTTGAAGTGTGTTGTCTATCAATTTTTTGATAATGCATCATGGATAACCAAAGAATGAGATATTCCTCTATTTTTTTCAAGTCCTTAGAAATCATAGAACACGTCATATCCATGGCCATTTGATTCTAATGCAAGTTTGCATGCACCTTCTCTTCCTTAAGTATCTCATCAAGCCAAATGGGCAACACAACGTATGTGATAAACCTCTCATCGACCATGATCTTGCTCATGATCTTCAATGTGACCTCAATTGACACTAGTTGGAGGCACCCATAGTCCTAGTCATGCACCCATAAAGCATACTTGTCAGTGTTTGATCATTGAGATTGCACTCTAGAATCCCAGGTTCATCTTTCCCTTGCAACATAGCAATCCCCTTGGGATACCAAATCTCCCCCAACCCACTCTGATACCATTATAGATCCTTAATACTTGGATAATCTTTGCATTACAAATGAATGATATTTAAATACAATGTCTTGTCAAATATGGTGTAACTACTATCTATATTAGGATAGTAACCATATTGGACTTATGGTCCTTGCAAAGATAATAGCACTAAACTAACTTGACCTATGGATCTTATGAGTTTTACTTTCCATGTAAGGGTGTTAGTTTATCTTAATTAACATGAACTTCTAGGTCATATGAGTAGTGGATGTAACCACTCTAATTCATACACCACTAAATTATGATGAAATAATTTCTAAAAACAATGATATATAGATATATAATACCCTTAGGGTAGGTAAATACCAATAATGCTTCTTAAGTAAAAATCCACAAGATATCCTAAGATGAGAGCACCACTTAGAGAGGGAAAAGTCTCATAAGCCACTTCATGGGCAAAGATAATTACAAGTAATACTTCATATGAATGATCTCCATGATGATTACAATGACAATATCCCTTCTTTATATACCCATACTATAAAACCTTCTTCCATTTATTATTATAATATAGTATAATAATATAATCAACCCTGGGTTATGAGTGGCCCATGCCAACTATCCACAATACCATATACAATATAATATCATATCTCCATATAGCTATTCCTAGGTATCATAGCATATCTCCTTAGGATGAATCATACACTATGCCATCTCTATTATCACCTTATTCTTTCTTTTAAACATTTTCTTATTATCACAATTTTTCTTAGGAGTTTATTGAATAGTCCTATGATATATAATCCCATGAAAACCCAAAAAATAATTAAATCCTTAACTTCCATAGTCATCTACTCCATCTGCCCAAAGATGTTTAATTTATCTTTCCAACTAGTTCTTAACAATATCCTTGAAGGTCTTAAATTTCTCAAAGACATCATCCTTAGTATGAATAATATACAACCATGCATATATAGAAAAATTATCAATAAAATGGAGGAATTACCTCTTTCTAGAAATAGATGGTGTACTCATAGATCCATAAATATCACTATGTATGATATCCAAGGGGTGAGAAACCCATCTAATAGTCCCTTTTGGAAAAATCCCCTATGATGCTTCCTTAGAATATGACTCTCATATGCACCACTTGGAGGGCATATGTGCAAAAGCCCAATGGCCATCAAAAAACTTATATATCTCAAAGATACATAGTTAAGATGCACAAGCCTATGGTGTCACTTCTAACTTTCATCATCTGCATGTGCAACCATAGTAACAAAATATTTATTCCTCAAAAAAGAAATAAAAGAGGTAAGTCTTTCTCTTAGCTTATACATCTGGTCTAACTCATCAACATAGGTAGAAGTAACATTTTTAAACCCATTCTTCATATCCTTAATCATCCAACAATCAAGCTACAATTCTGCCTTTTATTTATATGAGTAATACAACAAATAGATGAGACGTTAGGATCAACATTAAGAACATGAAGTACCTCATTAAATAAATAAGATTTAATGTCGATATTTCCATATCTTGCAACTTGTAATGAGGAATTATCTCCAATAATATTACAGTCCTCTAAATGAGGTTTGTTGTCTTCCTATAAGGGATGTTTATGCTTTATCATGTGCCTAGTTGTCCCTGAATCTATAATCCACTCATTAGAAGAAGTGGATGTTCAATATGTTAAGTGAACAACTACAAGTGCCTTTAAGGTTCCTCCATAAAAGCTATACTCATCTTATATGTAGAAGAATATAGCATTAGCACCCCCTTTCTTGTTGCTTCCTCAATCCTCTTGATGCAATTATGATAAAACTCTACTTTATATCATTCCTTCTTTCAAAACTCACATATAGGGTTCTTTAAGGGATTCTTGGGCTTCTTCTCATTCCATTTTGGCTTCTTTTAATTATGAATTTTGGTAATATCTTCCTTTAAATGGGCTTGATTTATTATAAAATTACTCTTATGCCTTTGTATTCTAACCTAATGATACAAAAAGTACTTGAAAACCTCATCAATTGGTGGTGCAAAGGAGTTTGGAACGTATACGTAAAGCATCTAAAATATAATATCAACTATCTCATAAGTCTTCAAAACAATGTAGAAGACAATATTTAGTAATTTAATGCTCTTTTCCTTCTACACAGCTTATTATCCTTCTCCTGATATGTTAGGTAATCCCCTTACAGTCCAAATTTCTTCTTTACAGTCCATGGAAAAAGTTATAAACTCAGCCTCCAACCTACTGATGTGTATGAAATCAATGCAATCACACAATCCTTGAAAATTTTCAAGCATCTCCTTTGGGTTCATGGTTCTATTAACATGTGTTTCATAGACATTGTCACCATGAAGGGTTATACCACCATTATCCTCATCCTTCTTATCCTTGTAGACTTGCTTTGTTTCTTTAGAATCAGTGACATGAGTGTGTTCATTCACATATTTGAGTAACACCTTACAATAGAGCAAAGCTTCAATATTGATTCTCTAAGTAGCATTGTTTGTACAACTCAATAAAGGCACATGGTGATCCATATCTATCCTTCCAAAATACAAAATTTTGCATGTTTTTATGACTAGAAACAACACCACCATTATAGAGATCTCAATATTATGGAATTTAAAAAATATGGTCAAAATAGTTTAGCAATTGTTAAAATATAATGCTCTAATACCAATTGTTAGGATCAAATACTTTGATAACCAAATTGATCTTATATGAGACATTGCATAAGCATAGAAATTATCTCATAATTGTGGAATCATATTCATATTCTTATCCAAGTGCAACTACACTGCTCAAGTATATCAATAATTAGTGATGCAGATTTTTTGCCATCCAACTTTCTTCATACAATATTGTGCATGACATCACAAAGGCTTTGCCACCATCTTACTTTATTTCATACAATCTAATATAATATAATCCAATTATGGGTGATGCATAGTTTGGGTGATCTACCAAATTTGCAAAAGTTATAGCCCTTAGAAATCTAGCCCAAAAATCACACAAAATGTCTCCAAATAATTTAAAAAAAAAATCAATAATTTAGTACTTATAACAAATGAGAGGCCATCATGTGTCATTGCATGAGTAGTCAAGGGAGTGCCAAACATATGTTGACTGGACATCATACAAATAAATTATGTGACACCGTTTTTATGATTAGGAGGCTACCATATATGTGATTATTGTGTAGGCCACTAGATAGAGTATCAATGAATCAAAATGCATCGCTTATCTTGCTCTAATTGTCTCCTTGTTCTATGAACCACACTGCACTACTTGTCAAGTCTTGATTTGCTTTAAAAATAGTGCTTTGTCAAGTCTACTACTGACTAAGCGAATGACTTATCGAGTTTGATGATTCGGTAGAATTCTATTGGTGGACATTATATTTATAGGTTTCAAGTGGCATACGGTCTACCACTTCGACTATCAAAAGACCTACCACATCAATCCTCTCTCCACCTACCATGCGAGTTGTACAAACTATGATCTCTACTATACAAATTTCCATGTATCATGCCACCCATTTTACCATGTTACCTATATGGATGTCCATGTGTAATACCATATGAACATCTACTTATAAAAGGGTAACATCATGTGGTGTTGGGTCAGTGTAAACTTTTGTGTTAGTGTAAACCACCAAATCATGTCATGCCACATCATGTCTTGCAACATCATCAATCCTATGTGTCATGCTTACATCATCATTTGTAAAAGGGTATTGGCATTAGGGAGTTCAACTCAAGACCTCCTCTTCCTTCCAATGCCTTAAAATGGGCCATGCTAGCCATTATCCCCAAGGCACCCCTTGAGATAAGTTCCCAACATCAAACTTAAACAAGAAATAAACATAAAATACCTCCTCCTTCCCTCTACATGATTTAGGCTTGCTCATCATGACTCAAGTGTGTGCCCACATACATTTCTACTCCCACAAGTCCACGAAATATTACTTGGTGTATTCCCCTTTTTTACTTTGAATTATGCATTTTTAGAGGGAAAAATAAGCAAGCTTCAAATGCAAACATAAAGTTCTTGGAGGTAAAAATGAGCAAAAGTGCTAAACTAGGAGCCCCCCTAAAATTTTGCAAATAATATAGAAACACTAACGATTTATCCATATCTATCATGGTTTTTACTACATGACCTTTTTGTTGAACTAAAAAAATCAAGATATCCTTTCACGTCTGTGTAGCAGTAAAGTTGTTGGACCATTTTAGCAACTTTGTCAAGTGGCTTGAAGATCTTTGCTAAGTATAAAAGCATGCCTATAAATTCTCTAATACTCAAGGTCTCTCTAAAATATTTTGATCTCTTATTTTTTATTTTATATTAGCCTAGCAGTCTATCCTCTTGTCTATGCTACTATAGGACAAAAAAAGCTGAAAGAGAAGGAAATTGATTTTTTGGAAAAAAAAACATAAAAGACAATTGAAATTTTTAGAAAACCTAGAAAACTCAATCTTGAAACTAGGGTTTCCATTTGGTCATAAATCAAAGAAACTAGGAGTATTGAGTGTCGATGAGATAAATAAAGAAATCTGTTGGTGAATTTTCTCCTAGAGGGATTTTATCGGATCTAGTGGGATCCTCATGATCCAAGTCCAACAAGTATTGTTATCAAAACCCCTGCAAGTCCTATTGTCAATTTTTAGAAAATCTTGTTAGCTACTCCAAACATAGTTACCCTTTGGAGAAGCAAAAATGTTAACAACAAGAAGAGTAATGGAGATTCAAACCCACTCTAATAACATGTTATATTTCACAACAATTTCCAAAAATAAATAGAATCAACACATTATTGAGTATTGTTGAAAAATGCACACAGTATATGGGGGTGTCCCTGGACACCAAATAATATCATTATTGAAGAATAGAATTACACTCTAACCAATAATAATGTGGTTATACCCCAAAACAAGTTACCTTTAGATTAAGATTGAGGGACTGATCTTAAGGAATAAAATATTACAAAAATACATTTTTCAATGTGTACAAGGGCCTAAAGGGCTTATATGAACAATATACTTTAAAAGTTAATTATGGCCTCGAGAGAATCTTAACCACCATATGTTCCAATAGGAATATTGTAGAATGTTCTATAGTTGAAAAAACAAGGGTGAACTTCTTGGTGCCTTAGTTGTTAAGTTACACCATCAACAAAATAAACTTATGAGAGTTTGAGTTCAACTTCTTCCACTGCTTTGCTATAATTAGAGTCACTTTCTTCTAAGGAAGACACTTAGAAATATTACATATCATCTTTCTAACATGCACTGACTATTGCTTCACATAGGCTTAATATATCACTTTGTAGTCAAAGAGGTAAGGTCTTCTCAATAAGACATCATAAATATCCAATGATGTTATATCATAGATGAATCTACTATTCATCAACTTGATTTCATACTTAAGGGTAAGATGTTAGTAAATTTTTATACCTTTCCCTCTGTGAAGCCAACCTAGAGAGTAAAATTGAGTATGTGCTATAGTTTGGAGGCCAAGGTACTTAGAAATATCTTAAATGATGATGTTTTTATGGGTCCCAATATCAATAATGGCATTGAGAGGCTTACCTTGAGCCTAGCAATAGGTTTAAAATAGGTGTCATCATTCTCCAAAGTGATCCAATCTAGAGGCAATGCTTGCCTATTAAATTCTTGCACTCATACATGTGGTATTTACCTCTTATTCTTTGTCTAGTTAGGATGAATAGTCATTCTCCTTTGGATGAACTAGTAGTGCCTTATATTGGGTATGGCACTTAGAATCATAATGAGTGTGGGTCTTATGGTGGTTGAATCATTTTATCATCCACCTTTTGTTTACCCTTACCCTATGAATTAGAAGTTTTGGGTTTATATGGCATTGGAGGCCCCTTAGGAATGGTAAGTGTAGGTGGTCAAGCATTTGGTAGCTTCTACTTTGGTATTGGGTTATTATGAGAGGCAAAAACTAAGCTTTTTTGCTTGGTTTTTTATTTCTCTTTCAGCTTCGAGGTAAAGTAGTATGCTTGCGCCAAAGATTCAATCAAAATAAACTTCATCTCTAACCAAAGATGGTAGTGCAAGCCACTGACATACATGAGCACATAATGTCATCTCCTCCAATGCAAAGTCAACTAAGATCATTGAACTTGTCCATATATTTTTGGATAGATTGATCTATGTGATATTAAGTTGTTGAAAATGCATACACTTGTCTTTGTAGTGGTGCAAAATATAGAACCGTTCATAAACCAACTGATGCGAGGAGCATCCAATGGTGTAAGAGTGATCTTGCATCACCCAAATTTGTATTTGTTTCATTTTGTTCTAAATTTTATTTAGTTGTTTAGAGGATGGAGAAATAGACCCAACACTGAAATAATCATCCCAATATCCTGAGCGGTTTGGGAGATATGTAAATTTTAAGGTCTTCTACCCTGTCAAAACTAGTGAAAATCCTACTAGTAAAACTTGGAGGTCAATTTTGAAGGCCTTAGAGGCCTTTTTGAGGGCTGAAATATGGTGGTAATTTCCTTTGAAACATTATTGAGTTATAAACCCCTTTGAGAGATTTTTGAAAACATGTGCTAATAGTCATTTCGAGCAACGAGCGAGGAGTTATGACCTCGGGAAGTTTACCCCCGAAATTCAAATTTCAAATAGATTGTTTTAGGCGAGAAAAGGGGAAAAAGGGTATTTGAGGGGAATTTCAAATTTGTAAGGAGTTGGTCTCTGTAAGCTCCATTTTCCTTAGAAAAGAATATAGAGTAAACTTTTGTATTTTCTCTATTTTTGTAGATTGTATGTGTTTTGTTTAATGCAACTCTACTTCAAGTGGTATCAGAGTGGGAGTTCTTGAGTGTGTAAATAGATCATCGAATGTGAGGTAGTTTACACCAAGATTTGTGGTTAGGGTTTGTGAGAAATGTGAGTAGAATGCCTCCATGAAGAAACCATGGTGGTGGGAGAAATGTTATGGTGCTAGAAGAGGATTTTAGAGCTTTGTAGAGGTAAGTTCAAGCTCTACAAGAGGAGCTGCATAGAGGGTTTGAGCCAAGGAGAGAAGATGGGAGTGAAGATGAAGTTGAAGAAGAAGAGGCCTAGTTCAAGGAAGAAGAAGAGGTAGTAGATCCTATGCAAGCTATGTTATATAGAGCCATATCCCGATTGGGAAGAGATCGAATATGGAGGTTTCTACGTATTCTAGAAATCTTAATCCAGAAGAGTTGATCGACTGGATCAATGATATGGAAGAATACTTTGAGTATGAGGAGGTTGAAGATCCTGAGAGGGTCAAGTTTTCTAAGACCAAGCTGAAGGGTCATGCTAGTATTTGGTGGAAGGGAGTACAGTTGGATAGAAATAGAAGAGGGAAGGAAAGGATAACAAGGTGGGAGTGGATGGTGGAGAAGTTGAAGAGGTAGTTCATTCCAGTTGATTATGAGTTGGATCTACTAAAGAAAATGTAGGGTTTGAGGTAGTCAAGCAAGTCTATCAAAGAATACATAGAGGAGTTCTATAATATTAATAAGTCATTCTGAGGCCAACAAGGAGAAGGTAGCCCATTATATAAATGGGTTGAGAGCAAGTATTCAAGAGGAGCTAAGTCTGGTCAGGATGACCACCATAGAAGATGCTTACCAGTTTGCCTTGAAGGTAGAAGAGAAGTTGAATAGAAGATTTGAAAGCAAATAGAGAGGAAGAGGTCATGGTGGAAGAACTGGTGGGAGAACAAATGGAGGATGAAATGAGGACCAAAAGAAGACTGGAGAAGCAAGCAATAGTCAGGACCAAAAGGGAGAGAATGCTTACCACCCTCGTGAGTAGAATAATGGCTACCAAAGAGGAAGAGGAAGGTCTGGATGAGGGCCTAGAAGAGGAGGATTTCATGGAACCTATTTCCAATGTGGGGAAGAAGGACATCGAGCATACGAGTGCCCACAACACCAAGGGGGAATGAATAAGAGGCCTGAAGGTAATGCTCGAGCTGTTATTGTAGATGAAGGTGTTGAATCTGAGCACTCTGAAGAAGCAGAAAGAGGAGAAGTTCTGGTCACAAGGAGAGCCTTGTTGAATGAGGAGAAGGATCCAGATCAGAGGAAGAGTCTATTCCGCACAAGGTGTAAATGTGCAGGTAAGGTGTGTAATGTTATCATTGATAATGGTAGCACTGATAACCTAGTTTTAGAAGGGATGGTTACCAAGTTATAGTTAGAGAGAAGGAGGCACCCACATCCATATCAGATTGCGTGGTTGTAGAAGGACCATAGGGCTTTGGTCAATGAGCAATGTTTAGTAAAGTTCAATATTGGGAGTTACCATGATGAGGTCCTGTGTGACATCCTACCTATGGATGCTTACCATTTGCTATTGGGAAGGCCATGGTAGTTTGATCAACGTGCAATACATGATGGGCATGCCAACACTTACTCCCTAACAAAGGATGGAGTGCACCACAAGCTGAAGCCCTTGAAGGAGGTGGATGAAAAGGTATGTAGCAGTGCCAAAATCTGTTTAGTAGATGGTAGAAATTTTTTGGATGGTCTGAAGCATGAGCATATGTGCTATGCATTAATTCCTAGAGTTAAGGAAGAACAATGCAAAGATATCCCAGTAGAGGTCTCAGGTCTGTTAGAAGAATTCCTAGATATTATATCAGATAATGTACCTGAGGGTTTACCACCAGTGAGGAAGATCAGTCACCACATAGATTTGGTATCGGGAGCTAGTTTACCCAATAAGGCAGCCCATAGAATGACTCCTATAGAAAGTGAGGAGCTAAATAGACAAGTCCAAGAGCTACTAAAAAAGGGATTGATTCGAGAGAGCTTGAGTCCATGTGCAGTACCTGCAGTACTAGCACCAAAGAAATATGGGGAGTGGAGAATGTGTATAGATTCTCGAGCTATTAACAAGATCACCATCAAATATAGATTTCCATTGCCAAGGATGGATGACATTATGGACTATTTGAGTGGAGCCAAGTACTTCACAAAGATTGACCTGAAGAGTGGGTATCATCAGATCCGTATCAGAGAAGGAGATGAGTGGAAGACAACCTTCAAGACCAGAGAGGGTTTGTATGAGTGGTTGGTCATGCCATTTGGGCTAACCAATGCACCAAGCACATTCATGCGACTTATGAATGAGGTATTGAAGGAGTTTTTAGGAAAATTTGTCATTGTCTATTTGGATGACATTTTAATTTTTAGTAAGACTTTGGAGGAGCACCTGCTGCATATTCGACGAGTTTTTGAGAAGTTGAGGGAGGAGCAGTTGCTGATTAATTTGAAGAAGTGCAATTTTGTGAAGAAGGAGTTGGTGTATCTAGGATTTGTCATCTCAGTTGAAGGTCTTAAAATGGACCCAAAAAAAGTGAGGGCTATCATTGAATGGCCTACCCCAAGGAGCATTACAGAGGTAAGATCATTCCATGGTCTAGCCAGTTTTTATAGAAAATTTATTAGGAATTTTAGTAGTATTTGTGCACCCCTAATGGAGACAATGAGAGGGGATAAGAAGGAGTTTAAGTGGACTTTAGGAGTAGATAGGAGTTTTGATATGTTGAAGAAGAAAGTCATAGAGCAACCTATTTTGGCACTTCCAGATTTTAATAAGGTATTTTAGGTAGATTGTGATGCTAGTGGTAGTGCCATAGGAGTTGTATTGAGTCAAGAAGGTAAGCTTGTTGCCTATTTTAGTGAGAAGCTTAATGATGCTAGGAAGAAGTATTCTGTCTATGATCAAGAGTTTTATGCTATAGTTCAGGCTTTGAAGAAATGGAGACACTATTTGTTGCCAAAAGAGTTTGTTCTATATACTGATCATCAGGCCTTACAATATATTAATAGCCAAGGAAAGCTAAATCAGAGGCACTTAAAATGGGTTGAGTTTTTGCAGAGTTATACCTTTGTGTTGAAGCATAGGAGTGGGAAGTCAAACAGAGTTGTAGATGCCTTAAGTAGAAGGTAAAACTTGTTGATAGAAATGAAGGTGGAGGTTATAGGGTTTGATGAACTTAAGAGTTTGTACCCTGAAGATCCAGATTTTGTAGAGGCTTGGAGAGCTTGCTTGGCACCTATTACTTTGGATAGGACTAAATGGTTGGATTTTCTAATCCAAGATGGAATGTTGTTTAGAGGAAACCAATTGTGCATTCCAAGGAGTTCGATGAGAGAGAATCTGGTCAAGGAGAAGCATAGTGGAGGGTTGGTTGGACACTTTGGTCGAGATAAGACCATTGCCCTCGTTAGTGAGAACTACTATTGGCCACAGTTACAACAAGATGTGAAGAGATTTGTACAAAGTTGTAGAGTATGCCAGAGGGCCAAGGGTGTGAGGTAGAACACTGGATTATATCAGCCATTACCTGTACCAGAGAAACCATGGGAAGACATCAGCATGGATTTTGTTCTTGGTCTACCAAGGACACAGAGGGGGAATGACTCCATATTTGTGGTGGTTGACAGGTTTTCAAAGATGGCACATTTCATTCCCTACCAAAAAACTAATGATGCAGTTCATGTTGCAGGGTTGTTTTTCAAAGAGGTGGTACGACTACATGGTCTACCAAAGAGTATCATTTTAGATAGGGATACCAAGTTTATTGGGTATTTTTGGAGGACCTTATGGAAGAAGTTGAAGATAGATTTGAAATTCAGTTCTGCATACCACCCCCAGACTGATGGACAAATAGAGGTGGTGAATAGGAGTTTGGGTAACCTGTTGAGATGCTTGGTAGGAGATAAGCCCAAGGGATGGGATTTGGTTTTACCACAAGCATAATTTTCTTACAATAATTCTATCAATAGGAGTACTAATAAATCCCCATTCTAGATTGTATATGGGAGCATCCCAAGGAATGCTTCTGAGTTGAGGAAGATGGATAGAGGGGAAAAGAGTAGTGTTGAGGTTGAGGACTTTGTAGAGCACCTAAAGAGCTTGCATGAAGAAGTAAAGAAGCATATTAATAAGATGAACACTCAGTACAAGATAAGGGTAGACCAGAAGTGGTGGTTTAAGGAATTCCAAGTGGGAGATGAAGTTATGGTTCACCTAAGAAAAGAAAGGTTCCCTGCTAAAACTTATAACAAGCTGAAAATGAAGAAGTTTGGACCATGCAGGATCATAGAGAAATAGGATTCAAGAAATGCATATGAAGTAGAATTGCCAAGTGGACTTAACATATCACCTGTGTTCAACATTTTTGATTTGGTAGAATATCATGAAGGGGATAATGATGATGGACCAATAACAAAAATTTGGGATATTCTAACGTCTACTCTAGAGAAGGAAGAGATAGAAGAAATCTTGGATACCCGCATCGATAAAAGTACCAGAAATAGGTAGTATGAAGAATATTTGGTTAAGTGGAAGGGTAGGCCTATTGAAGATTCATCTTGGTTGTCAAAGATAGAGGTTGACCACCTTGGTTTTCCTCCAACACTAGAGAAGTGAAGGTCACTTCTCAATTTACCCTGGGTGTCTGATGTAGGAGCATCCAATGGTGTAAGAGTGATCTTGCATCATCCAAAATTTGTATTTGTTTTATTTTGTTCTAAATTTTGTTTAGTTGTTTATAGGATGGAGAAATAGACCCAATGTTAAAATAATCATCCCAATATCCTGAGCGGTTTGGGAGATATGTAAATTTTAAGGTCTTCTACCCTATCAAAACTAGTGAAAATCCTACTAGTAAAACTTGGAGGTCAATTTTGAAGGCCTTAGAGGCCTTTTTAAGGGCTGAAAATGGTGGTAATCTCATCTCAAACATTATTGGGTTGCAAACCCCTTTGAGAGCTTTCCAAAAAGATGCACTAATAGTCATTTTGAGCAATGAGCGAGGAGTTATGACCTCGAGAAGTTTACCCCTAAAATTCAAATTTCAAATAGATTGTTTTAGGTAGGAAAAGGGAAAACATGGTATTTGAGGGGGAATTTTGAATTTGTAAGGTATTGGTCTCTGTAAGCTCTATTCTCATCAATAAAGAATACCATTAAACTTTTGTATTTTTTCTATTTTTGTGGATTGTATGTGTTTTGTTTAATGCAACTCTACTTCAAGTGGTATTAGAGTAGGAGTTCTTGAGTGTGTAAATAGATCATCTGAATGTGAGGTAGTTTACACCAAGATTTGTGGTTAGGGTTTGTGAGAAATATGAGCAGAATGCCTCCATGAAGAAATCATGGTGGTGGGAGAAATGTTATGGTGCTAGAAGAAGATTTTAGAGCTTTGTAGAGGTAAGTTCAAGCTCTGCAAGAGGAGTTATGTAGAGGGTTTGAGCCAAGGAGAGAAGATGGGAGTGAAGATGAAGTTGAAGAAGAAGAGGCCTAGTTCGAGGAAGAAGAAGAGGTAGTAGATCCTACGCAAGCTAGGTTATATAGAGCCATATCCTAGATTGGGAAGAGATCGAAGATGGAGGTTTCTACGTATTCTAGAAATCTTAATCCAGAAGAGTTGATCGACTGGATCAATGATATGGAAGAATACTTTGAGTATGAGGAGGTTGAAGATCCTGAGAGGGTCAAGTTTTCTAAGACCAAGTTGAAGGGTCATGCTAGTATTTGGTGGAAGGGAGTATAGTTGGATAGAAATAGAAGAGGGAAGGAAAGGATAACAAGGTGGGAGCGGATGGTGGAGAAGTTGAAGAGATAGTTCATTCCAGCTGATTATGAGTTGGATCTGCTAAAGAAAATGTAGGGTTTGAGGTAGTCAAGCAAGTCTATCAAAGAATACATAGAGGAGTTCTATAAGATTTTAATCAAAATAGGCCATTCTGAGGCCAACAAGGAGAAGGTAGCCCATTATATAAATGGGTTGAGAGCAAGTATTCAAGAGGAGCTAAGTCTGGTCAGGATGACCACCATAGAAGATGCTTACCAGTTTTCCTTGAAGGTAGAAGAGAAGTTGAATAGAATATTTGAAAGCAAGCAGAGAGGAAGAGGTCATGGTGGAAGAACTGGCGGGAGAACAAATGGAGGATGAAATGAGGACCAAAAGAAGATTGGAGAAGCAAGCAATAGTCAGGACCAAAAGGGGGAGAATGCTTACCACCCTCATGAGCAGAATAATGGCTACCAAAGAGGAAGAGGAAGGTCTAGATGAGGGCCTAGAAGAGGAGGATTTTATGGAACCTATTTCCAATGTGGAGAAGAAGGACATCGAGCATACGAGTGCCCACAACACCAAGGGGGAATGAATAAGAGACCTGAAGGTAATGCCCGAGCTACTGTTGTAGATGAAGGTGTTGAATCTGAGCACTCTAAAGAAGCAGAAAGAGGAGAAGTTCTGGTCACAAGGAGAGCCTTGTTGAATGAGGAGAAAGATCCATATCAGAGGAAGAGTCTATTCCGCACAAGGTGTAAATGTGCAGGTAAGGTGTGTAATGTTATCATTGATAATGGTAGCACTGATAACCTAGTTTCATAAGGGATGGTTACCAAGTTATAGTTAGAGAGAAGGAGGCACCCACATCCATATCAGATTGCTTGGTTGTAGAAGGACCATAGGGCTTTGGTCAGTGAGCAATGTTTAGTAAAGTTCCATATTGGGAATTACCATGATGAGGTCTTGTGTGACATCCTACCTATGGATGCTTACCATTTGCTATTGGGAAGGCCATGGTAGTTTGATCGATGTGCAATACATGATGGGCATGCCAACACTTACTCCCTGACAAAGGATGGAGTGCACCACAAGTTGAAGCCCCTGAAGGAGGTGGATGAAAAGGTATGTAGCAGTGCCAAAATCTGTTTAGTAGATGGTAGAAAATTTTTGGATGGTCTGAAGCATGAGCATATGTGCTATGCATTAATTCCTAGAGTTAAGGAAGAGCAATGCAAAGATATCCCAGTAGAGGTCTCAGGTCTGTTAGAAGAATTCCTAGATATTATATCAGATAATGTACCTAAGGGTTTACCACCAATGAGGAAGATCAGTCACCACATAGATTTGGTACCGGAGCTAGTTTACCCAATAAGGCAGCCCATAGAATGACTCTTGTAGAAAGTGAGGAGCTAAATAGACAAGTCCAAGAGCTACTAAAAAAGGGACTGATTCGAGAGAGCTTGAGTCCATGTGCAGTACCTATAGTACTAGCACCAAAGAAATATGGGGAGTGGAGAATGTGTACAGATTCTCGAGCTATTAACAAGATCACCATCAAATATAGATTTCCATTGCCAAGGATGGATGACATTATGGACTGTTTGAGTGGAGCCAAGTACTTCACAAATATTGACCTGAAGAGTGGGTATCATCAGATCCGTATCATAGAAGGAGATGAGTGGAAGACAACCTTCAAGACCAGAGAGGGTTTGTATGAGTGGTTGGTCATGCCATTTGGGCTAACCAATGCACCAAGCACATTCATGCGGCTTATGAATGAGGTATTGAAGGATTTTTTAGGAAAATTTGTCATTGTCTATTTGGATGACATTTTAATTTTTAGTAAGACTTTGGAGGAGCACCTGCTACATATTCGACGAGTTTTTGAGAAGTTGAGGGAGGAGCAGTTGCTGATTAATTTGAAGAAGTGCAGTTTTGTGAAGAAGGAGTTGGTGTATCTAGGATTTGTCATCTCATTTGAAGGTCTTAAAATGGACCCAAAAAAAGTGAGGGCTATCATTGAATGGCCTACCCCAAGGAGCATTACAGAGGTAAGATCATTCCATGGTCTAGCCAGTTTTTATAAAAAATTTATTAGGAATTTTAGTAGTATTTGTGCACCCCTAACGGAGACAATGAGAGGGGATAAGGAGTTTAAGTGGACTTCAGGAGCAGATAGGAGTTTTGATATGTTGAAGAAGAAAGTCATAGAGCAACCTATTTTGGCACTTCCAGATTTTAATAAGGTATTTCAGGTAGATTGTGATGCTAGTGGTAGTGCCATAGGAGTTGTATTGAGTCAAGAAGGTAAGCCTGTTGCCTATTTTAGTGAGAAGCTTAATGATGCTAGGAAGAAGTATTCTGTCTATGATCAAGAGTTTTATGCTATAGTTCAGGCTTTGAAGAAATGGAGACACTATTTGTTGCCAAAAGAGTTTGTTCTATATACTGATCATCAGGCCTTACAGTATATTAATAGCCAAGGAAAGCTAAATCAGAGGCACTTAAAATGGGTTGAGTTTTTGTAGAGTTATACCTTTGTGTTGAAGCATAGGAGTGGGAAGTCAAACAGAGTTGCAGATGCCTTAAGTAGAAGGTAAAACTTGTTGATATAAATGAAGGTGGAGGTTATAGGGTTTGATGAACTTAAGAGTTTGTACCCTGAAGATCCAGATTTTGCAGAGGCTTGGAGAGCTTGCTTGGCACCTATTACTTTGGACAGGACTAAATGGTTGGATTTTCTAATCCAAGATGGAATGTTATTTAGAGGAAACCAATTGTGCATTCCAAGGAGTTCGATGAGAGAGAATCTGGTCAAGGAGAAGCATAGTGGAGGGTTGGTTGGACACTTTGGTCGAGATAAGACCATTGCCCTCATTAGTGAGAACTACTATTGGCCACAATTACAACAATATGTGAAGAGATTTGTACAAAGTTGCAGAGTATGCCAGAGGGCCAAGGGTGTGAGGCAGAACACTGGATTATATCAGCCATTACCTGTACCAGAGAAACCATGGGAAGACATCAACATGGATTTTGTTCTTGGTCTACCAAGGACATAGAGGGGGAATGACTCCATATTTGTGGTGGTTGACAGGTTTTCAAAGATGGCACATTTCATTCCCTGCTAGAAAACTAATGATGCAGTTCATGTTGCAGGGTTGTTTTTCAAAGAGGTGGTATGACTACATGGTCTACCAAAGAGTATCATTTTAGATAGGGATACCAAGTTTATTGGGTATTTCTGGAGGACCTTATGGAAGAAGTTGAAGATAGATTTGAAATTCAGTTCTGCATACCACCCCAGACTGATGGACAAACAGAGGTGGTGAATAGGAGTTTGGGTAACCTGCTGAGATGCTTAGTAGGAGATAAGCCCAAGGGATGGGATTTGGTTTTACCATAGGCAGAATTTGCTTACAATAATTCTATCAATAGGAGTACTAATAAATCCCCATTCCAGATTGTATATGGGAGCAGCCCAAGGAATGCTTCTGAGTTGAGGAAGATGGACAGAGGGGAAAAGAGCAGTGTTGAGGCTGAGGACTTTGCAGAGCACCTGAAGAGCTTGCATGAAGAAGTAAAGAAGCATATTACTAAGATGAACACTCAGTACAAGACAAGGGTAGACCAGAAGTGGTGGTTTAAGGAATTCCAAGTGGGAGATGAAGTTATGGTTCACCTGAGAAAAGAAAGGTTTCCTGCTAAAACTTATAACAAGCTAAAAATGAAGAAGTTTGGACCATGCAGGATCATAAAGAAACAGGATTCAGGAAATGCATATGAAGTAGAACTGCCAAGTGGACTTAACATATCACCTGTGTTCAACATTTCTGATTTGGCAGAATATCATGAAGGGGACAATGATGATGGACCAGTAACAAAAATTTGGGATATTCCAACGTCTACTCCAGAGAAGGAAGAGATAGAAGAAATCCTGGATACCCGCATCGGCAAAAGTACAAGAAATAGGCAGTATGAAGAATATCTGGTTAAGTGGAAGGGCAGGCCTATTGAAGATTCATCTTGGTTGTCAAAGATAGAGGTTGACCACCTTGGTTTTCCTCCAACACCAGAGAAGTGAAGGTCACTTCTCAATTTACCCTGGGTGTCTGATGCAGGAGCATCCAACGGTGTAAGAGTGATCTTGCATCATCCAAAATTTGTATTTGTTTTATTTTGTTCTAAAGTTTGTTTAGTTGTTTAGAGGATGGAGAAATAGACCCAACGCTAAAAGAATCATCCCAATATCCTGAGCGGTTTGGGAGATATGTAAATTTTAAGGTCTTCTACCCTACCAAAACTAGTGAAAATCCTGCTAGTAAAACTTGGAGGTCAATTTTGAAGGCCTTAGAGGCCTTTTTGAGGGCTGAAATATGGTGGTAATATCCTCTCAAACATTATCGAGCCGCAAACCCCTTCGAGAGCTTTTCGAAAACATGCACCAATAGTCATTTCGAGCAACGAGCGAGGAGTTATGACCTCGGGAAGTTTGCCCCCGAAATTCAAATTTCAAATAGATTGTTCTAGGCGGGAAAAGGGAAAACAGGGTATTTGAGGGGGAATTTCGAATTTGTATGGGATTGGTCTCTGTAAGCTCCATTCTCCTTAGCAAAGAATACAAGTAAAATTTTGCATTTTCTCTGTTTTTGTGGATTGTATGTGTTTTGGTTAATGCAACTTTGCTTTGCCAACATTAGGAAATCTTCCTAGGAAGAGACAAGATTGCTTGCCTCTTCAAGCTTACTTCTAATGGATTCCCACCAATAGACAATTGGTTTCAACATCTTCAAGGCCACGAATATGATCTTGTCAACATTAACAAATTGATTGGCAACATAGTAGGCCTATAGTCGTTAAAGCTAAGGATCCAACTCGTCGAAATTAACTTAGCCTAAGAAGACTAGAATATTGATTTGGTTTGCACCTTCAAAGGACCTTAGCTCTAGAACAACATAAGATTGGCAAGCACAAGCAAGGCTCTCAATTAAAGCATGAAATCTTGGAACAACCCAAACGTAGTGGTTCTCCGTTCCTCTAAAGCACCTTAAATCAAGTTCTTGATATCCTAAATTCTAGTCTCAAGTTGAGATATTAAGTTTGTAATTTCTTTCCTTTGTAGAGGCAATGTGCTTCAAAGTACTTAGATTAAAAAATTGTTGTAGTGCCTTGCTTCTTGCACCTTGCAATGTGTGCATGAGCATTTAACAATGAAGCGTACTAGAAGGTTTTGTGTTGGGCAAGGATATTTGTGAAGGAGATGAGTGAAATGTGAAGAATTGAGCAAGAAAAATACGCTCTAATATCACTTGATCTAGGCCTCAAGGACCCAAATGCTTGGGACAGAGGACAACTTACAAAACTAGTTGGTAGCACCTACAAGTTATAGTTAGAGCTTCATTGTAGAAGATATGACCTTTTGGTTAATAAAGAAAAAATGCATCTTAATAGACTCATACGAGAGAATGTTACAAACGTAGAAATAGACTTTAGAATATAAAGCTCTTATGTTAAGTAGGCAATGTTTAGTACAATTGGCACTGCAAAGTATAGACACTTTGTTTTGTAGAGATGCATTAACAACAAATTGATGAAACAAAACAAAAGGCAAGAAGAATGAGAAGAAAGGTACTTCCTAAAGTCGTGAGTTCTTGGTTTCCTAGTTAAGACAAGAAGTCCTAAGCTTTAAAGGATGAACACAGTTACAAAGAAACTAGAAGATGAGATACTTCAACTTCTAGCTCGTCTGGGTGGTATTAAGAAACAAACAAGAATATGTTTCAACAAGCTACTAAATTGGTGTACAACATTATACAACATTAGAGTTGTGTTTTTGAGTGATAGGTTGATAATAATGCACAACATTATCAAAATTTGTTTGTCCTATTCACACAACTACCGTCTTTTGTTGTTTCTAGATAGGCATTAAAGTTTTGATGCTTAAAAGTCATGGCACCAATATAAGACTTTGTTTGTCCTATTCACACAACTACCGTCTTTTGTTGTTTCTAGATAGGTATTAAAGTTTTGATGCTAAAATAGTCATGGCACCAATATAAGACTTGACACTAACTTGTTTGACAAAGCGCCAAGATTGGCCAATTGAAATGGCTTTGGTATCATGCCTTAAAAAACTAAGTAAACCTGCTTTGCTCAAATTAAAAGAAAATGAAGATAAAAAGTAGAGGAGAATTTTGTGATAATGAAAAACTAACATAATAAATGAAATTATAGTTTAAAATAATCCCTTTAAACTTAATAATTAAATAAATATTTTAATTTTTAGAAGAAAATAACTTGCAATATAAACAATAAATATAACTTAAAAATAAATTATTTTTTTTTTAAATGTTATTAAATATATTTTTTAAGTTATGTTATTTTTTATTTTTAAATTAAAAAGAACTGAAAATAATAATATTTTTAGTTATTTAAAACACTAGGTATTAAAATGGAAGAAAAATGATACGTATCAGAAAATAAGATTCCTTAAAATAAGAAATTTGATTTGCAGAAAGGATTAGAAACAGATTCTAAACCTTGTATTGGTCCAACGTTGGCATATAACACTTTCATGGAGACCACCTTATAAGTGTTAGGGTCGCATGGAAAACTAACCAGATCTTCTCAAACATATCCTCTCAAATACATAGAATGACCCAAGCATGTGGAACATTGAACAGATCCTTTCAAATACATACAAAATTCCCAAAATAGGTGGCAAGATACTTATGGGTTCATTCGGAGCAAATTTTGAAATAAAAGATGACCAATGTGACTGCGGGAGTTTTGACGCTGTTCCTCACCTTGGAAGCTATTTTTATAGACTTTGGAGTATTTTTAAACTTCAAACAAAAAAGAATCAACCCTGTTTAGCCCCTGAAAATTTTCTAGGTGGCGGACCTGATAAACAATGGTGTCGCCCTTAAGGACAGCTAGCAATTTGAGGAGATAGGTATGACATGGAAAGAAGCAGGGAACTTCTCACCTAAGAGGTGAATGATGTCCAAATATCATTGAGAATTCCAGATGTTAACAGTTTCAATGGGGAGTCCGGCAGACTTCAGGAAGGAACAATTGAGCAAAAACAAGGAATTGAGTAGCAATAAGTAAGCCCCAAGGTATAGGGAAGGTTGAAGAGCACAAGGGACAAAAGGAAGGTCTGATAGGTTGTGGGGAACTCCTTTAGGGGCCCACAATTGATATTGGTTTCAGAATGCATTATTAACAATGCTAAACCCTTTAATCACCAGTGTTGCAAATGGAATTAAAGTTTTCAAATTGCATATGGCTTACGTACTTGTGTTAACCTTGCTCATGTGATGTTTACAATCTGTTATTAGTGTTATGTTTCTAATTTTGAGTATAGCATTGCTAGTTGCTTAGATCGCATGTTATTTGTATAATAAATGCTACTTTCCCAGGGTCCAAGTGAAAAGTGATATATATGTAATGAATCGATATGTGAGGTGATTTCAGATCAAGAAATGACCCTTGTCCTTTATGCAATGTCCTTGCCTCCACGGGTAAGAATAATAGACCACTTGCATACTCTTTATAAATCAAAGGTGATTATAAGAGAGGTGTTCAGAAAATCTTTTTTATCCTTAGGCAGCCTAAATATACACCGTAGCTTTTCATGCTTTGATAGTTCAATCATCCAGTTCAGTGTAAATAGAACCCCTATACATTGAAATAAATAAATCAATAAAATTCAAGCTACTAAGGAACATGAATGTTAAATTTAAAAAATCTTATGTTACAGTTGTACCTCATTTTCATGAAGGCGCACAGTTCCTTTGTATAAACAGAATTTGAAGTAAACATTATTTGTAGATGCCATTGACATGAAAGGTTGATCAAAATACGGTTTTACAAAGGGATGTCTAGAAGAAAGAAATGTAGTTACCTTTGTGAATTACAAGCTACATCCCAATACTTTATTCCTGGTTACCAAATAAATGACAGAATGCATTATCCAATGGAACAAAGCTGAAACATTCAATACATTTTGCTTGAAGAGGACCATAAGTTCTAGCTTGAAGAGTCCCATTTAAATGACAAACAATTTGCTCTTCATTTCTTCTAGCAAAAAAATTCCAAATATTTACAATCATAAGCATTCGTAAATCAGCACACTCGTTGGTAAGTGCAAACAATAATACATTTGAGAAACATTCCTGATAGCATTTGTAAAATCTGATATTGATCATTGTTGTTTGCAGATATATAATACACTTTGGCTATGAAAATGTGCTTAGAAGCTCACTGCCGAGATGAATGAACCATTGGCTCTTTAGTTTGGAGCTACAGCATTTGGATTTGTGGTCCCAATAAAGGTCTGATGGTGGGCTAGGCCAAGACCAGGATTCCGAACAAGTTTTAAAGTATTTACCATTCATTATTTCAATAACAATGGACTTACCAGATGACCTGATGCACATCCAACTTATTAGAAAAAGTCAAAATCAAGATAAGAGCTAGAAGAATTGGCATCTGATTTTACAACTTTCTTCTCGGCCGAATTAGTGCAAGGCATAGTCCTGTTTAGACTGAACTCAAAGTCAATGGGTTTGGGAATTTCCGGTGGAGTTGTACTGCGAATTAGGGCCCAGTTGATGCCCTCAAAGAATGGATGTTGTTTGATTTCTGTTGCACCCCTCTTATATGCTAACCTGTGTTGTGGATCTTTGACAAGTAAACCCCTGATGAGGTCCCTTGCTGCAAAACTAACACTGGGCATCTCAGGGAACTTTAGTGGGTTCCCAACAACATTATACAAAGTGGCACGATTGCTTGATCCTTTGAAAGGTGTCTTTCCATGAAGCAACTCATACAAGAATATGCCAAACGTCCACCAGTCGACAGCACTCCCATGGCCTTCCCCTTTAATAATTTCAGGAGCTAAATATTCATGAGTACCAACAAATGACATTGAGCGGGCACTAGTGGGCTCAGCCATTAGCTCTGGGAGATGATTTCCTGAATGGAATATCTCATTCTTTGGCTTTCTATTTTTCTTGGATCTAAAACGTGGGACAAAACATGAAGGCTGTATGCAAGCTGGCGTCACACATGCTGGTTCTATACAAGATGGTTGAACACAATATGCAGGGACCCTGCGTGAAGGGTCAAAATCTGTCGATGTTGACTTCACAAGAGTAGGACTCACTACACATCTCAGTGATAGATCAAAGTCTGAAAGCATAATATGGCCTTCCTCTCTTACTAGAACATTTTCTGGCTTTAAATCTCTGTACACAATCCCCAGCATGTGCAGGTATTCAAGAGCAAGGAGTACTTCTGATGCATAAAATCTGCAAAAAATATAGACAGTGGTGCTCTTAGCAATTAAAATCAAGCTTTTAAGAGAATATGTGGAAAGAATAGTACAGATACTGCCCCACTGCTTATTGTGCATTGTTAAATAAAGCATAGAAGGGGTTATTTATGGATGCACCAACATTTTTCGTAACAAATTGCACGCCTAAGGAACTCCAAAATAATCATAGCATGCACCCAAAAAACTTAAAAATAAAAAATAAAAAAAAAATATTTAACTTAACATATGCACATAAATGGGAATCTCAAAGTTAAAATTAAAAAGTTACAATATCCAATGCAAAGGGACATATTCCTGCAGTGTATAGTTTATGCAATTTTACTAGCAAAAAAAGACTTCTACATTTTAATCTCAATCCCTAGTGTTGATACAAGTCATAAGACGTCGATTAAGATTTGTGCTAGAAATTATGTGTTTGCTTCTGTACAAATAGTGAGAAATCTTCTTGCTTTGATAATTCTTGTGCACAATTACTTTCTGATCCAAACTACATCTTCTTGAAGAACCTGAAATTGATGAGGAATCTTTACTGAGGCTAAAGCCATGCTATGGATGGTCAATATCGAGTCCAATTAATCTCTTTTCTGTGATTTTACTCAACAGAAGAGAGTGCATATACTCACCTATCCTCTTCATAGCATTAGAATTTATGTCTATCAACCTTTGTCAAGAGATAAAACTTAGATTTAATGGATTTACGATAATATTTTTTGATCAAAACAAAGACTTCAGATTCAAGACACCGTATATTTTAATATCAGGATTATCAAAAGCATATCCAAAACAAAGACTTCAGATTCAAGACACCGTATCTTTTAATATCAGGATTATCAAAAGCATATCTATCATTCAGATTCAAGACACCGTATCTTTTAATATCAGGATTATCAAAAGCATATCTATCATCCAGTGTCAATCTGCGAAGTATATTAGTTTCTCCATGTTGTTAGCCAATTATGAATTGATGGATTCCAATTGCTCATGCTCTTATCTCTCATTTAAAAAACATATGAGACAAGGATGTGTCACAATTTTTTGGGATTTGCTAAAGCTATCTTTAACTCAGGCTTTGCATTCAAACTCCTGCTATTCTTATATAAAATTGATCTGTTGGTCTTCTGGTATAACCTGATTAGTACACTGTATATCTTAATGTTTAAAGATCAAACTATTTAGGGAGCTGCCAGTCAAAAGAAAAGAAAAATTCTTTTTTTTTCTGAAAGTTGTTCTGTTCTGCAATTGCAGTTGAGAGGTAGATACATCAATTCAGACTTTGGTAATTATCCATCAAATAAAATTGAAGGAAAAAGAAAATGTACCTTCCTGAAGAGTTCCAAACCAGCTCAAGTCTTCTCTTTGACAATGTTCAGGTATAACATGGTCTATTTGGTATACTGTGAAGATTATAATTATATTTTTTCAATTTTAAATTATTTTGCATTTGATGTTTTGCATAGAAGAACACTTACATATCCCCTCTATGTTAGTGGTCATGAAATCTAGTCATGGGAGCAGCTTCAAGGCATTTGCTACCTAGAGTACAAATCTTTAAGCTTAATAAGGTCCATAAGAGCTAGGCAGCACCATTTTCTTCCTGCTGGCTTATGACAATAATAAACCCACAACACTTTCCTTAGGTATTCATTGAGGGTGATTGAATCCTGCTAAACAGTGTAACTATAGAACCTAGTTTGCAGTCAAATTGCATCTCATAGAAATAATAGTTTGGATAGGATGCAATTTTGCAAAAACTTTAGTATTTGTCATTTACCTATATCCGGCAATTATAACTCAATTAAGATCCAGGCATGCAGACATAGAACAAGTTTCCGACTTATAAGAAAGCCTAATTGGTACCAAAGCCTAAGAATAATTACTACCTTGTACTTTACTGACATATAAGCATAGGTGAGAACAAGTTTGGGAAATAATTCTGTAGCAATCAATCCAATTGTAATACTGGCAGGAACTGAAACATTATTTTCTCTTAATTGTTTTTAGCCACTAACTTTTTAATTACTCCACATTTGACATTATTTGTTGTTGTTGTGATTGGCCAAAGCCTATGGAAAGTCCACAATAGCGAGAAATTTGCTGGCACAACAGGGGCCACCCTCCCCGTTATTCAAACTTGGGTCTTCATAATAAGAGCACAAAGCCATACCAATGTGGTGTTCCAATAGGAAAAACATTTGACATTCAATAGGTTAATCTCATCATAGTAACACTGATTTTGAATAATTCATTGATCATCCAGTTTTTTGGTGTTTTCACTAACCATATCAATCAATGTATTCATTGGTTCTTGTCTGACAACTTCCACAAGCACTTTCATTCAGAATGACCTATGGGGCACACTAAGGATGCCTCTACATGACCAATTTGGTAAGCTCGTGATATTCATGTTCAGGCATAAGTCTGATTCTTCCTTGATTATGTTGGGCTTGAATCACTTTAATTACCTCATAGATATTTATTAAATGAAGTCCAGCATTGTATCAGAGAATCTTGAATAGTTCATTAAGAAATCCATCATCTTGTAAGTCTTCCCCGTCAAACTAAACAATGCATTTCTTAGTTTTGAAGCCTGATACAACTTTCACAAGCCCTATTTTCAAGAAGATAGCAGGTTTTGCTATGTTCCATGGGAATGCATCCTGGGCCATGGGAGCCATTTCAGAGACATGCCTTCTCATTCTGGAAAGTCATTCCACCATCTCGCAAACATGTCCCGCTGTCCTAGAAATGCATCCTGCTGTCTTGCACTCTCCCCATCCTGGAAACTTCATGGAATATAGGGGTTTTGACACAACAATTTTACAAGAAACTATTTTATCAACTCCTTTAGGGACGTTGATATCTTTTCCAGAGAACTGCCTTATATTATGTCAAAAAGAAATCATTGTACTCCATGAAAACAGGGCATTAAAGGAATTCTCTTCCTAACCAAGGAAGAAGGTTAAACATTTCTGATTGGGCCCCTTAATCTAATTTTATGTTATAATTTTCTAAGCAAGATGAGGTTACCACACAGTTGATCAAGCAAGCCATTTAAACTTCTATAAAAGTTCATGCTATAAAGTATTTTTTCTAGACCCTTCATAAATTACATTGCATCCCAGGTTCCAGAGAAAACAAAGAGCAATCAAGCACACAGCATACAATTATAACCAATCAAGTTCATGTTCATGGCCAAATATGATTTGACTCCACTAGATAGGCCTACCTAAGATTTCCTGAAACCAGTAATAAATACTAAGCTAAAAATTTCTGGGAAACTTACACTCCTAGGAGATGCACTTTAGATTCTCTTGTCTGCCATGATGCATGAACAAATTATTTGAGAAATATAAAAACAAGATACTCTCAACATGACCTAGCTTGAAATTTTATTATAAATATTCATTTTCAAACACTACCCATTCTTTTAAGAATTTATCATCATCATGAAACTAGAAATACATTTTTAGGTTCTGCTTCTTTGGTTTTGTCAGTTATTTTTGCTTGTGAAATTTTGATTACGATGACTTGAACAATACCATCAATAAATGGAGCTTCCTAGGTCTTCAATGTGGCCTATAATGGCTAATTATTGCCCGTCTCCATCAACTTTCCTTTCAAGTTCTATGTTCTCCATGAAGAAAAGGTGCTGTGGAGAAGAAGTCACTTAAGCTTCAGATCACCCATCTCTCCCCTAGGATTGAAGTTCAAACAGTACTCACTTGTAGTTGTGACTATATGAATATTTAATGACTGAAGGTGCTACAATGAAGAATGAAAAGGAATAGTCACTTCTAAACATGGCAAAATGGATTACTCTCTCTCTTCAACTAACCAAACCCCAATAGGTCATTCTCTCCCTCCTTGAAATCTGCATATGTATTTGTCCAGTCTTGGAAATGAAGAATCCAACCAAACCCCAATAGGTCATTCTCTCCCTCCTTGAAATCTGCATATGTATTTGTCCAGTCTTGGAAATGAAGAATAGCATATTTGGACTCCACATTGTCCCTGGAATTTCGCATGAAGGATACCACTATTGTGCAATTATATGAATTCCAGTACTGGCAAATTTCCATTTGTCCCTTTTGATAGACATTGTTCATCTAGTGATTGTCCTCAACCTTGTCAAGTGCTGGCTTGCAAGTGTGACTGAGTTGAGTTTAATCGAATATTGGTGAGTTATCTAAACAATCTGCTCGCAAAGGTGACTGAGTTGAGTTTCATTGAATATTGGTGAGTTATCTAAACAATCTGCTTGTAGTAGCATTGATGTGTCATCAAATAATATTTTAACTTTTCCATCATGTTTCAACTCCTCTCTAGTACACTCATAGATACTAAATGCTGAAATTTGAAATTCACAAGAAACCTTGCATTAATTCTAAGATTAGCATCACATTTGTGACAAACCCCAAATGGTACAATCACTTTAGGAGGAAAATAACAGCAGAGGGAACTACAACCGTTGTTATATGTAAGGTAAGTTCAATGGTGTATCCTCATCAACCGTAGATTATCTCATCTCTACGAACAATTAGTTATAGGGCAGAAACTTGCTGTGACAAATGTTTAATTGTAATTACTCATGTAAAAAGAGGCATAAATTTTGGTAGATCAAGCGTTATTTTATAGCTCTTTAGCTTGCCCGATGAGTTTTCCATACATGTGCTTTACATTTGAAGCTCTCTATGGCTGACATCTAGAATTTATATAAGACATAAAAACTGGCTATAGCATCTACCATTACCAGTTACGAAAATGGTTATATTATAAAAATTTAGGCACAACTATCCCTCAGAAATGGCTGCAAGAAGTTCAACCTGCAGGCAAAAGGTCAAATATAGGAAGGAAATATAAATTATCCACAGATTTCATGTGTACAAACCAAGGGCATATGGATTGAGTTAACGAAGAAAGTTTTATTTATGTAATAACAGAATCAGGCTGAAGCGTATTGTATTTCATAAATATGAACCGTGGTATTTCATATTTCCACAACAATCTAACACAAAAATACACTATTTTACAAAATACATTAACATACCCAACGCAGTACTGCCATAACAAAAATTCAACCTTAACCTCCAAAAAATATGAAAGCAAAGGATCTCTTGTTTAATAGCAGAAAAGAGAAAAGGATGACACGATAGTTACCTTGCAGCAGATTCAGAAAAATGCTTGTTTGGCTGCCTTTGTCTGAGAGTATGGAGATCACCTCCACTGCAAAACTCCATAACCACGCAAGAAAACTTATCAGTTTCAAAATGGGTATACAGAGTCGGCAAAAATGGGTGATCTAGAGAGGCCAGAATCTCTCTCTCTGTCTGCGCCCTCAGCAATTTTTTTCTGCTTGCCAGGGACGCCTTATCCATTACCTTCATTGCGAAGTAACAATTGGTACCTCTCAACTCTGCAAGATATACACTGCCTATATCCCCACATCCCAAACGCTTGAGCAGCCTAAAATGACTGAGACCCATTACTGTATCTCTGCTTTTGACAAGCTGAATGGCTTCCCATCTTGCATCATTTGCCTTGTGGGGCTTGTTGAGCGCACTGCTAAAACTGCTGCAGATGCTCTCATTGCTATCACTAATACCACTGCTGTAACTGGTCCTGCTGATGCTGCTCTTCCCACTCATGTTCCCTTGCTCCCCTTTCTCATTCTTGAGATTCTCAATTGTTTTGTTGTTGCACTCACTGATCTTAAGTGTTGTTATATCAGTCATATCATTGCTGTTCTTGACACTGTTGGTACCTGTGATTGTGCTGCCGCTGAGGCTGTTCTTATTGCTCATGTCCATGCTGCTTGTGCTGAGGCTTCCACTCATGGGCACACATGATGATGAATCCATGGTCTTCTCAGGACTTGCCATCTATCTGGAACAAATACACTTGCTCTTAGAAACCTTGCACGATGGTAATAAACTGTTGGCTGCCTATTTATGTAACACTCACACATCTTTCTGTTTTCATTGTTTGTGTGTTCTTAAAATGCTAAAAAATTCATCCACGCAAAACTCAACTTACGGGGCTTTTTTTCCTCGCCCAAGGCCCACACAAAAATAAGTGGGCTGTTCTGCAATGTGGATGCAGAAATGAGTTGTCTATGTGACTAGGATAATGAGCAAGGAGGAAGGAATCTAACACCATGTAGTCAACAAAGCAGCTTAGATTGGACGGTTCAAAAGCACGACATGCAAATTGGTACAAGACAGACAAAACATAAATTGCTATCCAACCAGTCAAAATCAAACAAAAGTCAGATCAGACGAGAAGTAGAGATGCCCATCGGAAACACAACCTAACACTCTCCTTGGTGGGGGTATCTATACCCATTTCCTATTACTAGTTTATTAGGAGTGCACCCCCCACAAGGAGCTAGTGGTCTGTTAAATATTAGGAAAAGTCGGCAAGGTGAGACATCTTCCCAAACTTTAGTTGGAACCGGGAGAGAGAATTTTGGGCTTTTTACAGGTACGGGTTGGATCGTTGTTATCATGATCTAAACGGACGCGTTATAATTGTTTAGCGACACTAAACAGAGGACAAAAATTTAGAATACATAATGGGTCTCTTGGTCTCATGTACGGAAACAGTAGATTGCATGTGGATCTTCGTGATCAAAGGGGACAGAATCAAACTACCTCCCTGTTGCCTTCGACCATGAGTAATCCACAATCATCACCTCGTACTACACCATTAGTAAATCTCATTCGCAGCATAAATGTCAAATCTTCCTGGTAACACTGATTATATCCACAATTACTAGACTCCACTAAAAACCTATAACACAAAATATAATTACTTATAGCCTTTATGTGTCTCAAACTAAATTGTATATGTATAATAAAATGACTCATAATAGTTCATACTCTTGATACTAGTTTAAGCATTTTGTAAAGAATCTCGTCCACAATCGTTGAATTTTGGATAATGACAAAATTGTATATGTATAATAAAATGACTCATAATAGTTCATACTCTTAATACTAGTTTAAGCATTTTGTAAAGAATCTCGTCTACAATCGTTGAATTTTGGATAATGACAATGTAATTAAACATTAAAAAAATAAATATTATTTTAGAATTAGATGTGATAATGTTTAAATCAAGGTAAATTTCCACCCTAATTACCAAATGACCACCCAGCTCTACCGTAAACAATCGGTATTCTTCTTGTTTGGTGAGTATTTACTCCATCGATGCTTATTGCTACTTCTTGTCCTGAACGTAAAGACACAATGTGGCACTACTTGATTTTTGTTGCTCTTGTCTTAATCAAATAATAAATCCCTAAGACAAGGAGTTGAAAAAGCAGACAAGGCCCTAATTTATAAATTTAGATTATACCTAAGCTAAATGTATTAAGGAGGCCATCGAGGAGGGAGCCTGTCACATGTTACTTTGAACTTTTAATTCTATTTGCACAAACATCAATGCGGAAGCGCAACCCAATGCCTCCGCGAAAAAATAAATCATAAAATTCACCCTGAGTCAATGTTACGCGAATAACGCCAAAGGGACAAATGGTAAGACATAAGTTTTGAGTACACTGCACGCTTATCAATTTGCTTAAATTCTATTAAATTTACACGGATATTCCTTTCTTTTTCCCTGGACTAAAGCATTGGAGCATCTTTCAAACCCTCTCTCATGAATACCCCCAACGTGAACAACGCAAAAGAAAGCAACAAATTGGATGGAGAACAAGAACGGTAGCATCTAATTTTTCAATAATGAAGACCAGAAAGTGGATGCATCCATCAACAAATTTCTCTGTACAGAACATGGAAAAGGAAAAGAAAAAGCAAAGAAGAGACAAACAAGACGCCAGAGAAAAAGTCGCCTACCAAACTTATGGATGGCTTGGCAAAACAAGCGGGAGACAGAAAAGACGCCAGAGAAAAAGTCGCCTACCACACTTATGGATGGCTTGGCAAAACAAGCGGGAGACAGAAAAGACGCCAGAGAAAAAGTCGCCTACCAAACTTATGGATAGCTTTGCAAAACGAGCGGGAGAGACTGACGTGGAGGAAAATCCACAACAAGGGATATACTCATATGCAGCACAATTTACATGAGCAATCTCTTTCAGTCATCTCAGATTTCATCGGCAGCATCAATCCTTTTCAAAGGTCAAGCTTCATGGGACCAAAATGGCCTACTTTTGCAAAGCCTAGCGCCTAAAGCCACATGGAATTTCAACAAAAAAACATCAAAGCAAAAACCAAAGACAAGACACCTTCGATTTGTAAAGTTGTGAGAGGGACGGTCGCACGGCCGGGCCACCATGTGCAACGCCAAAGCTTGGAAAAAAAAAAAAAAATTTAAACCCAACGCCATTAAAAATGAGTTTTGTTCATTAACCAAAATACAAAGCACTTCAAAAAAAAAAACACCGATGCCGACCTTGAGCTGGAAAAGCAAACAATGTCGACGAAATGCTGCCCTGCTACTCCACCATTCTCTGATTTCCTCAAGCCCAAAATTTCCCTTTTTTTGCCGTCAAACGACGGGAACGCCTGCAACCATCTTCGATCGGAAGCAAAAGAGGACGAAGAGATCTGAAGACCGTAGATAGTGCGCAATGCATGTATTTGCTGGCTTTATGTGTTGTTTGTTTTTAAAGCTCACGGCGCTGCGACCGAGCTCCGTTAACGTGTTTTGATGGAGCCCGACGGAAAAAGTTTTCTGTTGGTGTAAGGGGGCGGTGGGAGCCAAAGGCTTAAAGCTGGCGCGGGCATGGCAAAGCGGTCTCGTGAAAATTTGGTGTTGCAGAGTTTAAAGCACAGAGAACGTGGGCTGTTGGAGGCTTTCCGTGCCCACGTGGAGGGCGCCTATTGGTAGCTTTCCGTGCCCACGTGGAATATGCCTCCCAGAATGCTGGGAAACGAGTCTCCCGGGAGCGCGCTGGCATTTGCACAGCGGGCGGTCGCAGGTTCGAGTGCCCAGAGGCGTACTTGGGATTCTGGGCGCTCTCAGAGCCGCTGAAGTAATTTTCTTTAATTATATTAAATATCAAATATGTACTTGAAAGCATCAGCGGCCGGGGCAGCCGGCTTTATTATTAAAATTCAAATACGAGCGGAGAGGGGGAAACACAGATCTGGACTTCCCGGCGCGAATTACGTTGAGTGCTTCGAGCAATACATAAATAATAAAATAATAATGATAATAATAGTTCCGTAAAAATCGATATTTTGGATAGGTTAGTTAGTCTTGATCCAGTGCTTAACGCAAACTACCAATTTCATTTAGATTATAGAGGTTCTATAAACAAACAAAAATAAATAAATAAATAATATAATGATAATAATAATAAATAAAAAAACGTCATGTGACCGCTTGCTAGGTTGGTGAGGCAACAATAATATTGAAAAGGAAAGGTTGCCGCTTTATTCAAAGCCTCGGGAACAGGGTGGCACACGGACAGCTGTCGGTCAAACGGAAAACTCGTTTTCTCGTTGGTAGGAAGGGCACGGGAATCCGCCGTGGACGCGTGAGGCACCAACTTCCAAGGATGCCACGTGTCACGCGTTCTCGGAATTTGGTGACCGTTCCGTTCCTTGCCCTTCACGGACAAAAATAGTTTCCGTGATCCTTCGCAGCTTTGGCCTCCACGGCGTGCATTCGTAAAATTATAAAAACCCTTTCCGCTGAGAGCCCTCTCGTCAAATTTAAATAAAAAATCGTCAAAGAAGATGGCGGTGTTATATTCGTCGGAAACTTCCTATACTTATTTTTTACGTTTGAAAATTGAGACATTTAAAATATCAACACTATCCTTATTTTTTAATTTAATAAATATATGTTATAGAATTACGAGGTTTATAATCTTTAAAATTGATATTAAAAATTCATCATCACTTCACCAAAACCTCGTAATCTCACTGTAAAATAAACCATCAAGTTAAAATGTCTGTTACAGCAGGTTGTAAAAGCCATTGGATGCAGGGAATAACCCTATCTTTGCCCTTCCCAACCCTTATATTAAAAATATTTATATATATAATATAGATAATGATGTATTTACTCTTTGACTACACAAATTTCAAAGGTTAACCTCCTTAATGTTTCTTGGAAAAACAATAATGAGCTTTAAAATATAATCAACGCGCGTTGAACAGATATTTTTAAAGTATTCCAATGAAGGTGCAAGTACCAAGACGAATCTAATATTTATTTATTTTATGGTTTTGATTCAAATGACAAACGAAAGAACGAAAAGTTATTGTTTTTTATATTGAACATACAAATATGACCGTTTGTTCGAGCAAACATAAAAAAAATCGATCTCACAACCATATGGATAAGCAGCTGCCATTACACTAAATGTTATTCGATAAAGTTATTATTTTTTACTTTGGTATACCTTTCAAATATTAATAATTAGTTTCCATCAATAGATGTGGATGTTGACTAAAAATTTTCTGCCCAATAAATAATATTAATAACGAATTTAATATTATTACGGTTTAGGTAGAAAGAATTAAAGGGTTATTATTTTTCTTTGATTATCAATAGTTTCCTGTATTATTGAGATCTAAAAGTCTTTCTTATGTATTAAAGAGATATTTTAACAATAGTTAATAGTAATCCCGTGAGTTTGGTTTACCGATAAGGATGTCATTTGTATTATCGGTGACTGGGGTTCAATCCTCATGGTAGATGTGTATAAGAAGTATTGCTCGGGTTCAATCCTCATGATAGATGTGTACAAGAAGTATTACTCAAAAAAAATTGATAGATGTGTACAAGAAGTATTACTCAAAAAAAATAGTTAATAATAATTATATATATAGTAGAAAGATCTAAATTTGAATATTTTCTTAATATATTTAATAATAAAAATTTTAAAACTGTAAATAAAAAGTTTCAAAGTTTAGATCTTAAAAAAGGCAATTAAAAAAGGCAATGCAATTTTACACCATGTTCCAAGCTCTTTTAATAAAACTTAATTGTGGAGACAATGAAACATTGAATAAAGGTTTAAGATTCCAACCCTCTAAGTTGTACACTATATTTTAATAACTAAAATATAGTTAAATGTAAACAACATTCTCTAAAAACATATTTTTATATTAAAAATTACTTTACATTAATTTTTTCATAAAAAAATTATTACAATTTAATTATCATAAATCCATTCAATTTCATATAACTAATTCAATTTTTTTTAATTATAAAAATTTAAATCTTTATAAACATAAAAAAACGTAACGAATGTTCTAAAAAATTAACTACAAATAAAATTAAACTAAATATATATAATATATTTATATATTAAAAATATTTAAAATAAAAATAAAAATCTTTTCTAGTGGATGATGATCCTTGGACCTCGAAGGAGTTTTCTTTGTCCAACTATAAACAAAATTAACAATAAGAAGAAATTAACTTTCTAACCTTTTAAACCTTTCATATGTTAAATTTTACCTTCTAAATATTCATATTGAAAAACTAAAAAAATGGAAAAAATAATATAAAAAGATGTATTTGTATTATATAAGTATAATGTTATTATAGTATTTTAATTAATATTAAAACATAATTCATTAATATTTAAATTTGAATTTTTTCTTTGAAAATTAATATGTTTAATCACTTAATATTATATTATTTTATATAATATATATATAATTATAATAAAATTAATAATAATAAATAAATATTATTAAATCTAAAACTTAAAAATTAATTGAAAATAATATTTGAAGTAAAACTAAGGAAGAATAGGGCTCACAGGCAGGAACGCGAATGCCGGGAGAACTCTGGAAGGACTTGCTCATAGTCGGTAGAGGATCGATGACTGATCCATTTACGTATTCCCTGCAATCACTGGAAAACCTTGGAGCATCTTGACAAATGCCTGATGAATGCAAGCCTCCGAAGAAGAGAAGGAACTGCAGCTCTGCAGCAAGCAGGTTACAGCCATGCGCAGGGGTTGTAATGCTGCGGGAGCAGGTTACAACGATGCGTAGGGGCTGCAACGAGTAGATTACAACGAGTGTTATGCATGGGGCTGCAGCTAGCAGGCTACAACGAGTGTACGAGATGGATATGGGTAGCAGGCTTCCTATAGTGATGTGGAGGCAGGCGAGGGCGAAGCCCATGGGGAACCAAAGGATTATAGGAAGCACCAACATCAAAGATGGGCTTAGTGAAAACTTTAGGTGTAGTCAAGCATTGAAGGGAAAGTTTTGTTCGCAAACCATCTCTCTAATCTCTCCAATCAAAAGAAATATCTCTCAGAGATATGTGGATTCATGTGTAAATGAAACCTTACCCTCTATCAAGATTTTAGGGGATGAATTTGGGTTGGATTTAATTGATCACAAAGCTCGAATAATTATTTACAAACTCAAGGGCAAAAGACCGAGGAGCTCAAAGGATACATTAAGTTTTGGTGGACTAGTTCAGAATTCCAAGTAACTCTCCTATCCAAAAAATTATTTTATGTTTTCTTTTCTAATTTAGGGGATAGAGATGACGTAATGGATTATAGATATAATTGATTTTTTGGACAAAGGGGTGTCTATATAAGACCTTGGACTCCTAGTTTTAACCCCTTTACAGAAAAAGTTAATTGCTTTCCAATCTAGATGAATCTTTATGCTCTTCCTATGGAGTTTTGGGGAGAGAAGATTTTCACCAAAATCGATGATGCCATTGGTGCATACCAATATATGGATGCCCAAACAAAGAAAAAATTATCCAATAAAATTAATATGAGTAAAGCAATATTGGTTGTTTGGATGGATGTTTCAGTTATTCGGCCTCAATCCATTACTATCTCTTCGAGCAAAGGGGAATGGATTCAAAATATTGAATATGAAAACTTACCCATAAGACGTTATGGATGTCATCATTATGGTCACCTGAAGAAGATATGTCCAAACATACGATCATGTTTTGATTTCTCCTTGGTGGAGAAGGCCTTGCATGTGAATGATTCAAAATCTCCAAATATCTCAGGTCAAAATAAAGAAGCTCATCCTCCAAATGCACCAATTATCCAACAAGAATCTTGCAAGCAACAAAAGGCTCAACCCCAAAAGGAGAATTTGAATCAAATCAATGATAAAAATAAAATGGTTACTAAAGATCATCCAAAATATTCAAATATATCAGGTCAAAAGAATGAATTCATCCTCCAAAGACACCAATTGTCCTCCAGGAATCTTGCAAGCAACAAAAGACTCAACCCCAAAAGGAGAATTTGAATCAAATTAGTGATAAAAATAAAATGGTTACTAAAGATCATCCAGATGATTCCATGGAAAATATTAGCACCTCAGATGGTATTTGAAGCTAATTATGAAACAATCGATGATGGTCAGTTTTTTGAAAATGAAGATCCTACAAAATGTGTTACAGCTAGATATTACCTTAGGAGCTTGAAGTGCAAAAATACATTCTTAGATCTTACCACTTTACAGGAGGAAGAACCTTTTGCTACAAAAGAAAAACAATTGAACTGATGGATGACTGATATGTTTTTTATCCTTTTATCTATTGCAGTTATGTGTCATGTAAGGTTATTCTTATTGTTAGTTCTTAAAAAAAATAAGTTGATTATGGAAACTTAGCAGTTGGAGGAAGATGGAGAATATCTTTGATAGAAAAGCAAAGATAAGTATGTTGTAATTAACTTGTTAGAAATGTAATGAGAGCAATGTATTATTTTGTTTGTTAATGGGAGTGAACCCCAATAGAAGCCACACATAGCTTATTAAAAAAAAAAACTATAAAATAATAAATATAAATCAATAAAGTGTAGAATAAGCTCAAATGTAACCCGAAGTCATTGTATCAAGTGGTTAAGGCTTTGGGTTTTCTTTCAACAGACCCAAGTTTAAACCACTAGATGTGTGTGTGTTTGTGTCAATTAAGTTTGTGGAAAAAAATCATCATATTAACAAATTTGATAAGCATAGTCCTTGAGGGTTTAGGTGGATTGGTAAGTTCTTATCTGACCATACACTTACCAAAAAGACACCCAGGTTCAAACCTTGGGGGCAACTTGTTTGCAAAGGTAGTATTTTAATCTGAATTCTCTAAATGCATGCTACACTGACAATGATAGTACGAATCTCAAGCGACCAATGGGTCCCTTTACATCAGATCAACAATAATGAAGTTGAATAGATTTGGTGGAAGTAGCTCCTGTGGTTTGAACCCTGCGCTTGTCAGGTACTCAAAATAGTGTGGTTCTGACCAACTCTCCTATGTAATCAAAAAAAAAATTGATAAGCATCATTTTTTATTACATAAGAGAGTTGGTCACAACCACACTATTTTTAGTAACTAACAATTGCAGGTTTCAAACCACAAGGGCTACTCCCACCAAACCTATTTCATCTCGTTATTGTTGACCTGGCGTAAAGGGGACCACCAGTCATTCGAGATTCATACCGTCATCGACAATCTGGCACATTTTCAGAGGATTCAGATCAGACTACTACCTTTGCAAATAGGTTGTTCCCAAAGTTTGAACCTAGGTGTCTTCTTGGTAAGTTTCTGACTAGATAAGCACTTACTAATCCACCTAGTCCTTGAGGGTTGATAAGCATCATCTTATCTATTGTAGTCCAAAATCATTTTATTTAAATGAAATTTTTAATATTATATTTAATTAGATTTGGATAAAATAAAATTTTAAAAAAGAAGTTAATTTTGATACATACTATGAATAACACGTGCTTTATATTTTTATCAAATGGTATTATTCCTCGCCTTTTGGAGGAGACTTAGGATTTAATCTTGACAAGTAACACATGCACAATTATAAAATTGTTATAATACCACCATACAACCATGATGTAATTAGGGTGAGAACAAAAATTTGTATCCATAGAGGAGTTAGTTACATCTACAGTCATTTTCTACTACCAAGAAGGGTTTAAATCTTGGGGTTGCCCTAAACAACACATATTTCACCTCATTGTTATTTAACATGGCATGAGGAGAAGCATCGGGGGCTCAATATCGGTATCGTCATTGTTGGGTTGGTGCACATTCAGTGAAAGGTCATACTATTGGCTTTGCACAAATAGGCATGCCCCCATGGTTTGAACCTAGGTTTCTTCTTAGTAAGCGCAAAAACTTACCCATCCACCTAGCCCTTAGGGACAAAAATTGAGTTTACAGTAGGAGGAGGTGAGACCCATTTTAATCCCAAATTTAATTTTGGTAAATACTATCAATAACACTTACTTTATTGTCCCCGTGGGACAGCCATGTGGTTAGGATTTTAGGCTTTCTTTTGGGAGACCTAGGTGCAAACCATCGTGGGGGGGGTATGTGTGTAAGCGAGTACAAAAAAATACTTACTTTATCTTTTTATCAAATAATATTATCTCAATCAATTATATTCCTCAACTTTCAAGGAGGAGATCTAGGTTTGAATCTTGTCAAATGATACAGCATAATTATTAAATTATTTTTTTCCTCAAATAATTGCTAAATTGTTGTAATCCCACTATGTAGTCATCATGTAATAAGTTGAAACTCATTTTTGTTGGAATGAAAATAACAACTAAAGCATGTAGTTGGGGCCATCCTTCCTGTGATTTGAGCTTGGGTCTTTATAATGTGAGTCCAAAGCCTTTTCCACTAAATTATCTTGAGGGGATAGTTGGGACCCATTTTAATTGTAAATAATCATCTAAAAATACTTAACTTCTATATATTTTTATTATGATAAATGAAATTTTGCATGGGCCCTCAAACTAATTAAAAAATCCCACATTGGATACCTCTAATCACATTAAGTTATACAACCTTCTTTTTTTGTACAGTTGAGATTTGAACTTTGGTGTGAGTTGCATCCTTTGTATGTCTCAACCATTGGACAAAGACCTCATTCGCACTTAATTTATATATTTTGTAATTCTATTTTTTCATTAATTTGTTTATAGTTGGAAAAATGTTTACTAATAACTATATTTCCCTTGTTTTTAGATAGTATCATTTCTATTTTTATGGGATGTTTCTTATTCTTATTAAATGTTTTCTATATTTAAAATTATTTTACACTTTAATATCTAGTATGTTTTTTTTAAGTATTGTATGTGAGTAAAATAATATTATATATCCACTTGAGTGGGTGAGTTGGTTGATCATAGTGGGAAACTTAAGAACGTAATAAAGGGTGTTAGTTGTGGCCAACTTGAGTATGATTCCCGCTATTTTTTACGGATACACAAAAAGTCCATTCCTTGCTGGTTGTGGTCAAGGGTTTAAGGGTTTCTTTGGTGCCCACCTTAAACCAAAGTTTTAGTTTCCATGGGGACAACGCAATGATTTTGGGTTTGTCTCTTCTTCGAGAGGTCCAAGGTTCAAATCACAGCATGGAGGAGTGTGTGAGGGGGTGGGTGTGTGTTTGGCCCTTGTTGATAAGTTCAAATCTTGTCCTTGTGAGAGGTCATGGTAGGTATGAGGATGCCTTGCCTTAAGCGTCAGTCATAAGGATTTCTCACACTAACCAAGAAAAAAAATAATAATAATCTTATATTCATCCTCTATAAGTTTAAGTGGTTTATGAGATCCATCACTTGCGAAGTTATTTTTGTTAGTGGGATAATAAGCTTAGAGGTGAAAGTGAAACGATCAAAAAGACGTTAAGACATCCATTCAACATCAAATAATCTATTGTATTTGTATTGATAATTATAAAAGGGGTTACAAGAACTGATATCCTTTTACAATCTTGCCCTGAAGGCTATAATGGGGTCTTTCCTTAGGAAGCCCTCTTAGATGTGGTACAAAGACAACACGATTCATTTTCTTAGGTTCCTCAATGTAGGTGGGCTTCTTGCTCGTGAGCCACATCTTTCTAGAGATGTTTCCTTGTGCTATGTTGAATCTGTGAAACCTGCAAAATCCTATTAGTACATTGGGGGGTCTACCTCAGTCAAACCCCGTAGTTATGAAGATAAAAGACTGATAAAAAGTATTCAAAACATAAAATAACATGCTAAAAACAACATAAAACAACAAATTAACCTATTCTTACCTGTTCGGGTGATTCTGGTGTCTGTTGCAGAGGTTCGTACTCCTAGGGTGCGAATCGACTGGTTCACACATGTGAGGTGCGAAGCAATACTTTTTTGACCGTATTTCTCAAATGGCTTCTCTGGATGCTCAAGATTGGTTTTTGATCTGTGATTTGTCTGGTTCACCTCCTAAAAGTGCACTCTTGGCAGGATTGTCAACCTATCTCATTCACCAAACAGTATTGTGAAGGAAACAAATTGATTGTGATGCTCGTATGATGATTGTGTCATGGATGTATTGGCAGTAGTGATTTCGATAGAGTTTTGGTATGCAAAAGTGTGTTGTTAAAATGTGAAAATGGCCTTCTATTTATAGAGTGGGCCAAGGTGAGAGAAAGGGGATGAGGTGTCCCCTATGAGGTGGTAGTGGTGAGGTGTCCACCAAAGAGGTGTCCTCTAAGGTGTCTCGGATCATATGTTAGGTTGGGTGAGAGAATCCCTCACCCATCCAAAAGTAATGATGATTTAGCATAAATATCAATTTACCATTAATATTCAGCTTTATTGAAATATCTTAGGATTAAACAATGATTTTTGTGTGCAAAAGTCTCCATCTTGCATTAATGACCCAAGGGGATGTGAGGTGGAGAAATATCTAGGTGGAAAGGTGGCAGGGCTAGGCTAGGCTAGGCTAGGTGAGGTGGAAGGCTAGGCTAGTCAAGGTAGACTAGGTGAGGTGGAGGCTTTAATTAAATCAAGATTAGATCTAGTTAAGTATGTAATTAGACATAAAATATATTTAGACCAAAATGTTGACTTTTTTTTATCATAAAGTGCTTTTTGACCATGGTGAGAGTTTTCAACCTTAGTTGAGTTGGCATGAGGTCACATGAGGACCTATGGTTAAGCGTAGGAAGGGGCTTGGCTAGCCCAAAGGGGCTAATGATGTTGAATAGTTAATATGATTAATGAATAGTGTTTTAGCCAATTTATGTAATTTTCAAGGGTTTTGCAAATTGATTAACCGTGGAAATGGGGAGAGGGAGAATGTGTGACTTTTAGGTGTCTAAATTTTACCCCTTTTGTACTGGATTGTGTGGAAACATGGTTCAGTACAAAAATAGATGTTGTGGATTGATGAGGTGATTTGGAAGGTAAACAATTTAAGATTGATGAATTATGGTTGATTATGAGAGAGAGACGCTTTAATAAAAAGTGGTTTGTGAATGATTTCTTTTGGAGGAAAGTGTATGATTACCTTACATTATGATTAACTATAAATACTTCAATTTTGAACGAACAAATGCCTTTGCTAATATTTGCTTTTGATTGATTGATGAGCTCTTTTGCCAACATTTGATAGATTATTGGAGCCATGGGGTAGAAATTTTAGGAGCTTCATTCACAAGTGGTCTTACAACTGCCACTATGAAGATTGGAATCCATGAGGTGTCTACAGTCAGAGGTGTTTTGGAGCCTATCAAACATTGATTTGTTTTTGGATTGGATTTTGAGCGAGAAGAGAAATTTCCTTGTTTTGTATCTATCCTAGCATAAGGACTTGAGATAACCTTCAGCAAAAAATTTCTTGGGCATTTGTTATATTCATGATTGGATGTTTGGTTATTTTACCATGTGCAAGGTAGGTTTTAATGTGTAAGAATGATTGCCTCCTCAAGCGACGAATTTGCGACGAAGGAAATGACGATCGACGATGAGACGATTGATGAAGATAATGGTAAAATTGGTAAAATGTGGCATGAAAATGGATGAAAATCATGATTGTGCAACATTATGGATGTAAATTTGTGTAAATGATAGAATTTGATGATCATATGGTAGGTTCACATAGCTGGCATGCAAACTTGTGCGAACGAGGGTTTTTAAGGGGAAAATTCAAATTTTGACGTCATTTTTTTTCACGCAACGACGACGGAGTTGGAGAGGTGGAGGAGAGAAGAAATGAAACGGAGTGCTGCTAGTGTATGAAGCGAACGGGACAAAATGGTGAGTGCATCAACGAGCACGATTTCAGGGGCGGGAACGCCTGAAGTAAGCATATTTTTCTCTCTTGGTAACTTTTCTTTGTAGGGAGGGTTTGGAAATGAAATTTTTTGCTTTAAACATCGTGAAACGAGGGTAGGGGTAGGAATCGGCTAATATTTGTGCACTATGTGTGAAAAGGGTGAAATGGGTATCCCATTGTGCTTTTTTCTTTTGCATGCAACTTTTGTGCGTGTGGGAATGCAGGTAATTGACGTGATGTGGAAAATGGGGTGAAACATGAATGCATGTGAAAACCAATGTATGGGATGGTTTAATTGGCCAAATGGATATCCGGATTTGTTTCTGCATGTGTGACTTAACTTCATTTTAAATGCTTCATTTTGTGTGCCTAGAGGGGGGTTTTGCATTGTTTTTCACATTTTTTGACACGTGTTTGCATTTTTTTTTCCTGCATGGAGTGCATTGATTTGACAATTTCATGATTGTGATCCAGGCCATGCAAATTTGGCTGGTTCGAGTGGTTCACATGGCTAGGGTGCAAACCAGTGGTTCACACGTCTGGAGTGCGAACCACTAGTTCGCACGTGTGGAGTGCGAACTAATTTTTTTTTGTGGTTTTTTGTGCATATGGGATGAAAATAAATATAATGAAATGTAAGCATGTATGTACAAAATAAAATGATTTTATAGTGATGGTAAAGAAATATTATGAAAAATATTTTTTTTTGTTTCGTTATGTACAATGATTATGTATAAGACCCTGAAGGATTTTTGACATGTGATTTGTGTGTGATGGCAAGTGAAGAAGATATTTACACGCCATCACCTTCGACAGTGTAGGAAGTCCTTGGAGGATGAATGGAAGGCGGATGATGTGGGGTGGTTGAAGGAAATGGGATTATATGGAGTATAGGTGATGCATGAGGTTCATGTGAACCACGCCTATACAACGATGTGTGAGAGGTGGGATCTAGACATGAACAACTTTCATTTATCGATAAGGGAGATGACGGTGACCCTAGAGGATATCTATCGCATCTATCGATTACTGATAGATGGGATTACAGTGATGACTGCGGATAAGGAGGTGCATGAGGGTATTTTGGAGAGGACATTCGAGCAACATTGGTGGTATTTGGAGGCGAGGAAGGGTGTAGATTATATGGCCTATTGGAGGAAGGAGTGGCTCTCCCTTCATCATGTAATGGTGATGTTTTTGATAGCTAGCCATGCGTTACCAAATGCTTTAGGGGTTAAGTTCCCCTGGAATATGATGGGAGTGGTTTATGGTAGAGTGGCGGATTAGATATGCATGGGCATCCGCACTGTTGGCACAAGTATATTAGGAGCTGCATGGGGTGGTGAGGACTAATAGGACAGAGCTTAGTGTGAATTCCCTATTGTAGATATGAGTGTGGGAGCATGTGACCATCTTGAGACGTGAAGTTACAATATGAGGCACATGTGCTTGAGGGGAATGAGGTGCCTTATGTGATGTGGTGGAGAGCAAACAAGGAGAAGAAGAAGAGGGCCCGTGTAGGTGAGCTGGTGTATCATCGAGAGGAGCTTGGACGACTGACGATGGATCAGATCAGGTGGAGGTCCTGGCGAGGAGGACCTTAGTGGGGTGAGGATGCGGTATACTTGGCATGCATTCTATGTAGTCGATGGTTGGTGGAGAAGTACTCATCGCAGGTGGATTATTTTCCATTTTTTAGAATATAGCAGCAGTTTGGATTGGTGTAGGGGCGGCCTGAGCCGCCTCTATTAATATACATGGTAGAGGGTGACATAGGACCACAGCCCATAGTGCCATCGCTAGATGTTATTACTAATGAGCCTATTATTTTCTTGGATGTGGACAATGTAGGGACCACACCATAGTATGATGTATGGTGGTCTAGACAAAGTTGGTAGCCAAGGTGAGGTGTGGTGGATGAGTGGGTGGAGGTAGTAGGAGCTCTACCCTATGTAGGTCTACCTGGAGGGATGACAATAGGGTCACCAGTGTGGAGTGTGAAGGAGTAGGAGGATGTGGGATCACCCAAGCTAGATGAGGATGAGGAGTTAGATCAGCTGATTAAGCAGGTGAGACCACGACATGATGACCAAGATAGGCTAATGAGTGATAGTGGTGCAATGCCATAAGTTGAGGGTGGTGAGGGGGTGGGGGTTGGTATGGAGGAGAGGGAAGACATTCCCTTTATGGATGTGGATGCAGAGGTAGATGATTGGTTGGTGAGGTAGGAGGTGCCTTTGTCGGATGCAAGGGAGTATGACTTTGGTGGGGATTTGGCAGCGATTGTCGAGGCTGAGGATGAGGTGGTGGATTTAAGGAGGGAGGTGACGCGGCTAAGAGACATGTTGTTTGATTGGGAGATAGATTGGGTTATTGACCGCTCGCCTTGGAGGATGATAGGCGAGAGTTAGATGCAGACCTAAGGGCCACCTTAGAGGAGTGATATGAGGCAAGGGTGTGTTTGTGTTAGGATCCTCAATCCAAAAATTATTAGTTAGTATTAGTTAGTATTATTAATCATTTAATTATTATATTATTAACTCATAAAGTGAACCATCACAACCCTTCATAACATGAACCATCACGTCTCTTCACCAATGTAGCTTTAGGGTAGATATATATATTACATTGGAAATTCACACAAATCATCCAAGAAGAAGAATAAGAATAAGAATCATAGATTCTAAAGGAGGGATCCCCCTATAGCGGCAAAGCGATTACAAGGGAGCCCCCTTTGAGTGGCCTGCGATAACATTTACATTAATTTGTTAATAATTTTACAGTAAGACCTTGGGGTCTTACCATTTGGTATCAGAGCCATGTGGGACCCAAACATGTGGGATTTGCTCAAGGATATTCATCAAATCACTTTTGTGCATGAGTATCAAACACGGTTTGAGGATATCACCAAACACAACACAGGGCTGGATGAATCAATTCTTATCAATAGCTTCATTAGTGGATTGAAAGAGGAAATTAGAATGGATGTGCCAAGGTTCAATCCCTATATCATGATGTAAACCTATGGATTGGCAAAATTAGCTAAAGATAAAATCAATGCACAACAACGATTAGGGAAACCACCTATGGAAAAATCGTCAACCACTTACATCGCTCCCAAACCTACGCATAATGGAAGGGCACAAAGCACTTACACAACCCCCAAACCTAACCAAACTTTACCAAGTAAACGTCTTAGCTTTGAGGAGATGAAGGAACAATGAGCAAAAGGCCTCTGCGATAATTGTGATGAGCAATTTGGACCCCACCATAAATGCGCTACACTAACATTGTATTTATTTAGGAAGTTGATCCTTGTCTCTCTATAGAGCAAGCAGATGAGGTAGTTGTGTCCAAAGTGACCAGTGCACCTACTCACCGCAATGAAGACAATGAGGTCGATGTGCAAGAAGTGATTGATGCACCAAGCAAGGATGAGGTAGACATACCCGGAGTGATCAATACCAGCTAGACATGCACTCTACAAGACCTACACAAACCTTCCTCACCAATAGTGAGTTCTCATCATATGACCAAACCTATTCAAAACCAATGTAGAGTGACTACATACTCCTTCTCCGTTGGCTCTACCAAGGAACCACAAAAGGATATGAAAGTGTTACCATCACTTTTGATGCATCATTCTAAGGTTTTTGAAGAATCCCAAGGGTTGCCCTTCCCTCATCATCACACATTTACTAATTTTTTTGTAAACCCCTCATTAATGCTCCATCCTTCTCGATATCCCTGCCTACGGAAGGATGACATTAAAAGAGTCCAAGAACTTACACAAATCGTTCTTGGAAAACAAAGAACAAAGCTCCTCACTTTGAGCTTTGAGGACAAAGCTCTTTTTAATGAGGGTGGCATGTTAGGATCCTCAATCCGAAAATTATTAGTTAGTATTATTAATCATTTAATTATTATATTATTAACTCATAAAGTGAACCATCACAACCCTTCATAACGTGAACCATCACATCTCTTCACCAACGTAGCTTTAGGGTAGATATATATTACGTTGGAAATTCACACAAATCATCCAAGAAGAAGAATAAGAATAAGAATCATAGATTCTAAAGGAGGGAGCCCCCTATAGCGGCAAAGCGATTACAAGGGAGCCCCCTTTGAGTGTCTTGCGATAACATTTACATTAATTTGTTAATAATTTTACAGTAAGACCTTGGGGTCTTACCAGTTTGTAGTAGGTCATAGACGAGAGAGATATTGCATGGTGGAAGTGTGATGAGATGCTATCTATGTAGGATGAGATGATTGAGGTTGTTGAGTAGGCACAGTGGTTGGTGGATGAGACAAGGGCAGAGACTGAGGCCATGAGGGACAACCATATTACGAGGGTGGTTGAGCTAGAGCAGATTGTGCAAGAGGCATTAGCCTCAAATGCATGGGTGGAGCAGGATATTGATGGCTTGAGGGATGTAGTGTCACAACTGGAGGCATCATGGAGGGAGGTGACGCAGCTAAAAGTGGTAAATAAGAGGTCGTTAGCTGCAAATGTGAAGTATGCGAGGAGGAGAATGAGGTGTGAGGGTGAGGTGATGGTGAATGGGTTGGATATCTTGACATACTCTAGATCACTTTCCTCATCATAGGTGCAGTTGTATCATAGCACACCATCATTTGGCAAGAGGGCTCAGGAGATAGTGGCACCTGCAATGTCATAGGTGCCAGTGAGGATGGGGCCACCAACGTAGGTGGATAGGTCACAATTTGAAGGGATCGGAGAGGCAGAGTCATCGTAGTAGGTGGTTGCAGGAGGTCCAGTGGGCGAGGGGAGTTGTGACGGTGATAGCCATGAGGATGCATGAGAGCGATGAGGGAAGACGGTCCGCAATTTTATATTATGGCATATGGACAAATATGTACATGATGAGCCATGTTTTGGTAGTGGTGCATTAGTATGGTTGCATAACGTATTGTAGCCTATGGTATTTTTGATATGTAAATGTACAACGATGTTATAGTCCTGGTATGAGGAGCCTGAAAAGGCCTTCACACAATTTATTGTATCCTGATGGAGATAGTTTTGAGATATATATATATATACATATGATATTAGGCGACACTTGTGTTTATTTGCATTTTTATGTTTGTGTATGTCTGCTTATGGTAGTGTATGATTAGCGTGGATGTGGTAATATATAGTTAGATGTGAATGGAATAATGATATGCTTAAATAAATATGAACTAAAGTGGGGTGTGATATGAAAAAGTAAAACAACATGTGTAAGATTAAATGATATAAACACTTTGCTTAGGGATAGCATTTGCATCATTACAATACTTAAATAATGTAATCCATTCCATTATTTCAAGTAAGTGGGATATAAGGAATTTCCTGAGGAGATTCGAACACTATAGTTTGTAAAATCAATCCCATTGACTAACTGAGTGAAACTTCTTGAATCACTTGGAGGCTATCTTGGTAAACAAGACCTCTATCCTGGACTTGTGTGTGGAAAGTGATGTTCATTTCACTATTCTAGAATGGGGTGTGTTATAACTGCATGCCACCTTAGTATGTATTCTAGCTCATTGGTAAAGACCTGAGGACTACAGGGATTCATGCGGGTGATACTCTTAAGGATTTTCCTTTTTTTTATGCCCCTATATGATGTTTTTCTTTTATGGTGCTCTTTTATCTTGTCTTTATCTTTTCTATTTTCTTTTTCATGGGCGCTGGCTTTTGTTTTCTGCCCTGTTTCCTTTTTTTTTCCTTGATAGCTTGTCCTATTGTCATCCCTCCGGTTCAAGATAAATCATGTGAATGATGTAATGAGCAGAGTAATTTTTGCTAAGCATCAGCTGGCATGCAATGTATTCACTCCCTTTTCCAACATGTTATTAGTGTGTAGGATGTGTAGGTAAGTCCAGGAAGGAGAGCAAGGTGACCAAGGGAAGCCTAAAAGTATTTTTGAAATATTCCAACTTTGGATGGGGGTCAAAGAAATAAAAATATGGCTATAATCCTATCTCCTAAAAAGGGGTTTTGGACATAAATCTAGTATGCTAGCATGTGCATGTTTTAATTCCCATCACATGGTATTTACAATGAATATATACAGATGCCTACATGGATGCAAAAAGTGAGAATTTTTGTACAAGGTTGCCCCAGTGTTATGGACAATGGAATGGGGCATGAGGTGAAGTGGTGTGAAAATGGAAAATGGAATACAGAAAAGGAGAGAAGAAATAAAACTTATCAAAGGTATGTATCCACTTGAAGCATGACCATACAACATTGACGAGTAACTAGAAGAGGAGAAGATGAGAAAGAAATGAGAAGAAAAGAAACCCATAAAATGTATGTAGCCACTCGAAGCATGACCATACAACATTGATGAATAACTAGAAGAAGAGAAGATAATAAAGAGAAGAAAAGAAACCCATCAAAGGTATGTAGTCACTTGAAGCATGACCATACAACATTGATGAATAACTAGAAGGAAATAAGAAGGAGAAGAAAGGAAGAAATAGAAGAGGAGAATGAAAGGTATGTAGCCGCTCGAAGCATGACCATACAACATTCACTTATAGAAGAAGTAGAGAAGGGAGGAAAGAGATTTGAGCAAGCAGATTTAAATGTAAATGCAAGTAAACTTAGTGTCCCAGAACGTCAAAAATGGTGATGTTATTTTTATTAGTTTTATTTTGTTATTTTTTTTTAATTATATACATATCTATACAAGTGATGATGAGCTATAGTGCCTACAACTAGGTGTAGAATGCTCATAGATGAATAATATTAATGGGCTCAAGTTCAAAAATACCTTCCAATGTGGCCAAATGATATGCCCAAATCTAAATTTGTGAGTAACCATGTAAGGGCCTAGCCAATTCGGTGTAAATTTGTCATAGATATGGCGCGGTTGTCTAGTAATTTGTTGGTTTTCTTTAACGACTAAGTCTCCCACTTGAAATTCATGTTGGTGCACCTTAGAACTGTAGGCACATCAAAGATGATCTTGATAAATGTGTGTGTGTTCAATAGCATGAATGCGATGTTCATCCAACAAGGTCAATTGGTCAAGTCATGCCTGACGGGTTGTATCATCATCAATGAATTCTTGTATAGAAACCTGTAAAGATGGTATTTCAAGATCCAAGGGTATGATGGCATCAGTACCACATACAATGAAAAATAGGATTGCCCTAGTTGGGGTACAAATACTGGTTTGGTAGGCCCATAGTGCTAGTGGCATTTGATTGTGCCAATCACGATGTGAGTCTACAACGGTTTTGTGAAGAATGACACAAATGGTTTTGTTTGTAGCTTCAGCTTGGACTTTATCCTATGGGTAGTATGGAGTAGAGAAACTATGTTGGATGTGGAATTTTTCACTATTCTTATTCTTAAATGGAGTGCCATTATCTATGATGATTTTGGATGGGATGCCAAAACGACAAATGATGTGTTGTGTGATGAAATCAACAATTTTGGGACCAGTCATTTGAACTAGAGGAATGACCTCGACCCATTTCATAAAGTATTCGGTTGTAGTAATGATAAACTTATGATTGGTAGATGAGGGGGTGTGATTTTGCCAATGAGATCCAAGCCCCATTGTGAAAAGGGCCACATTTATTGGATAGGTTGTAGAGCTTGAGAAGGTAAGTGTGTAATATTGGCATGATGTTGGCATTTAAAACACTTTTTGACATAGGCACATCAGTCATGCTCCATCGTGGGCCAGTAATAGACCATCTATAGAATGTGTTTGGTGATAGCCATGCCACTGAAATGGCCACCACAAGTACCATCATAAGCCTCTTGAGTAATGCGTTGGGAAAAGGCTCAAGACAGTGCAATAAAATACCATCATAACTTCACTTGTATAGGATATCGCCTAGCAATGTAGAGCGAATGGCACATAATTTAAAATCTCATTTGTGAGTATGATTTCTATTAGGTGGGAGAATATCGAGCTTGATGTAGTCCTTGACTTGGGAAAACCATGGGTCATGCAGGTGAGCTTCAACAATATTGATGTCATCATCATGATAAGGCGGATTGGTGGATATGGTGGAATGGAAGAGGGTGTGTATGGACACGTGAGTTGTGTTAGAAAGTGAATTTTGTGGAATGAGGGAGCCTAGTGAGGCCATGGTATTGATAAAATGATTTGTAGATCATGGAGTAGTGGTGATGTCATACCATTCAAATTGGGCCAAAAAATCATCAGCTACATATTTGTATTATTGCAATACTGGGCAACGACATTACCATTTTTCCTTGATTTGATTCACAATGAGGAGGGAGTCACCAAATATGTCCAAGTGATGAATGTGCATGGAAAGGGCTTGCTTTAGGCTAAGGATAAGAGCTTCGTACTCAATATTTTTATTGGTGCAAGGAAAGCCTAATTTAAAGTAAAAGGGGAGAGGCTCCCCATGTGGTGTGAAAAAAGACCATCGAAGAACAAGGTCAATTCAGGAGTGGATTCAGGCTCGACTGGCTCTTCGGATTCACTTATATGAAAGACTGAATTGTCAAAAATTTGGATAAGCAATGGCGCATCACTGGGTAACAGAGCCTCAACTAGCTGATCAACAATGACTTGGCCTTTAATGGATTTTTGACTGATGAATTCGAGATCAAATTCTATGAGGAGCATGATCCATTTGGTCATTCAACTATTGTGGTAACTCTTACCCATCATGTAGTTAAGTGTGTTATCACAGGTAACGACATAGGTAGTGTGGTTAATCATGTAGTGTCACAGCTTTTTGGTGGCAAAGACAACAACAAGGTAAAGTTTCTCCATGTATACAATCCGTGACTCATAAAAAATTAATGTGCGACTGATATAGTATACAACTTGCTCTTGGTCGTATTCATTCTTTTGAGCAAGATGCATGCCCAATGTGACATCGATAGCAAAAATGTATAGTTGGAATGAGTGTTGTGGATGGGGTGGTATGAGGACGGGTGGAGATGTAAGGTATGATTTGGTGTCATCAAAGGTAGCTTTGCATTTACTATCCCATTTAAATGGGACCCCCTTCTGTAAAATATGATTGAATTACTGACACTTGTCTAAAATTTGGTCGATGAATCATCGTATGGATTGAATCCTTTCTTGTAAACTGCATAACTATTTGAAGGTTGTAGGGAGAGGCATGTCAAGAATAGCTTGGACTTTGGCGGGATCGACTTCAATGCATTTCTACAAAATGATGAAACCCAATATTTTACCAGTGGTGACACAAAAGATGCATTTCTTCAAATTTAATCGGACATTATGTTCCAAGAGGTGATCAAAGATTTGATGCAGGTCTTCAAGATGCTGACCACAGGTTTTGGATTTGATGATGAGGTCGTCAACATAGTCTTCAACAGTTTTGTTCATCATATCATGAAATATGTAGGTCATGGTGCGTTGGTAAGTTGCCCCAGTTTTTTTGAGGCCGAATGGCATAACCTTGTAACAAAAGGTCTCCCAGGGGGTCGTGAAAGAGGTCATGTGCTAGTCTGTTGGATTGACACAAATTTGATTATAACTTGAAAAATCGTATATGAGTGACAATATTTCATGTCTGAGAAAGCATCGACCAATGTGTTGATATTAGGGAGTGGAAAATTGTCCTTGGGATAAGCTTTTTTAAGATCCCTAAAATCGATGCAAATACAGATACCTCCTTTGGGTTTTTCGATGGAACCATGTTTGAAACCCACTCAGGGTAATTGATAGGTACTATGAAATCGACATCAAGGATTTTCTGTAACTCTTGTTTAACAATAAGCACAATGGTGGGATGCATGCGACTCAACTTTTGTCAAACAGGTTTGGCATTATCGTCCAAGACAAGGTTATGCACGACTAATGATAGGTAAAGGTTAGGCATATCCATATAGAACCATGCAAACACCTTAATGTATTACATGAGGAAATTAATATAAAGGACACACTCTTCTTTGGATAAACTAGCAATGAGGTAGACGATGTGAGGGTGTTCTGGATCAGTGCCAATGTCACCTTCAATGGTGTCCTTGACAAGCATGTGAGAACCATCATGAAGTTGAGAAGGTGTGGGAATGAGGTGAAGGTCATCGATGGAATCAGGAAGCTGGAATTCATCATCTATATAAAGATCTGTATGATTGATCCATGGGAGGTGAGGTGGAATGGTAGGTAATGGTGCATTGACAGAGTGCAGCATGTGTGGTGTTGGGAGGAATTCAACAATGATGGAGGTTTCAAATATATCATCGAGAACAATGAAAACAGGGACAGGGGGTGGGGTGTAAGTGGTATGGTTTGGATATCGTAGTAGAGCGTATAAGTCAACAAATATTATATTGACCGAAGCACTAGATATAGGAGATGTAGGTGATGAGTTTTGGGCTGAATCAAAGGAGGATAGCAATGAATCCAAAAAATGTTGATTTTAATTGGGGTTTAACACCATGGGTGGTGAGGGGGAACAATAACGTGGGCTAGAAGGTGGTGATAAGTCTCAAATGGGGAAGAATGGAGTAGCGGGTGGTGGCGAAGAAGGAGGATCTTTTAGCAAAGGTGGATCAAGTGATAATATGGTGAAGTGGTGAGCAAGGGTTTCGACTTCATGGGGAGAGAGTGGCTCATGCGGTGGGTATGGTGGAAAGAATGAGGATGGAAGATCAATCGTGGAATACAAGGAAGAATTATGTGTTGGAAGATTAAGTTCAAATTCCTCATCAGGCAAGAGGTTTACAAGATCAAGATCCAGGTTCTGAAATTCATGCTCGAGTGTACTGATTGCTGGGGGATGGTAACCAATGTCGAATCGGTCAGTAGGTTTGTGTGGGGGGGGATGAATATAGGTGTGACACCCCTGTTCATATCTCCCTAGACCTAACCCATGCCAGTTATACATATGTAAATAATTCCAAGTAAAATCTGGATTGGACATGTGGTCAAGGTTACCGTAGAATTGTGTTTGTGGTGGTGGAGGTACTAGAGGTTCTACGGATGAGTCAAGTCCCCCATATAAAAATTTTGTACAATTATTGAGAGGACCTAAAGGTACCACTACCCCAATAGTCAAGGACATACCATGAGGAAGACAAAAGTCATAGGTGGATTGGATGTTGGATGGAAGGTCTCGAGCATTGCTTATGTTATAATCACCTGGACCTGGTGTGGTCATGAGTATTGAGACATGAGGAGGGGTCGTGTCCTTAGGTTGAGAGGAGGACCCCCTGGGTGGCATAGGAGATGATGGAACTAGTGTATATAGATTTGCGGGGGAAGGAGTGGGAGTGGAAGTATCAGATTGACCTAACTAGTTTTCAAGTTGAGAGGCACGTTGTGTCCACTCATATCATTAAGAATGTGTTCCAGTGATAAATGATTGGCATGGGTGAATTGATAAGTGGGGATGGAAGCAGTGGTGGGTGAGCTAGAAATTACCCATATTCACATTGAGCGAGGCATAAAGTGATGGGCAGATGCATGAGGTGTGGGAAGAATGGGTGTATTGCTAGAGGAAGACACAGTGGAAGGTGTAGCAAAAAATATAAATTGAGGGAGTGGCGTGAAAGGTGAGGAGGGGCGATGAGAAAATGTGGGCATGGGTTGCGTGGAGGGAGGTTGAGGTGAATTGGAATAAGTAGAGGTAATTTTTCTTGGATCGGGTGGTGAAGGATGATATTGTGAAGTGGATGGATATGTGTTATCAAGGGACCGACGTGGAGTAGGGGTGAATTGAGTGGATGATAAGGGTGGACCAGGTGGAAGAGTGATGATATTGTAGAATTTGAATGGATCACCATCGATGGGGATGTAGTAGACTAATCTATTATGGATATATTTAATACAATGATGAAGTGTGAAGGGGACTCATTTCATATCCCGAATCCAAGGGCATCCCAATAGGATGTTATACTGAATCTTGCCTTCAATAACATGGAAGAGAGTGGAGATGGTTTTGGCACTCGCCTTGATGGGAAATAAAATGGTACTGAGGGTAGGATACATGGAGCCATCAAAGGCTTGAAAGTCCATGTATGGAGTGGAAATATGGGAAGGGGGAAGGCGAAGGTGGCCCAGGGTGACTGTAGAAATGATGCTGATGGATGAACCAGTGTTCTTGAGAACACACTTATAGGTAATGGTATTGATGGAGGCTTGAATATGTAATGGGGGATCCGCTTATTCACCTAAAAATTCTATAATTTCATGGTCATGGAAGCTTATAGAAGGTTGTAGGCATCGTTGAATATTGCCAAAGAATTTGGCAAAGACATCTGCATGATGGGTCTCGAGATTGAGAGAGCAAAGGATAGAATCAAGGGCTTCGCGATGAGGTTGGGATTGCTGCAGGAGGTCAAATAGATAACCTTGCAGGGGCAATACGGATCTGGTGATAAATACTACCACGGATGGTGATGGCATTCCGTGAAAGGGGTGGGGAATAATTGATGTTGTGGGAGGTGGTGGTTGGGAAGTGGAAGGTTGTTGGTCAGCAGTAGGGGGTGGATAACGTTGATTACAAGTGGTGATATTGATCATACCCACAAATCCTTGTTGGGAAGGACCTCGATTGACATGATTAACCTGGCATGGATCAGTTTGAGGTGGATTAATCACATGCTTGGGTAATGGATTTTTATATATCCCCAAGTTTTGATTTTGTGATGCGAGGGGATTTGAAACCTGAATAGCACCTCGATCAATAAGGTCTTGCACGACATGGTGAAATATGTGGTATGGATGAATAATGTGGCTATGTTGTCGATGATAATCATAGAAGGCTTGCAGATTTTAGTCCCATGAGAGAGGACGATTTGGATCAAGAGGTTGGGCATTTGGCAAAGTGATGAGACATCCCTCAGTTAACCTATGAAATCAAGTGGGTATGGGCTTAGATATAGGTGTCCAATTACATGGAGGGTGAGGTGGATGTGGATTATGACCTTGGTATGGATTAGATTGAGGTGGGGGATTATTTGGTTGTGGAGTGGGAAGAAGTGGAGGATTGGCTTGGTATTGATTTTGATGAGATCATGGAGGAGTGAGTTGTGGAGCTTGCGCAGATGCCACTTGCATCGGTGGATATGGAGAATTAAGAAGAACCTGATTGGTTTGAGGTGTTCGTGTGGTAGGTGGTACATATGGAGGACAATTGTAATGGTAATTGGTGTTGTAGGGTGGTTTTTGAATCAAAATGGTTTTTCCTGTGTGGACCTTGATGTCCTCGATGACTTTGGCTTGGGAAATAGCTTCCTCAAATGTTCGACTTTGATGAATCTGCAATGTTTGGGAGATTTGTTTATGATAACTATTGGCAAAGAGTTTTACAAGCTCTAAATGTGGGAGAGGGGAGGCTAGATAATGAATGACCACTCTCCAATAGGTGACAAAATCGGTAATAGGCTCGTCGTCCCACTGATGCAAAGCATATACATTAGACAAGGTAAGCTTGATTTTGATATTAGTAAAAAAATGCTCTAGAAATAGATTGGCAAATTATTCAAAAGTGAATAAATTATGGCAAGGCAAATAATTGTACCAATATAATGCTTGTCCCCCAAGGAAAAGTGGAAATGTGCTAATCATAAGGGGGTCACTACCATGCAACTGGTAACAAGCAAAGCGATAATTATTAAGGTTATCTCTAGGATCTTCCTTATAAATTTGTCAAATTTAGGGATCTCAAATATGTAAGTATATGGATGGATAGGAACATATGGGTAAATTGGTTCATTGCGCAACTCATCATATGTGGGTTTTTTAGGCCCATAACCAGTTGTGTGCAAATCCAATGTACGAAGTTGCTCCTGCATGACTTGAAATTCACTAGAGAGCACTGTTGTAGTATCTGGTGGAGCCAAAAATAGAGGTGATGATGTGGATGCGGGTAATGGATGTGATGGGTGTTGTGAATAATCTAGGTGTGGTGGATACTACAACTATTTTTCCTCCCACATATGATAGTAAGCAGTCTGATTTGGGCCAGGTGCGAACATGGTATGATATTGTGGGACAGGAACCTGAGATGGATGGCGTGAGATGTAAGAAGAGTGGTAAGCGGGTGGCTGCTATTGTGGGTCATAATATCTGGGAATCTGTTGGGTAGGCATGGGCATTTTTTGTTGTTGTGCATATGGATAAGTTGGTTGCACTTGAGAATTAGTGGTAGAGGACCATGTGAGTGGTGAGGTGAAGATAGCAGGTGGTGTAGAAGCTGGAGGTGGAAGGGATGTTGGTGTGGTGAAAGTGGACTGGTGTGAAGATGGAGGTGTAACAGATGAGGATGAAGGGGGTATTATGGGGATGGCAAGAAGGGACTTAGGATAAATTGAATATCGAGGTGGATGACCTTGATAAGAGGGGTTCACCAATGATGGGTGAAAGGAAGGTGGGGGTGGTAAGTGAAATGATGGTGAGGGAGTCGATGGAGGTCCATAGGATGATAATGGTGGGTAGTTGGTGGGTGGATAGGAAGCAAACTATGTTGTGAAATGAGGTAGCTACGAGGATGAAGAGGCCTGCTATGGATGAAGTTGCATCGAAGGATGGGATAGATCAAGTGATGTTAGATGGTAATACTGAGACATGTGTGAATAGTGCTATGGTGGGAGTGATGAAAGTGGCTAGGATGAAGGCTGATGACTCGATGAAGCTTATTGAGATGGTGGGATTTGGGATGACGATATAGTAGGAGGATCCATGGATGAAGGGGGTGTGGATATCATACCAAATTTTTGGATAGTGGTAACAACATCAGGAATGATTTGAGAAACAATTGGACTAGAATCATCTCCCAAAAGTGGATGGGAAGAATGCTCAAGGAATGGATGGGTAGCAGATGGTGAAGTAGGTGGGGTGAACTCATCCACCACCATAACTAGTATGGGGTGGCCAAGAGGGGTGTAGATGACATGCTGACAGTATGTGGATGAGGGATTGAGAGAGGAGAGATCTTCCAAAGAAGGGTCTCCTAGAAGGTCTCATCCAAGAGGTGATATGGAGTGGAAGATGCCATGTGGAATGTGGAACTGGCAGTAGGGGTGGAAGACCTAGTCAATAGGTCAAGAGGACCTACAACAGTAACTCGGTAAAACTCGAAATGTGGGTCAATGGTCTAAGAAATAGAAGCACCTATCATCATGACAACCTGCTAAGTAGCCTCAATGGCACAACAAAGGGCTTCACGCATCTGACTATGCGTAACTGGCATGGTGATGTGTGCAAAAGGTATGCTAATAGCCTATAGATGTGAAATTTATGTAGACACCAAATTACAGCCACTAATGCTAACATCCTAACCATATCACCACCCACTTGTCCACCATACACCTTCCCGCCAATTATTTGGCCCAATTCCACCTTTCTCGCCATCCATTTCACCATTTTAGCCCTTTCCCACCATTTCCTAGCCTAATTGGGATTATTTTAATATTATTTAATATTTAATATAATATTTTATATTATATTATAATATATTTATTATAAAATATATATTTATAAACTCAATTAACCACAACCATCCGATCCATTCTAATCTCCACCATCCATATTCATTAATCCATATCACATTCAAAAAGTAATCTCAACATTAGGATCTAATTTAATATTAGTGACACAATCAAAAGTGTAAGGCTAAAACCCTAAGAAAATCCTAGGTTGGATTATAAATAAGGGCATTTGCAAGTGCTCAAACCCTGGAACCTTGAGATTAGAAATTACACCCTGGAGGAGTCACTCTTGAAGCCCTAGCAAAGCAGAGAGAGATAGAGTTTGAAGATCTAAAGCCCTAGCTAAGACAACAAGACTTTTTTTTTTCTAGTCATCCCCCATTCATCCTCCCTCGCCATCGTAGCCCCCATCCATCCGCCGCATTCGCCGCCACACCTTAGATCTACTTCTACATATTATGCCCTAACTTGTAGGTGCCCTTTAGAGCTTACAAGGCTCACTACGGAGCCTATGAAGCGCTCACCAGAGCCTGCTGTATACTGCAGAAGCTCTCCAAATCCTATTGTATCCTACAGGTGCACACCAGAGCCTACAAAGCTCATGTCAAAGCCTGCCAAGTGCACGTTCGAGCCTGCTACAACTACAAAAATACAAATCTGAGCCTGCTACACCATGCCATCTACAACAACGAAATGAAAGCAAGGTATATCTTTATTTTGTTTTATTCTGTTACATAATTTATGGATTTCACATGCCATTTGATCTATTTTTAGTTAGGATTTACTGATGTCTGAGGGTCTCACACTATGGAGCCCTCATAGGTGTTATTAATCCCTTTCTCTATTTTTGTGTATGTAGATCTGTAGATTTCACATATTGTTGAACGATTGTTGAATCTGGAGTGGCCCCACACTGGATACTCTAAGCCCACTCAACTTGTTGGAAGCAAGGACACACCAAATCTTAAGACACTTTGTAGTTATTGCTAGGGTTCTAGAGAACCCTAGTGCCATTGTAAATCATTGTATCAAATACTCACATTGAGTACTAATTGTAACAAAGGAGTTCATTGGATCCTCCCCAATTTTATTGAATATATCCATTTGTGCAATCTTGTGTCTCATTGTGCTATTTGATCTATCTCATTTTATTTTTATGTGTCGTGTTTTTGTCTTCACAATTTGAACTCAAGAAATGTCTGTGACTGATTGGGACACTATCTATTTTGAAAAATATAGGTTTGCACAAGTGGGGTGCAAACCACTCAAGATAAAAAACAGATGACAAATATGTGTTGTATAGTGTGTCTATGTCCTATGTGTGCAATCTGGAACCTAAAAAACAAGTTCACACTCTAGAGGTGTGGACCAAATGGTTCACACTCCAGGGGTATGAACCACCCAAAACTGTGACAAAGAGTAGATTTTGTGTTGTGTATGCCCTTTGTGTGCTGTGGAGACCTATGAAATGCAATTTTATAGCTTGATAGCTATATTTTTACATAGAATCATGTGAAATAAGTCTGAGTGTGCAAATCACCTAAAAATAGACTGTGCAGTATAAAGTGTGGAAGTGAAATTGTGGAACAACTGGTAAGTGTGTTATAGCACGTTTGATATGTTTTTGTAACCACTTTTATTGAGACTCAACAATAAGCAAATGTTATTTCTTTTTGGTTTTCGTGTGTTTTGATGAAAGTATGTATCCGCCCTAGGAACAAATCACGGTAATGGATGAACTTCTACTTTGAATCAGGTATGTCATAGCATAGAACCTTTTGCAATGCCCAAAGGTGCACAAAATAGAACTATGTTTCCAATGGGCGAGTGGCAACCTAGATGGAATCAGGTACAGTAAAATGGTATCCAAAGGGGGGAGACTCAAAATGCTCTGATGAGTCAAATAAACTCTCACGAAGAGAGGTCACACTGTCAATGTGCTACTCCCGGCCCTAATCAAGGCTTCTATTTAACCCTCACATTTAAGGCATGTAAATTAATGATAAGCTTTATCCACTAATTATTTGAAAAACCCTATGGTAAAGGGGCTTTCTAAAACTACCCACTCTAAAGGTACCTTTTAGCGATGAATTTTGGATAACCAACACTCAAAATGGGAAGGACCGATCGGGTATTAATACCAAAATGATCCACCTGGGGGGCTACTATGGTGACTAATCCAGAGGTGAGCCAATGGAGAGTAATCCCAGACCTCACTGAACTCTGGTGTTGAATTGGTGATGAAATCTAATTCAGGTTAGAGATGAAACCTAGCTCCTTACACCATTTAAATAGGACGTAAGTGAGTGGTGTTTTTTTGTGCGGTACTGTTTTAGAAGCAAATCTAATTTAAATGCCTTTTCAAAATAAACTATGCTATGATGCATTTTTAAAGAAAATCTATTTACTTGATTGTGTGCAAAAAATAAATTTAATCTATTGATTTTCGAAAGGGAAATCTAATTAGGTGGTTTGCACAAAAACAAAGTTACACTATTGATTTTCAAAAAGGAAATCTACTTAATTACTTTTGAAGGGAAATGACTTGGAAAAGAATTTCTAGAATTGTAAGCTATACTAAAAAACAACTGAAAATCTAGCTAAAGAAAATAGGAATGTGCGATGCTTGTGGAATTTGTAGCTCAGTTTGCAAGATTAGCTTCAAAATAGAGAAAAACTAAAGAATTTCACACAAAACTTGCATCCAGGTGAGTGTAAATGTCTCCAATTTTCCCTCTGGTACAAAACTATGTGGATTTGGGAGGTTCACATGCCTTGTGTGTGAACCTATATTCTGATTAGGAGTTTGTACTCTTAAAGTGTGAACTGGGATCTGAAGACCGAGCTAGTTGATTTTGGGGTCCTAGTGATGATTTTGATGTCCCTGGAGTGTTTTTAGCACAGGTACCTACACAAAATGTCCAAAAAAATCAATTTGTGTATAGCAAGACAACCAAAATTTGCAAATATATCACATATACTTGAGATAAATAAATTATAAAAAAATAAATTAACTACTGATTTGGTGCTGAAAGATACAAGGATGCTTTAACTTTGCATACGCTATGGCAAGAGACAATTTGTGGTCTAGGTATGGGGGCACGCAATCCCTGGGAACATGAGGCTCTTAACCTTACCTGAATTACCTTACCATTGGTTGTGGGTGTCTGAACCAATACCTACGTATCAAGTATCAAGTTTGAGGCAGATTTGGGAATTCACACGCCCAAAAGTGTACTCACTATTCTCTTTGTAAGCTCACCGGTGCACTAGTGAACCTTTTGTGGTTTGGCCTGAGGTGTCTTTTAGGGTATTTTTGGTTTGTGGTGTTCTTCAAAGATGACTACTACCTACCATACAAAAACATACCAAATTTTTTGATTAGAAGGTGATTAAGCTAATGCTTGGTGGGAGTCCCACCAGGCGTGCCAAAATGAAACGATCAAAAAGATTCTAAGATATTCATTCAACATCAAAGAATCTACTGTATTTATATTGATAATTATAAAATGGGTTACAAGAACTGATATTCTTTTACAATATTACCCTGAAGGCTACAATGAGGTCTTCCATTAGGAAGCCCTCTTAGATGTGGTACAAAGACAACACGATTCATCTTCTTCGGTTCCTCGATGTAGGTGGGCTTCTTGCTCATGAGCCACTGCTTGCTAGAGATGTTTCCTTGTGTTATGTTGAACTTGTGAAACCTGCAAAATCTTATTAGTACGTTGGGGGTCTGCCTCAGTCAAACCCCATAGTTATGAAGACAAAAGACTCATAAAAAGTATTCAAAACATAAAATAACTTGCTAAAAACAACATAAAACAAAAAATTAACCTATTATTACCAGTTCGAGTGATTCTGGTGTCTGTTGCAGAGGTTCACATTCCTAGGATGCGAACCAGCTAGTTTGCACGTGTGAGGTGCGAACTGGTCATTTTTCAATCGTATTTCTCATATGGCTTATTTGGATGCTCAGGATTGGTTGTTGATCTGTAATTTGTCAAATTCACCTTTTGAAAGTGCACTCTTGGCAAGATTCTCAACCTATCTCATTCACCAAACAATATTGTGAAGGAAAAAAATTGATTGTGATGCTCGTATGATGGTTGTGTGATGGATGTGTGATGGATGTAATGGTAGTAGTGATTTTGGCAGAGTTTCGGTATGCAAAAGTGTGTTGTTAAAAGGTGAAAATGATCTTATTTATAGAGTGGGTGAAAGTGAGAGAAAGGGGATGAGGTGTCCCCTGTGAGGTGGCAGTGGTGAGGTGTCCACCAAAGAGGTGTCCCGGGTCATAAGTGAGGCTGGGTGAGAGAGTCCCTCACCCATACAAAAGTAATGATGATTTAGCATAAATATCAATTTGCCATTAATATTCAGCTTTATTGAAATATCTTAGGATTAAACAATGATTTTTTTATGCAAAAGTCTCCATCTTGCATTAATGACCCAAGGGCTAGGCTAGGCTAGGCTAGATGAGTTGGAAGGCTAGGCTAGTCAAGGTAGACTAGGTGAGGTCGAGGCTTTAATTAAATCAATATTAAATCTAATTAAGTATGTAATTAGCCATAAAACATATTTAGACCAAAATGTTGACTTTTTTACCATAAATTACTTTTTGACCATGGTGAGAGTTTTCAACCTTAGTTGAGTTGGCATGAGGTCGCATGAGGACCTATGGTTAAGCGTAGGAAGGGGCTTGGCTAGCCCAAAGGGGCTAATGATGATGAATAGTGATTTTGATTAATGAATAGTTTTTTTAGCCAATTTCTACCATTTTCGAGGGTTTTGCAAATTGATTGACCGTGGAAATGGGAAGAGGGAGAATGTGCGACTTTTAGGTGTGTACAGAAAGCACTTGGTTTTTTTTTATTGAGGGATTCTTTACCTTTAATAACATTAATTTATGGCATATGTGTAGGCAGGTAGTAAGTCTCTACTCTTTAATTGGATATATGTGATGTCTTTTATTCATATACATCACTTTCTAATTAAAAAATAAATCTAGATAATTTTCAGAAATTTTTTAATGTGTATACCAAAAACAATTCAAGATTTTAAGATAATATAAATAATGAATACATATTTAATGGTTTAGTATGTTTGTATTAAATCAATAAGATTATATACAACTATATGTCACACATAGTAAATGAGAGGGCAATTAATCTAAGTTCAAGTCCCTACATTATAATATATTAATTTAGAATATGATGTCTTACGATAGTATAATTTGTTGCAATGTTATGTTGATAAGATAGCTTCTTAAAATAGATATAATACGAAAGAAATTTATGTAAATATTATATATCTAATTAAAAAAAATTGTGAATTTTGTTTTGTTTGTTATAATTATTTTCTAGCCTTTATTAGATACTTGATTGGGTTCAAATATCACCAATATAAACCCTAACCTATTGGCTAGATCCTTAATCGTCCAAGAAATCAAGTTGAGGCAGGTAACAAGCAAACACTTGGTCATTACCATCCAACATATCCCATTTTGGGTACGTCTTGGTTTGAACCTAGGTCTCCTGAAAGAGAACCCAAAGCCCAAATAATTTTGTTGTCCTTGTGAAAAATGTTAGGGTAAAGCACAAATTTTTATGAGTCTTGATCCCCTTACATCAGGGTTTGTGTTAGCTTTTGGAGCCTTAAACATAAAGTAAATGCATTCACAAGTATAGAAATAAACATGCAATGATACAACTATGATAATAGCAAAAAACCATGCATGAAAATATGATAGAAAACTTGATACAAAGCTCTAGAAATGCTCATATAGAAAGCTCACAAAAATTACAATGCTCCTCTCATGGAGTTTGCAACTCCTCCATGATAGCAAAATGGAGCTACATTGTGCCTACTACTACTCACACCTTTGCACTACTTCCACTCTCTCACAATCACTCACAATGAGGCCTTTATATAGAAATATAGGTTACTTGCCTCTCACTCAATCCTAAGACTCATGTACATGTGGACTACATGCACATTTACATCATTGCATATTCTAAAACTTGTGCATTTATTCTATTACACTAATAAAGCAATAACTCCTAATATAATCCTAAACTAAATATGCACCCATGAGGGTACATTAGAAAATAACCAAATGATGTAATAGCCATATTTTCCAACACCCCCTGTATTACATTATTTGGTTTGAAGACATTAGTCTTCAATATGGATCTTTCTCTTTTGGATAGTCTTCATATTGATGGAATTCTTCTCCTTCTTTGGATTGTTGATAGCTAAATAGAGTGAAGTTTTGTTGTCCTCTCATTATCTTAATTTTGAGTCTTCTATTTTTTTTCTTATTCTTGTGATATGTTGGTTCTCCATATGCTACATCATGTTCTTCAATAAATGAATTAGTATTGTTTTGAAATGCAACAATATCTTGTGAAGTTCTCATAAAGTCCAGAGCATATATATTTTTATGAATTGATCCAATGGATTCAATTTCTCCTTGATTTATTATGAGGTACATGTTGACTCCATTTGAGTGTTTGAAGTCAATTTTCCTTTTTCTCTCTACTAGCTTTGCTACTGAAATGAGATTGGAAGATAACCCTGGAACATACATGACATTATGTAGTACAAAATTTAGAAATAATTTGCTAGGAGCTACACATCCATAACCATGTATATGGTAGAATTTTCCATCTGCAATTCTTAGTTTGTAGTTGTTGGTGACTTCAAGACAATCAAACCATTGCAGATTTCTTGTCATATGATGACTTGAACATGAATCTATGTACCAAATGTCCTTTTCATTTTGATTTGTGAGGTTATTTGAGTTTGTACTGATTCTATACCTTTGGTATGACATATTGGATGTGTTTTGATCTTGAGTTTGATTATAGTGATGATATGTTCCTCTTGTCAATCTATCCATACTAAAAGGATTTAATTTATTTTCTTTATTTGAAGGAACAACCTTGAACTCAATTCTCCAAATTTTTAGGATATGAACTATGATGCGTAATCTTAACTTGAATTTTGTAGAATCCCTTTTGACTCCCTAGATATTGAGGTATGATATAAATATAATTCACTTCTATCACTTGCAACCAATAATTTGTAGAGAACTTGAGATGTAATTAATCTTCAATGTTCTTTAGTTGGATTTGTCTATGTATCTTTTAACTCAATATTCCAACTATAATTTTGATGCACTCAATATTTTAATAACTATGTTTTGGTGCAATAGTTGGTTTCTAAACTTCTAGCATTTCAATTGAAGTAGGATTCCTTATATCTCCCTAATTAGAAGTTTTAGAAATATAAAATTGTTTGCAAACTAAATTTTGTTTACTACTCCTTATATCTCCCTATGTTAAGAGTTTGCAACTATTCTTTAGAAGCAATGGAAATGATATAAATGCTTCTAGTTTTAAACCAATACCTTCCAATATCCAATACTCTTTCCTAGAGATCTTTTCAACTCCTTATTACTCCTACTTTTAATATCTCTAGAGTATAATGAACTTGATATTCAAACTTGCAATATAGTAATGGATATTTCTCACCTTCTTGATGTTGATTTTGATTTACAAGTTGTATGGAGTGTATGCTATTTGTGAGGACTGATTTCTTGCTCTCCTTTCACTTTACTTGTGCACCTTTTCTTCTTCTTGTAGATGGTTGATTTCTCTTTCTTTCTTCTCCCAAATGTTGGTTGATTGTGTGCACTAATATTCTTACTCCATTCTTGGCTGCTATGTGCACTAAGTGTGATGCCTTGGCTTGCTCCAAATCTATTTTATTCTTGTAAATGGTTGCCACCCTTTTGTTGGTTTCTACGTGCACTTGTATGGCTGGTTTCTATGTACTTTCTAGAACAACAATGTATTCCTCAATGTCTTCGATACAACCTTGGGCTCTCCTCCTTTGTTTACGTATGTAGGAGCCTTATTTACTTGGTGCAATCTGATATGGGAGTGCCAAATGGCACTTATCCTCTTCACCTTCTTGAAAACATTTATACTTGCACCTCCTTGTAGCACTTATGACATGTGGTGCTTGTCCTTTGAAAATGTTTGTTCAGCTCCTTCTTTCAATGCCTGTGACAAGTGGTACTTATCTTCTTACTCCTTGGTGGTTGATGGTTGTTATAGATGCTCTTACCTTCTACTTCCATGTTGGGTACTCCTTTGTCTTATCTTGGCTTGGAGGAGCGTTACTTTATGATGTTGGGTACTCCTTTGTATTATCCTTGCTTGGAAGATGTTAGACTATAATTTTGGGCACTCCAAACTCCTTTTGCAATATGGCACTCTTCTCCTTGAGTGCTTAGAACAACTCCTCTACGTGGCCAATGATTCCTATCTTCCTTTGAATTTTCTAGCACTCTCCAATGCTCTATTCCTACAAATTTTCTTATTGTAAATATTTTCTCTTTGGTAGAATATTTGTGCTATCTTCAATGGCACTCTTGGATGTGGAAGACCTGTTATTTTTAGCTTGCTTCAATGATGATGGTGCCTCCTTTGTTGGTGCAATATGACCTTAATATTTACCCTTGTATTTCCACTTGTTTTGTCTCTTTTTGCAGGTCCATTTTTGTGCTTTATATGGGCAAAAATTTTGATGGCTACAACACTTCTTTGGGTGTATTTTGATACCTTAGATAATCTAGAATTTCACCCTCTTGAATGCACCTTCTATTGCTTTTCAAAGGCTCTTTTCATAAGGTTTTGTAGAGTGCCCTTTTGTGGAGTTCTTAACACTTCCTTTTCCTTTGTAAAACCTACCCTTTTGTTGCACTCGTGGAGTCCTTTGGATGACTCACAAACGTATACTATGACTGCCCCCTTATGCTTGAAAATTTATCCTTTACCTTGCTCAGAATATGGGCTTCAATGGGTTGTATTGGCTCTTTGTTTTTGCTGTCCAAGAGTATCTTCAAAAACTATTTTGCTCTTCTACAAATCTACCTATAAAATCTCTTGGAATTACTTCTTCCTTTCGACCTCTTTTCTTGCTCTAGTATGCTGATTTGCTTCTCCAATTTTGGAGGTAATATCACTCCTTCTGGTGGCTATTCCTTACCACTAAATTATACCTTCAATTCCTTCAACCAAGCTCTAAAAAATATGCCTTGTCTCTTGTAGAATGCTCTTGTAAAATCTGCCTTCGATGATTGGTTTGGCTGAACTAGAATATTACCTTTAACTCTTGACAATATTTTTCTTGCTTGGCTATTCTTTAACTTATTAACCCAAGCTACTCAATGTAATATTTTGCATTCTTTCTTATGCAAATATAGTCTTCCTAACTTCTTATTTTTTATGTGCAAGTTTTCTCCTTGTAAACTATAACTTCTGCACTATTTTGAAGACTTGGAATGAAAACTATTCTATGCAACTTTTGATCCTTTGAAAAAATGGTGCTTAATAAACCTTAATATAAAACCAAATATGAAAGCTCAACTCATGAAATTTTTGCACCTTATTGTTGCATACCTTTTTCTCTCGTAGATGATGGAGATAGTGGTGATTCAAGTCACCTCAATGGCTGCCTTTTGTGGATGATTTTGCAGCTCTCTTATGTTATCCAAAAATAACTCTTTGCTCACCTTTCTACAACTTCAATACCTTATCAACTTGCTGCTCTAAAATCTGATTTGGTGGCTTCAAAACTTCTTTAGAATGTGCTTCTAGAATCTGATTTTTAGTAGTCACTAATGCTGCCCATAATTTCTAAAATTTTTAGCACTAAGCAATCTTCACTGTTGCTTTTAATTTATTTGATTTACTACCTTTTTTTTTGTCCATGAACTTTGTATTTTGCAGCTCTGAGTGCTGTTAATATGCTACCCTTTTCTTTATATTCAAATATAAAAATTTTCCATATTGTAAGGCATTCAATACTATCACTGAAATGTTGTCCTTGAATCCCAAAAATTTGGTAGGATTCTCCCCAAATCGTAGCTGAGATGTTGCTCAAGAACCTCCTTCAATGATGGCCCCCAAATATCGCAGATTTGGTGGTTCTTCTATCTCTTTTCACTTGTCAAATTTTGACTTCAAAGTAGATCTCCTCCTCAAATAATCTATCAATCTTGAGATCTATTCAATACTACCTTTTTGATTTGACAATATTCTTTCCAAAATTTCTCCTTTGGGCTTGTCATTGGATGGCGATGATTGTACCAATTTCTTAGATTCTTCTTTGGTAGTAATTTCTTCAATGAGTCCTTCTATGAACTCCTTCAATGAGGCTCACCAAACCTTCTTCTTTCTACTTGAGATCTCTCAAGGTTCTCAATATTGCAACTTCTAAATCTTCAATGAGACCTTCCTTGGCCTCTTCAATCTTCAACTATGGAAATGAGATCTTCTTCTAGGATCTCTTGAATATGCTACTACTAAAATCTGTAATAGAACATTTTGTTAGTTCTTTTCAATGCTCAATCTTCCACAATGGAATTTCTTCAATAGGGTCTTCAATGGACCTCTTCTTCAATAGAGTCTTCAATGAATCTCTTCTTCAATCAAAAGTTTTTAGTCTTCAATGGAGATCACCAATCTCCAATATTTTGCTAGGACTCTTCTCCTTGAGTCTCTTTGATCTTCAATGGGGTCTTCTTTCTAGGACCTCCTTCCTAGATTTGTAATCTTCAATGTGGCTTCCATGGCCACTAAATCTCTCCTCGATCTATCAACTAGGAGTCTTCAATCTACAAATATTTCAATGGGACCTTTCTCCTTAGGCCTCCAAATCTTCAATCCTCATTTTTCTGCAACAAAGAATCAATCCCTGCATGAGGAAAGTAACTTCGACTTTCAGACAATGAAGATGAAGTTCTTATCTATCTGTTGTAGGAAGCTTCCCACCTTCTGAGAGTTAATTTTCTACAACAAGAAAAACTTAGATGATAGTAACCAAATGGTTCTCCTAAAAACTTATTTTCTCTCTTGCAATAAAATATTAGAGATAATAAAAATTCCTATGACTCTATGAGAAATAAACTTCACTAGTTGGATTGCCAATCTAGTGGAACAATGTTGAGTTCTAGTCTTCACAAGCGTTACAACTCTTGTGGAAAAATTCTAGCTAAATCTATCATGTGGCTTTCTCTATTTTCTATTCTTCTACCTAGAGCTACTTCTATCAAAAAATATATTGTGATGGTATTTGCATGCATCGTGCACTATGGCTGATCCAATTTGCAAATACTCAACAATAGTACTTGTGGCTTTCCTTTGATCCACCATGGCTCTGATACCATTGTTAGCTTTTGGAACCTTAAACATAAAGGAAATGCATTCACAAGTATAGAAATAAACATGCAATGATACAACTATGATAATAGCAAAAAATCATGCATGAAAATATGATAGAAAACTTGATACAAAGCTCTAGAAATGCTCATATAGAAAGCTCATAAAAATTATAATGCTCCTCTCATGGAGTTTGCAACTCCTCCATGATAGCAAAATGGAGCTACATTGTGCCTACTACTACTCACACCTTTGCACTACTTCCACTCTCTCACAATCACTCACAATGAGGCCTTTATATAGAAAGATAGGTTACTTGCCTCTCACTCAACCCTAAGACTCATGTACATGTGGACTACATGCACATTTACATCATTGCACATTCTAACACTTGTGCATTTATTCTATTACACTAATAAAGCAATAACTCCTAATATAATCCTAAACTAAATATGCACCCATGAGGGTACATTAGGAAATAACCAAATGATGTAATAGCCATATTTTCCAACAATTTGAACTTCGGTCCTTTGGATGAAAACCCAAGAACTTACCACTATGATATCCCACTTAGGACTAAAATTAAGGTAAAGCACAAGTTTTTGAAAGGGGTCCCGAACCCCTAATGAATTCAATGGAACCCTGACCCTCCAAGGAATTGAAATAGGGCAAGTAATAAGAAAAAAATTAGTCATTACCATCCAATCTAACCCCTTCAGGGCATGTCATGGTTGAACCTAGCTCTCCTGAAAGAGCCTAAATCCTAAACCACTACGTTGTCTTTACAAACAAAAAAGTTAGGGTAAAGCACAAGTTGTTATGAAGGGTCTCGAACCCCTTGTATCAAGGTTTGAATTTGGGTTTCCTCGATGAAAATCCAAGAGCTTACCACTATGATATCCCTCTCAAGACTAAAATTAGGATAAAGCACAAGTTTTTGAAAGGGGGCCTAGACCCCTTGTATTGGGTTTTCAACTTGGGTTTCTTGGATTAAAACCCAAAGATATACCACTATGGTATCTCTTACAAGACTAAAATGTTAGGGTAAAGCACAAGGTCCTGGTCTTCTTGTATTGGGGTTTGAACTTGGGTCTCTTGATGAAACCCATGAACTTACGACTATGGTATACCTCTCAAAACAAAAAGTTAGCATAAAGAGTGGATTTTTATGAGGGGCCCCGGTCTCTCATACCAGGGTTTGAAGTTGGGTCTATTGAATAAAAACCCAAGGATTTATCACTAAGATATCCCTCTTGAGACTAAGACTTTAGCGTAAAGCACAAGTTTTTATGAGGGTTCGTAGTCCCCTCATATCAAGGTTTGAGCTTGGGTCTCCTAAATGAAAACCCAAGGACTTACCACTACGGTATCTCTTTCATAACACTATTGAATGAAGTTATTAAAAATTATCTTTCAAAGAAAATAAAGATATGAAAATTCTTTCAATTTTGATCCTTAATAGTACCCGATTAAAAAACATAGTTATATGTTACTTGCACATATTAGCATACATTATTATCCAAAAGTTTCTTCCTTACTATTATATAGTATATATCAAGAAAGTTTGAAAAACGTATTAACACATAGAAAAATTGCATGTCAATTTTTTAGAGCCAACATGACAAATGGAGTTATACAACTTTTCATATCTAAGCATAAAACTACTTGAGGACACACTTCTAATTAGTGGTTCATCCTTGCATTTAAAATGACATGTAGTCTAACTTATCAATACTCTCTCTCTCTCTCTCTCTCTCTCTCTCTCCTATATATATATATATATATATATATATATATATATATATATATATATATATATATATATATTGTAGATTAAAGATACAATGCCAAATAGAAATAAAGAAATCACAATAAAAGAATGCAGAATAGTTGTACAAAATGAATGATTTTTATTAATCAATGGAGTTTAGAAACTCCTTTTAAGTACAACAGGGCCCGTAACCCTTTTCGTGATACAAAGTTACAATTTGTGCTAGGGTTCTCCGAAACCCTAGCTAGCACAATGTGGTGGCATCTCCGAAGAATGTATCCTTAACCTCAACAGAATGAGTGGGCTTCGTTGTATCCTTTGGCTCGGACCACTCCAGCTTAAGCAGCTGCTATCAACAAATAAGATCTACCACTAGAATCCTGCACACATTAAAATTATCAAAGAGTTAGAAACTAATAAGAGGGCTCCACTATGTGAGCCCTCAGAAACAGTCTAAAACCCTAGATTTATGAAATAAAAATAAACAGAATGCAGAATTCAACAACAGATTAATACATAAAGAAAGATTACTTGCTTTAGACAAATCTATACCTTTTCCTGTTAACGCGGCAAGACCAAGCGGCGGCAATGGATGCGGCGAAAGGGTTTAGTTCATACTTAGGGCCGTAGAAGACTCATAAGACTCAGGATTAACAACAATAGCCAACTCCAGACTTAGATTGGAAAGATAGGTAGGTTTAGCCGAAGAGATAGATAGGGTTTGAGCCATCAAGGTGACTCAATTTATAATCTACTCTTAGGGCACACTTTAGGGTTTTAACGACACTTTGAACGTGTGGCTAAGATTAAAGTGGATCCAAGGGTAGAGAATAAATCTAGGTTGTGAAACGGATTAAGATGGATGGATGGATGAGATTAAATGAAGGATGGACGGCTCAGATTAAATCACTTAAACTTTATTTATATATATATTAAAATATATTAAAATATTAAAATATATTAAAATATTAAAATATATATATAAATATTAATTTAAATAAATTTGGGGATGAAAAATGGCGAGAAAAGTGAAATTGGGCCAAATAATGGTGGGAAAGTGTGGATTTGGGCCAAATAATGGCGGGAAAGTGTGGATTTGGGCCAAATAATGGCGGGAAGGATGGATGACTGACACGTGGCTGGCAGGAAGGTATAGATGACTTACAAGTGGTTGGATTTTGGTGTCTACGGATGCCCCTTTTTGAGTTGCTTTGTGTGAAGACACAATGTAGCACAAAAACTTAAGACACCTGAAAAGCCGGATCAGACGCAACTCTCTCTCAAGACTAAAGCACAACTTTGAAGACCAAAGAATAAAGAATATTTAAAAATTTTCAGCTTACCCCCTCAATTGGCGAGCGAGAATGGTTCTCACAAGCCAATTGGAAGAAATTCGGAAGAAAATGAACCGTTTTTGCCCCAACGGTGAAAAAAGGGGTTGGTGTATGAACCATCTATTTATGTCCCAACCGAAAAGGGGTTGGTGTACAAACTAGAAAAGAATATGATTGAAGACGATATGAGTGATGTGAAAGATGGACCATTTTCTCGCCCCAACGGTTATAAAGGGATTTTTGCCAAACTCGTAAATTCCATGATCATGTAAGATGAATTCCACTATAGGAAAATTAGAAATTGATAACGGATGCCCCAAATCCCGTGTGTGAATCCATACTCGTTGATGAAATTGCCTTGTTGGTGCCATTGATATGCAGAGATGAAAGATGCATGAAAGAGTCCAGAAATCAGAGATGCTCCTAGTGACTGTATGGATAATTCCTCGAGTCGGAACCAATCAACCTAGGTAGCTACAATCTCTAGCAAGACTTAAAATAATGACGATACGAAATATTGTCCATGTTTATGGCCCCATGAACTAGGCCATCAATGACAATTGTTGAGCAAATTAATCTTGGTATGAGGTCACTTGAAAAGTAGAATACCCAAAATTGATTTCCAATTTTCAAACAGTGAAATAATTGATGATGATAAATGGTAAGTGTCCTTATGGTGGTTTAATCCTCTTACCGAATTGCATGGATTCAAATCGCTGCAATCGCCAAGGTGATAGAATATACCACTAGATACGAGGTTTACTTTAATTTGATTTGGCAAAAATATGCATGATGAAAGAAGAATGAAATTGATGATAGATCAGAAGAATTGATGAATGTGGTTAATTTTGTGAAGGTTTTGAATATTTTTAACCCAATTTGTAAAACAATGATGAATGATGCGCTTTTTGAGCGAAATGACAAAATTTGTGTCCAAAATTGTTGTAACCTTCACAAAATGTTTTATTATGATAAGAAGAATGGATGAATGCAATTTGATGAAATTTGGAGGAGGTAAGCTTCAATTTTGTAAGTTTTGTTCCTTTATTCAATACTGACACCAAATGCCGGTCTGCGTTTGTGGTTGGTAGAGACGCCCGTCGGTGTTTAGGCGCTCTGCAGATGCAAGACTGCGTCTAAATCTACCATGAAACACCCTACTACGTTTCAGGGCACCAAAATTAGCTATTTAAATAGTTTCAACGAGAATTTCGCTCATTTGTGCGTTCGAGCTTAAGAGAAGTGCGTCTGAGGGAGTGGAGTGAAGTGAAGTGAAAGGTTGTGTGGGAGAGTGAAGCATGCGGGAGCTATGGCAGAGATGGGAGCGGACGCGCCAATGCAGCCAACTGATGTATTTGTTCATTTAAGCAAGTACTGATTATGTGTTTTTTTTTTTTTTTTCGGAAAAATTTGTAACAAATTTTTGTTTTGTTGTTTTGCAGCTTAGGGTGTTAGAGGCACGACACCGATTCTCCCCTATCATTCCGGGGATGAGGAGGTCGTTGTCCCAGGCAGACTGGGAGGTATTGGAGGCAGTGGGACTAGCGGAGGCAGCCCGGTTGGAGGTAGTTCGGGCGGATGAGGGGTACCTCTTTTGATGGTTAGCTTAGTGCTTAGATGCACTCTTTATGAGCCTTGGTGCTCTATTGTATATTGTAGCCTTTTGGCATTCATTGTACAGTTTGACCTTTATACATATATATATACATGGATTTTATTTATTTGGTGTTTTACTCTCTTTTGTGTGAATGCCTATGTTTTTGTGATGCATGTTTTTATATGTTTTAATGTTTTTGATGCATATGTGATGGAATGGAATGCAAAATTATAGATGATTAATGCGAGACTAAGTAAATGAAATATGCACTAAGAATCACTCATACTTTTAGATAGTTAGATTTAGCGAACTGTTATCATAATTGTTTAATCAGGGGCACCGAACTTGGTGGCTTGTGAATGGATGACGTATGGAATGACATGAATATGGAAGAAGATATGGAGGGTGATATGGAAGAAGATATGGAGGAAGATATGGAAGACTATTTTACAAAGACTCAAACATGCTAGTGGTATCAAACAAACTTACTAACACTGCCTAATTCAACTAGGACCAAATGTGTGTGCATGCGAGTTCATTAACCAAATCAGAAGCATGGTAGTGACTCTAGGCAATCAAAAACCTGTGTATGTGCAAGTGTGTTCATTAACCTCATCTTGCATAAATTAGGTAACCCTATTATGGAGAAGACCCCGAAGCTAGTTTGTCCGTATGAGCATTCAGAGGTCTCTTTTTGAGGAGAGACATGTCGCCACGCAATGAGTATACTCCACTACCAGTCAAGCGTCTATAGCCCCGGTGAAGGTTAACTCCATAGTCCATGTTGTTTTTGACCTTTGTAAGCCTTGGGGATGACTACCTATCCGTCTGACTGGACAAGTAGTACGATCCTTACAACTTATTTGGGATCAGTGGTGTGTGAAAAATGTTCATTTCCTTAGAGCTTTGGGGAATCGGATTCTCAACCGAAGTATGATGAGAATTTTACCCTATCCTTACTACTCTGTTTATATTTATATTTTGTGATTGCTTGTGATAGTGGTAAGAACCACTGTTTTATGGACTATGTTTGCATGATAGGACAAACAAGGATTACCCTTTTCACTTCAAGGCACAACCCAAGGATGGTGTTATTTCTCTTTTACACAAGATGTTTTTAAGATGTGAAAATGTGATAGGTTCAAGACCGCTTTTGCAATCATTTCCCAATACTCAAGATTTTATTTAGTGTAATTTGTGATATGGCCCTAGAGGAATTTGACATGCATTTCGAAGTTTGCTTAAAACACTAGGAATGGCTAAGTGACTGAAAACATTTTGGCAATGTAAATATGTGCAAATGGAAAATGGGTGTACGAATGACAATTTGGTTTGATGGATTTTATGAAGGTGCCCCTGATTAAGGCAACATGACTTTTGCTTGACCAAATTTTATATCCAAAAGATAGAATGGTCTCTAACATGATATGCAACTATGGCTGAAAATGAAATGTTATGGTTTTGAATGAGATGTATGCACATGAAATGCAATGTTTTTGAATGAGATGTATGCAACTAGTAATGAAATGCAAATTCTTTTTATTTTATTTGTTTTTGTTTTTTGTACAAGCCATGTATATACGTACATATAAAATTCAAACTATGCATAGAATGCCCTCAAGTGTATAACATTAAGTGGTTCGGGTTCTTCCTCTCCCTCTAAACTGGCAAGTCTATAAGTTCCATTACCCACTCTTTCAGTGACCATATATGGACCTAACCAATTAGCCGCGAATTTATCTCGAAGATGCGGCAATGCATTGGTGTTTTGTTGATTCTCTTTAAGGACAAGATCCCCTACTTGAAATTCTCTTAGATGAACTTTGGCATTGTAAGCACGTTTCAATCGGTCTTGATAAACTCGCAAATGCTCTAAAGCATTGATTCGTTTTTCATCTATGAGTGTGAGTTGATCAAGACGTGCTTGTCTAGCAGTATCATCATCGATAAATTCTTGCAAAGAAATTCGCAAGGAAGGGATCTCGAGCTCAAAAGGCATGATTGCTTCAGCTCCATAGACCAAAGAAAATGGCGTTGCCCCAATGGGAGTTCTGATGCTTGTTCTGTAAGCCCATAATGCTAAGGGGATTTGTGTATGCCAATCTTTATGATTTTCTTTAACAAGTTTCTTAAGAATAGCAATTATGGTCTTATTGGAAGCTTCAGCTTGTCCATTGGCTTGTGGGTAGTAAGGAGTTGAGAAACTATGTTGGATATTATACTTTTCGCAAAGAGCTCGAACATCCTTATTCTTAAAAGACTTGCCGTTATCAGAAATGATTTTAGAGGGAATACCAAAACGACAAATGATATGGTGAAGTATAAACTCCCCAATTCTAGGACCTATCGTACTGGTTAGAGGAATAGCTTCAACCCACTTTGTGAAGTATTCAGTGGCTGTAATGATGAAAGTATGTTGTCCTGAAGAGGCAGGTGAAATCTTGCCAATTAAATCGAGACCCCATTGTGAGAAGGGCCAAAGGCTTTGGATGGGTTGTAAAGCTTGTGATGGTATATGGGTTAAATTAGCGTGTTATTGACACTTTTTACATTGTTTAACATATTTGCAACAATCTTGTTCCATAGTGGGCCAATAATACCCCATACGTAAAATACGCTTCGCAATGGCCATTCCACTAAAATGACCACCATAAGTACCATCATGGGCTTTAGCAATAGCTCTATGCGTTTCACCTGCTTCTAGACAGCGGAGGAGTACTCCATCATATCCACGTTTATACAACACATCCCCCAAAAGAACAAAACGAGTTGCCTTTTGCTTAAAACAATGGCAGGCGGCTTGAGACAAATCAGATGGGAGTGTTCCAAACTTGAGGAAGGCTACTATATCACTAGACCAAGGCTCATATGGATCTAAATGGATAAAGCAAACATCTTTTTCATCCTTAGACTCAGCACGGACAATTGTAGACTTAGAGATTGTGGAAATGATTAGGGGATGTACCTCTCGAAGGGAGTCCTTTGGAATCAATGATCCAAGAGAGGCCATGGCATCCGCAAATCTATTAGTCGAACGAGGCAAACTAGTGATCTCATACCAATCAAACTTAGAGAGCAACTTCATTGCTACATCATGATAAAGCTTAATGGTAGGTTCTTTGGCTTGGTATTCTCCTGTAATTTTTTTAACCACGAGTTGAGAATCCCCAAATATTCGAATACACTTAATGCTCATAGCTATGGCTGATTGAAGACCTAAAATTAAGGCTTCATACTCTATTGTATTATTGGTGCATTGGAAGTCTAGTTTGAATGATAAAGGGATGGGAATCCCTTGAGGTGTATGAAACACAACTCTAGCGCCTTGACCTTTTGCACACTTAGAGCCATCAAAGAATAGCGTGATGTCAACATCTTCCTCCGAAATGATGTCCTCTTCTTGTTCAGTGATAGCAAATATCGAATCATCTGGGAGCTCAATAATCAAAGGATGATCACTAGGTAGTGGAGCTTCCGCAAGTTGATCGGCTATAACTTGACCTTTAACGGATTTTTGGCTAATGAATTAAAGATCAAATTTGGTAAGCAACATTATCCATTTAGCGGTACGAGTGTTATTATTAGTGCGAGACATTATATAATGCAGAGGGTTTTCTCTAGCTATGACATATGTTGTATGGCTAAGCATATAATGACGAAGTTTCTTAGTGGCAAAAACCACTGCTAAGCACAACTTTTCCACATAAGCATATCGGGTTTCATAGCTTACCAATGTTCGACTAATATAATAGACAGCTTGCTCACGGTTTTGTTCATTCTTTTGTGCAAGCATTGTCCCTAAGGCAAAGTCTGTTGCTGAGATATAAATATTGAAAGGGACCCCTGGACGAGGCGAAGCTAAGACTGGAAGAGACACTAAGTACTGCTTGATGTCATCAAAGGCTTTCTGACACTCATCTGTCCATGAAAATTGTACCCCCTTTTGTAGTAGGTGGCAAAATGGCCTACATTTATCAAAAAGTTGTGCAATAAAGCGACGGATTGAATTAATCTTTCCTTGTAAACTACGCAACTCCTTCAAATTAGTTGGAGGACACATTTCCATAATGGCTTTGACCTTGTTTGGGTCCACCTCAATACCTCGTTTAGAGATAATAAAACCTAGGAGTTTGCCTGAGGTAACACCAAAGACACATTTCTTAGGGTTCAACCTTACTTTATGCTCTAGAAGTCTATCAAAAACTTTTTCCAATACATCAAAATGCTCTTGTCGAGTTTTAGATTTTGCCAATAAATCATCCACATAATCTTCAATAATCTTATACATATAATCATGGAAAATATAAGTCATGGCTCGTTGATAGGTTGCACCTGCATTCTTAAGGCCAAAGGGCATCACCCTGTAACAAAAAGTACCCCAAGGTGTGGTAAATGCTGTTTTGTGTTGACCTTCAGGGTTTATTCGAATCTGGTTTTATCCTGAAAATCCATCCATGAACGAAAGCATTTCATGACCAGCGTAGGTATCGACAAGAGTATCAATGTTTGGAAGAGGAAATTCATCCTTAGGACACGCTTTATTTAGATCTCAAAAATCGGTGCAAACACGTATCCCCCCGTTAGGCTTGCGAACGAGTACCATGTTAGAAAGCCACTCAGGATAATCAATCGGGACGACAAATTTAACATCCAGAAGTTTTTGAATCTCTGATTTAACTATGAGGGCCACGGTAGGATGCATTTTCCTAAGTTTATGTTTGACAAGTTTAGCATATTTTTGTAAGGTGAGGTTATGGACAACCAAATTAGGGTCTAGGCCTGGCATGTCTTTGTAAGACCATGCAAATATCTCCTTCTTCCGCTTGAGTAGAGAAATCATTTGCTCTTGTTCCTCTGATGATAGAATTTTAGCCAGTTTCACAATTTGGGTGCCATCTTGGTCTGTATTAAGGTCTACATCGATAGTTTCTTCAATAGACATGTGGGAACCTTCCTCAAGCTGATGGGGAGTAGGGATCGGATTTATGTCATCTAAAATGTCATCAAGCTCTTGTGCCTTGCTCTCGTCTATGTCCGATCTGGAAGACCTCTCGGCTTAGAAGATGAAGGTGAATGTGGAGGTGAAGGAGGAATGTAGTTGGCGGAAGCCCTTAACAATTCCTCAGAAAGGATGAACTCTGAAATAGATGGAGGGGATGAAATCCGATCCATGCCAATCAGGCTTGGGTTGATCAGGATTGGCTTATCCGGATCATATGGATTATGGAGCGGTGTGAATAAGTCTTCAAAATTCATTGTCGACTTATGGAAGAAAGGATGGGCGGAATGGAAGGGAAAACCGATGAAGACCTCGGAAGACCTGAAATGCAAAACAACATAGTTTTTCAGTTTTTTTTTTTTTTTTTGTAGTTTGAGTTTTTTTTTTTTGTAGTGGTGAAAACCACTATTACACACATACATAAAGCAATAAAGTATTTTTATATATTTTGATTTTTTTTTTTTTTTTTTTGGGAATTTTCTGATTTTTTTTTTTTTTTTTTGTAGTGGTGAAAAACACTATTTTAGTATATACATATATGGCTTATGGATGTGGCGGAGGGGGTGGTTCACCTCGTTCTTGTGGAAGAAGCAAGCGAAAGATGGCCTCTTGGAGAGGGAACAATTGGAGATAAAACTCATCTTGTTTAGTGAGGGGAACAATGGGTGCCGACTCTTCTTCAGATTCATCACCATTTGATATGACGTCAAATTCTTCATAGGCTTCATCTTCGGATTCATCGGGGTGGAGGATTTCTTCTTCTGAATTAAGATTAATGCTTTGAAAAGCTTGTTCAAAAGAAGAAAGGTATGGAAGTGGTTGGTAGCCCAGACCAAAATGCTCAGTGGGTCTCTGGTATGGCATATCGATGCGTTCAGTTACCCCTTGCTCGTATCGACCTAGGCCAAATTGCTGCCAATTATGTCTGTGGAAATAGCGAGAGGGAAAACCCTCCATCCTTTCGATATTGGCGGGACTGGATGCTTGGGTTCTAGTATGGTGGTAGGACTAGAAGATGACTCTATTCCCCCATATACAAAATTAATGGAATTTGGCATAGAACCCATGTTATAAACCGATCCAATGGATAAATGTTGGTCATGTGGACGACCAAAATCTTTAACTCGTTTGCACATTGAACGGTGTGATGTGGACATCTTGGATGGCATACTCACCAATACCCGCATCGATGAGATGGACCTTGACTTGGGAGAGAGATGGACTAGATGATGGAATAGAAGAATGTGGTATAGAAGAATTGGAAGGATTTGGTTGGGTTGATGCTTCACTGACTTGTGAAACATCACTGGTGATGGTTGGGAAGATGGAGGAATAATAGGTGATGTTGAAGAAGGTGTAGAAGAAGGGGGTAATGACATGGAAAGAGATGATTGGTCATGGCCACATGTGCATGTGGTCACTGATGAAGAAGAAGGAAGATTAGGAGATGAAGAAAGTGGTGAATGAGATGGAATAGCGGAAGAGGAAGATGGTTGCGATATGATGGGTAGCTCCTTAGGAATGGGAGCTTTAGAAGAAGATGGTATAGAAGAAGTAGATGGGGTCAAGAAAATATGAGTGGATGGCAACACAATCTCATAAGGATTTGAGACATAGTTGCAATGTTTGAAGGGTTCAATGGTCAGCAGGTACACAATGAACTCTGTCCCTCATATACATACTTCAGACATTGATGCAGTATAGAAGGGACACATCTCATCTCCCTAAGCCAAGGCCATCCAAGCAATACATTGTATGCCATGGACCCTTCCAAGATGTGAAACAAGGTATGCAAAGTTCGGGCCCCTACCTCAATGGGCAAGATAACTGTGCCAACCGTGGAAGATAAAGCATCATTGAATGCTTTAAGAGTAAAAGTCGACTTGGTGATCTTCGGAGACGCCACCACATTGTGCCAGCTAGGGTTTCGGAGAACCCTAGCACAAATTGTAACTTTGTATCATGAAAAGGGTTACAGGCCCTGTTGTACTTAAAAGGAGTTTCTAAACTCCATTGATTAATAAAAATCATTCATTTTGTACAACTATTCTGCATTCCTTTATTATGATTTCTTTATTTAATATATTTTAATATATATATATAAATATAGTTTAAGTGATTTAATCTGAGCCGTCCATCCTTCATTTAATCTCATCCATCCATCCATATTAATCTGTTTCACAACCTAGATTTATTCTCTACCCTTGGATCCACTTTAATCTTAGACACACGTTCAAAGTGTCATTAAAACCCTAAAGTGTGCCCTAAGAGTAGATTATAAATTGAGTCACCTTGATGGCTCAAACCCTATCTATCTCTTCGGCTAAACCTACCTATCTTTCCAATCTAAGTCTGGAGTTGGCTATTGCTGTTAATCCTGAGTCTTCTGAGTCTTCTACGGCCCTAAGTCTGAACTAAACCCTTTCGCCGCATCCATCGCCGCCGCCTGGTCTCGCCGCGTTAACAAGAAAAGGTATAGATTCGTCTAAAGCAAGTAATCTTTCTTTATGTATTAATATGTTGTTGAATTCTGCATTCTGTTTATTTTTATTTCATAAATCTAGGGTTTTAGACTATTTCTGAGGGCTCACACAGTGGAGCCCTCTTATTAGTTTCTAACTCTTTGATAATTTTAATGTGTGCAGGATTCTAGTGGTAGATCTAATTTGTTGATAGCAACTGCTTAAGCTGGAGTGGTCCGAGCCAAAGGATACAACGAAGCCCACTCATTCTGTTGAGGTTAAGGATACATTCTTCGGAGACGCCACCACATTGTGCTAGCTAGGGTTTCGGAGAACCCTAGCACAAATTGTAACTTTGTATCACGAAAAGGGTTACAGGCCCTGTTGTACTTAAAAGGAGTTTCTAAACTCCATTGATTAATAAAAATCATTCATTTTGTACAACCTGTTTGCATTCTTTTATTGTGATTTCTTTATTTCTGTTTGGCGTTGTATCTTTAATCTACATATATATACATATATATATATATATATATATATATATATATATATATATATATATATATATATATATATATATATATATATATAATTTAAAATATAAAACCATGATAAACTTAATTTTTAATCAATTAAAATGAATGAGACATAGGCAGTATCTTGAAACATCAAGCTTAAAAATCCAATAATGTGGCCTTCACAAACATACAAGTATGAAGTGTTGAACTATTAGGCCTTTTTCCGAAATGAGAGGGTGTTCTTATTTCTTATATAAGTTTAAAAGTGTTTATTGTTTATGGAAGCAAGAGATGAAGAAAATAAAAATAGTTGGAATTATTGGTAAGAATTATGTATAGGATATGTACATAACAATATTTATTAGAAAAATTCAAGACAATGATTTAATTATATCACATTCTATGAAATTTTCATATAAAAAACTACAAACACTTAATGTTAGAAGATTCTAATAAAAGTTGCATTTCTTAAATATTATGATATGTATTTCATCATAATCTACATATATATACATACATATATATATATATATATATATATATATATATATATATATATATATATATATATTTATAATATATATAAAATTTAAAATATAAAACCATGATAAACTTAATTTTTAATCAATTAAAATGAATGAGACATAGGCAGTATCTTGAAACATCAAGCTTAAAAATCCAATAATGTGGCCTTCACAAACATACAAGTATGAAGTGTTGAACTATTAGGCCTTTTTCCGAAATGAGAGGGTGTTCTTATTTCTTATATAAGTTTAAAAGTGTTTATTGTTTATGGAAGCAAGAGATGAAGAAAATAAAAATAGTTGGAATTATTGGTAAGAATTATGTATAGGATATGTACATAACAATATTTATTAGAAAAATTCAAGACAATGATTTAATTATATCACATTCTATGAAATTTTCATATAAAAAACTACAAACACTTAATGTTAGAAGATTCTAATAAAAGTTGCATTTCTTAAATATTATGATATGTATTTCATCAAATTTAATGCTCAAGTAAGATACCTATGCATATAATGCATGTTAAAAATAACAAGTGATCTAATTTCAAGTATGAATGGCTATGAAAGGCTACAAGAGATAAAAAATTAACCATTCCAGTGAGTGAAATGAACGATGGTCTTCACAAGGATCTTAAATATAACCCTTCGCAATAAAAGATAAATGTCACTTGGGATGCATCGCGTTAACGTTAACTCATACGATAAAGATGGGTTCCTCTTTAGATAAACCTTGAAGAATTTTGATTGCATCTAAACAAACAAGTTTGCGAACTTATTGTTATTCAAATGATTGGATGATTAATAAAAGTTTGAGGTTTTTTTTTTAATATCACGGGAATCGGTAATATCTTTTCATCTTTAAAAACTAGGCACAGGGGACACCATTTGCAATATCGGTGATCTGACCTGGGTTCAATCCTCACGACAAATATGTATAAGAAATATTACTCAAAAAATATATATTGTATATCATGTTTCAATAACTAGAGTATTAGTTGGATAATCATATATTAAGTAAACAACATCTTTCATAAGGATCATTCCATAGATAGTTTATAATGACATGGACATTAAAAACTACTTTAGGTTAGTTACCTTTTTATAAAGAAATTATTATGGTTCAATTACCATGGATCCATTTCAATTCTATATGACTAATTCAATTACCATGGATCCATTTCAATTCTATATGACCAACTCTCTTATGTAACAAAAAAAAAACCATGGCTTTTTCTGCTTTCTCTTAAGGTGTTCCAGGAGTGAGGAGGCAGATATCTTTTTCTTTTAGCAAATCCATGGTGCGTTAAGGAGGTGCCCCGATGCAGGAGCAAAAAACCTCCTGCTTTGGGCGAGAGGTCACCTCTTCATCTTCTTGCTCCCTCTTTGGCTCCTCCTAGGGTTCTCAAGTGGATCTCTTACTTTGTTGAGGAATTCCAGGCAGATCCCCTAGTTTTACTACATTTTTTGGCCTTTCCTACCATTGTTTGGTGCTTGGAGGATATCCAAGCCCTTTTTCTGCTTCCTCTTGAGGTGTTATAGGAAAGAGGAGGTAGATCTCCTTCTCTTTTGGAAGATCCATAGTGCACTAAAGAGGTGCCCCAATGTGGGAGCAATAGACCTTTCAATTTGATCGGGAGGTCCCCTCTTCATCTTCTTGCTCCTTTCCTAGCTCTTCCTAGGGTTCTCAGGCAGATCTCCTACTTTACTGAGGAATTCTGGGTAGATCTCCTAGTTTTCCTAGGTTTTTTGGCACTTCCTACCGCATCTTGGTGCCCAAAGGGTCTCTAAGACCTTTTTTTCTTCTTCTTGAGGTATTCCAGGAAGTCTTCTTGGGTGTTGCTACGTGGTCGGACAAAACTAATTTTTTTGTTGCGGTGTGGGGGTTTTCGTCCTTACTAAATTTAGGGGGTTTTTAGAGCTTTTACCTATAGTTTTTTCTTTGGCCATGGCATGGGGCCATGCACTTTACTGCATGTAGGGGAAACTCTTCATTCCTCTACAGATCTTGGTATTATGTCGGAGTGGGATCCATTTATTTTATTTTGCTTACCGAGATGGTCATTTGCTAGGTTTTTCTAGGCTTGGGGGAGGCCCTCATTGTTATTAGCTAAGTGTTTCCCTTGGTTTACGATTCATGGTTGGTGGTTTAGGGTTTTTGGTGGATTTATTCATTTTTTTTGCTTATCGAGATGGCCTTTCTCTAGTGTATGTGGGCTTCGGAGAGGCCCCAATTGTTCCCAGCTAAGAGTTTCCCATTGTTCATGATTCGTGGCTAGTGTTTCAAGGTTTGCGATGGATGCATTTTTTTATGTTCTTGCTAGGATAGTCACTCACTACCTTTTTGGGCTTGGGGAGGCCTCAGATTCATAGTTGAGTGTTTTTCATGGCTGGCATTTTGGGGCTCATGTCCAAGGGTTTTTGCTAGATTCCTTCTCATATTTTATTGGTCTTGGAGGGGACCATGTGCTTCCTTGTATTGTAGAAGGGTTTCATGGTTTCTCCACTGGTGGTTGGGTTAGGGTTTCTTGTTGATCTGGAATTCCTCTTTCCAAGTTTTGTCTTCGATTGTGCTTCACTATTATTCTCTAGAAGATCACATGGAGGCTCTTGCAGATGGTCCAGTGTTGGTTTATGGATGGTCCTAGGTTGGTTTACGGATGGCCCTAGGGTGGTTTGCAGATGGCCCTATGTTGGTTTTTGGATGATCCCTTTTTTGTTGCGGTTGGTCCTGATTTGTTTATGTTTAGTCCTATGTGGTATATGAATGGTCCTGATTTCTTTGTGGATGGTCCTGATTCGGTTTGCATATGGTCCTATTTCATTTTGTAGATGGTCCTATTTCATTTGTGGATGGTCCTGATTCATTTGTGGATGGCCTTCTAAATTTGAGGTTTTTCTCCTGTGTGGGAAAACCCTTTTCAAATTGGTGTGAGGTTTTCTCCTATACAGAAAAACCCTTTTCAATTTTATGTTTACCTATGAGGTTTTATTTGCTACCCATGCAAGGGCTTCTCTTCTCTTCTAGTGTGGCTTTCTCTCTTGCTCCTGTGTGGGCTTCTATTTTTATATTTTAGCTATTTTTCTCCAATAGCCCTTAGAGGGTCTATTTCTTCAGCTAATTTTTGGTTGGGATCTCTTCTCCCAACCTTCATATTTTTGTAAAGGTTATGTGATCCTTCCAAAATCTCTTTTTCCAATAAAAAAATAAATAGACAATGGTTTTAACAAGGATCTTAAAGATAGCCCATGACAATAGAAAAAATTCCACTTGGCATGGTATTAACTAACAAGATAAATATGGGTCCCCCTTTAGACAAGCCTTGAAAATGTTTTATTACATCTAGAGATTTTATGATTCAGATTGATTGGTTAATAAACAATTTGCATCCTTATATATTTTTTCAATTAGTTATATGGGATTGAAACTAACCCCATCCGTATTACATCATCACCACATAGTGGTATTACAATAAAGCTATGATATAATCCATGTATCGTTTGACAATATTTGAACCTGGGTCTCCTCCTTAAATATTGAGAAATCTAACCAGTTGAGCTAATACCACTTGATAATTTGCATCCTTATATTTATTCAAATGATTGGATGATGTTTAACTAACACAAATAAGTGTAAAGTTTACTTAAATGTATTTTTGAGTAATAAATAAGCATTTCTTGGCATTATCTTAGGAGTTATAATAATCTAGGTCTAGGTATTAGTCAAAGTAAAAGGTTTTTAAACATAATTAAGATTTAGCAACTTATGAATATTTATAAATTAAGTATACATCAAAATCTCAACAAATATTGATGGCTACTACACTATTATGGCTTTAAAACACAATCAAGGACAAGAAAATATTTTGCACCAATAACCAAATTTTAATTAATAACTCATTCAACTCGTGAGGGATATCATAGTGGTTGCACTTATGCTTCTGGAAGGAAACTAGCAATCTAGATCTAGTAAAGCAAACTATGATAGTGTGATTTTTTAGAAATATTACTCTCCAAAGATGCAATGCATAGATGATAGAGGTGGATTTTTGGTATAGTGAAGGTTGTTATATGATAATGTCAAGAAGGATGCTAAATGTTGCAATATTTTTGTTCATGCTAAAAATTGAAGAAGATCTAGAAAATAAAAATCAAGAATTCAGGTGTTTTATGTAAAATGAGGTAGGTATCTAGCTATATCAAATCAATTGAGATGAAAATTGAATCTATTTGTAAATTCTCAAGCTCTAAATAAGAGAGTTGTGATTTGTCAAAAGTGGGGGATCTGAGTACAATCCCTTGTTCTCCAACAAAAAAAACTCATTCAAGATCCAATGGTTTTGAGAGTATCCAATCAATTAACATGAACAATTTATATATCACAAAGAACCAACAAAGCAATAATAAGGGAATTTCACCCTAAAGGCTTTCAAGACTGGCCATATGATAGTGAAGATCTTCAACATTAAAAAATAAGTGACTACTTAAAAATCATAAGCATAATGCACCATGACTAAGGGTGACACACATAAGCTTAATATTTCACCACTAAAGTGGGTTTACTAATGATTGATAATGTCAAATACTGGCATGACCCTCCTTGGTAGGCCTTATGGCATGGAAAACTATGTCTTGGCTAATTATATTTTATACTTTTTTTTGTTAAGTTGGAAAAGTGCATTTTTGAAAGGAATGCTAACCTTTTACAACAACATATATGGCCAATTACTGTTCATTTCACCAAGGATTTCCCACTGGCATAAAGCCTATACCAACCGTGTAAAAACTAACACACTTCACTAACCACATATAGAACTAGAAAATAAGCATACACCTTACATATCTAAATATCATATACTATTTTCTTCCTTGGTAGCCTCTTCCTACTGCTCCCCATTGTCAATTCTTGCGGTATTATCATTGTCAACTAAATTATTTATTTGCATAGGAATATCATTCCCCCATTCCTTCATGGCATCTTCCATAAATCCTTCGTTAGCAAGACCATCTGCTACCCTATTGACTTCTCTATAAATATTATTGATAGACACATTCTCGAGTCTATTCAAAAGCGCTTGAGATTCCATCATCATTAAATAAATAGTCCATGTGGCTGGTTGTTCTCCCTTTAAAATGGTCACAATATTTTGTGATTCTCCTTCAACTATGAGCTTATCGAGATTGCAATTGATAGCAAAATAAATTCCTACATAAGATGCTATTGTTTCAGTAAAATGACTTGTTTATTCACCTAGTGGTTCAAAAAAGGCTTTGATTACCTTACCCAGATAATTATGGATCACCTCTCTAGCTCCTGCCAGCCTAGGATTACCTTTTGAGGCCCCATCAAAATATAATTTGAACCATCCAACCAACAGTGGTATCCATTTTGCATAAAATATGGGATGAGTTTGAGGCGTTGATAATTTCTCTCTGAATCCCCAATATTCCAATATCTACCTTTATTTCTTTGGTTCCCATCCCTCCTTGAAGCGGACAGTGTTAAAATTATCCATCAGGAGACTTCTTGCTAGATTCCAAACCATTTCCCAATCCATCTTCAAGTCCTCAAAGATTCTGTGATTTCTTTCATTCCATTCTCTTCACCAAATATGTAAAAGACTTAAAGCCACAACTTCCTGATTCTTCTACCTTTAAAATGAGGCTCCCATTGCAGGTTCAAATCTAAGATAGTTTTAGGGAAAACCCACTAAACTTGGAATTCACTACAGAGCTAATAAAACAAGTTTTTGTTAAAGGAGCACTTAAGAAGTAGATGATCAATGCTTTCCTCTTTTTTTTCATACAAAACACATCTATTTGGTAAGGAGAAACCATGTTTTTTACATTGTCTTGGGTCATAATTTTATTATGCATAACCAGCCACTAAAAAATAGTAATATTAGGGATGAGATCATTGTCTCAAACCTTTACATGGGGTCACACTATCCCTACACCTTCAACCAAGTTATAACCAGACTTCATAGAATAATCTCCACTCTTCGTTTTCATCCAAATAAATATATCATTCGGTTGCCAATGGCTGAGGATGTAGGCATTAAGGCATCTATTAAGACTTTACAGGTATGGGCACAAGTTCTCATTGATGTTCTCAGCATAAAGTCACTTCCACTTCTTGATGCCATTTTCTTCCACAAAATAATCTCGAACCAACAGTCCATAAATAGGAGTCATAATTGTTCTTAAGTTTGTAAAACTTGGGATCTCACAAAGGAGAGAGTTAAAGAGCCAAGTATCCTACCAAAATCTCATGTTATCACCATCTCCAATTTACCATCTACAACCCTGTTGGATCATAGGTCTTACCTGTTGAAGGCTATTCCAAAAACTAGACCCCTTAGGGGGGTTGAGGTTTTCCAGGAAGGAGAAATTACGTAAATACTTATTTTTTATAATTTTGACCCAGGGAGTGTCTTCTTCCTTTTCCAACTTCTAAACCAACTTTACCATTTGATATTTGTTCATTTTGGGGAGATTTCTCAATCCCAATCCCCTATATTGTTTAGAAAGAACATAATTAGTTCCAAGCAAGTAAAGATATCCTCTTATTTTCCTTAGCCCCAGACATAGAAAAATTATTTGGATCTGTTCAATATTTTTACAGATCGATACTGGCATTTTAAAAATTTACATGAAGTAAATAGGTATACTTTGAAGGTAGGACTACACAATTTGGGACTTTCCTGCCTAACTAAGAAGAGAGGCTTTCCAGGAGGACAGTTTTTTTGTAACACATTCAAAAACTGGATCCCAAAATGCTTCCTTCATACTTCCATAGAATAAAGTTATCCCTAGATAGGTTGCTGGAAAATCACCTATGCCATAGTTGAAGATTCTTGCTATTTGTAGTTGGAGAGCTCTAGAGGTATTCAGGAAAATAAAATTTATTAAAATTTACCTTTTGGCCTACTGCAAGCTTATAGAAATGTAAAATCATCTTAATATGTCTTGCTTGTGGAAGATATGATCTTGTCAAAATTAGAGTATCATCCACAAACTGTTGAAAAGAGATCGATTCTAGAGTGGAGGCTGGTATGATACCTTCTATGTCCTCTATCTGTGGCTGTTGTGAAGGCTCTACCCATATCTTCAACTTAACCCCTTCTTGCTAGGAAAATAACCCATTGCATACCCATTAACTAAGATGGAGATCATCACTATGGAGATGCATTTTTTTATCATAAAGATCCAAATCCTCATTAAAACCAAAATTTTGAAGCACTTTGATCAAGAAATCCCAAGAAACTTTGTAATATGCTTTATTCATATCCAAAATAAGAAACATACCTTCCTTTTTTTATTTAGAGACAGAGTTCAAGATCTTATGGATTGAAATGATCCCATCAATAATTTGTCATCCTTGAAAAAAATCCATTTGGTGTTTGTCAATGACAAAAGGGAGAGCCATCCTTAGTCAATTTGCAAGGACTTTGGACACAATTTTCTAGAGAGTATTACATAGGCTAATTGGGTGGTAACCTGCAAAATATTTAGCACCTACAATCTTTGAGATGAGGGCTAAGAATGTACGGTTCACATCAGAAGAAATCCTTTTAGATATCTGAAACTCCTTAACTGCCAAGATGACCTCATTACCAACGATGTACCAAAAATTGTGATAGAAGAGCGTCAAAAATCCATTTGGACAAGGATATTTTTCTCCCTTCATGGAGAAGATTACCTCTTTAATTTCCTCATCCGTAAAGGAGTTGAGGAGATTATCATTTATTCGAATTTTAATCCTTAATGGAATATATCCTAAAAACAGGTTCATCACCTCTTCATCCAACTTTGAATCCACTCCTAACATATCTTGGAAAAATCGAATAGCTTCCCCTCTAATTTGGAAAGGATCTCTTATAGAAGAACCATCAACAATCTTGATCTCCTAGATTTTATTAAAAATTTTGTGCCTGAGAGTTGAAACATGGAAAAATATTGTATTTATGTTCCCTTCCTTTAACCACAAAGATCTTGATTTATACCATTAAAAATCCTCCTCACACGCCAAAGTATTATACCAATCACATAGAAGATCATTTTATCTATTCTAAACTTCCTCCGAATACTCCCCCAAATGCAAAGAGTTTTCTAACTCCATGAGTTGTTGTAAAACTGCCTTTTTAACCATAATGTCTCAAAACACCTCTTTATTCCACAATTTTAAGTTTCGCTTAACAAATCTTAGTTTATTTTCTACTTGAGTCTATATATCCCTAGAAAAATATTACTACCACCAAGATTGAATCCTGTTCTCTAAGTTAGAAAGAAGGATCCACATATTTTCAAACTGAAAAGGGGTAGCAAAGAGCCTTCTCCTGTCCTCTTTTTTCCAAATCAAAGAATTATGGTCTGAACCAATTTTTGGGAGGGTCGTGAGAGTAGTATCCCTAAATAACACTAAGATATCCTGAGAAATCAACACTCTATCCATTTTTATTTGAATCAATTGACTCCCCAATTGCCTATTAGTCCAGGTAAACTTTGTGTCTATGCTCTAAGTCCATCAAAGTATTTGAATTTATAAAATCACCAAACTCAGTCATACTCTCTAAATATCCTTTAATGCCTTCCTTCTTATTTGACAGATACAAAGGGGTATTTAAGTCCTCTACAATGATCCATGGGATGCCTACAAAGACATGCCTGAGTTCACTCAATTCCCTCAATAACCTTCGTCTTCCAACCACAGTAGTGCGTGCATAGACATTTGTAATGATCTAGTGGGAATTATCCTCCTTAGAAAAGAAGTGGATAACACCAAATATGTAATTTAAGATAATTTGATATGCTTCCAATTTATTTAGGTCCCAAATACACATCATTCCTCTTGAGGATCTCATTGAGGGTTGAGCAACAAAGTTTGCTTCTCTCCAAATCTTGTCTTTAACCATTGCTAAGTTTGCTTCTAACACCTTTATCTCTTGTAATAGAAAAATGCCTAGGTGATTATCTCTTCTCAATGTTTGTACTGATATATGTCTTCTAGTTTCGTTGAGACCTTGTATATTCCATGATAAAACCTTCATTTTTAGATTTAGCTAATTTCTTCCCTCGCTCATCCAGATTGATGATGGTTTGTATTCCTTTGTCTATCTCTGTTGTTGTTTCCCTTTTCCTTACCTCTGTTAAAGGGGATCTACATATAGTAAGTTCCTTACCAACATCCAAGGGAGTTCTCTTTGCTTGATTCCTAGTCACCCTTGAGGGCATCATCGAAACCTCCTCTAAACTGAAATCCTCTCATATTGGAGCTATAGGATTCACCTCTATTTTTTTAGGATATGCTTATATTATTTTAATGTTTTTCCAACTTCATCTTGTTTATCCTTATGATGCAGGAGCATCCGGTGAAAGCAGGACAATCTGGCAGCAATTAGATCTTCTAGGCAAGTTGTTTGTTTTTTCAAAGGCCAAGTTTGGAAGGGGGTCACGAAATCATGACCCCAAAGGCGGCAGTAAGGCGCAGGGCAGCTTTTGTCATGATATCGCGACGTCACGATATCGCGACGAGTTGAGGGCAGAGGCCAAATAGGAGTTTTCGTCGTGATATCGCGATGTCGTGATGTCGCAATGGGTTTGAAGGCAAAGGTAGAGTTGGAGCTGATGGCGAACAAGGAGAAGACAAAGGGCAGAAATGGTCGCGATATCACGACCATTTCTCATAGTATTTGGTGGAGGCATAAATGGTCGCGATATCGCAACCATTTCTCATAGCAGTTGGCGGAGGCAGAAATGGTCACGATATCGCGACCATTTCTCATGGTAGTTGGCAAAGGCGAAAATGGTCACGATATCGTGACCATTTCTTGCAGAAGGGGGCGATGGCAGAGGGGGTCGCGAAATCATGACCCCCAAAGGGTTTCGGCTGGGGGAGGCAAGATCGATCGCGATATCGCGACATGTCGCGATTTCGCGACCTGTCACGATATCGCGGCCAATAAGAAAACAGGTCAAAGTTTGTTAAGCGGACGGTCGGGCAAGGCCAATTTTGGCACGTGGACTGCCACGTGTATCATGGAAGTTGTGAAGGGCACGTGTGACAGTTATATTGCGACAAGGAGAAGGCATGGCAAGTTTTACACGCGGTCGACTGCGTGTAAGAAATAAAAGATGAAGGCCACGTAGATTGATAAGAGAGGTGTCGGCCATGCATTATTTTTTTTTATTACCTTGGGCAACACTGCATTTACAGGTGATGGCATTATGAAGGAGACAGCAGTACAGAGGACAGCTAGAACAAAGTTGTCGATGCAAGGAGGCCATCAATGCAAGCTTATGGTAGATCGGACAGATTGCTATTTATGACTAAAATTTTGAAAATTCAACCGGAGGGAAAATCGAATTTGAAATTGTTGTTGGGTGGGGGCATTTATTGCCTAGGGAGCCGAGACTCCGTGATAAAAAAAAAAAACTTGGGAATTTTTGGTTTTAGGGGGAGGGTGGACCGGAAGAACAGGGGAGAGACAGAGGGTGGAAAATACCAGAGCACCTCTGGTCATTGTATGCCTGCGGGCTGTAATATCAGTGAATGTAAAAGAACAGAATTTAAATCAAGATATTTTGTGCATTTACGTGGTTTTGTGACTTTGGATTCGAAACATTGTTTACGTGAATGTGTGTATGGTGAACTCTGTCGTTTCCCGTCCCCGTTAGTGGTATCAGAGCAGTGGTTCCTGAGCGTACAATGAGACCGTCGAAGGAGAGGCAGTTGTACCAGGACTTGTGGGAGGGCTTGAGATCGGGTGAGCAGAATGCCTCCAAGGAGAAACCCCATTGGTGGAAGAGGCATGGCAGCAGAAGATTTTTGGGCTTTGCAGCGGCAAGTTCAGGCCCTACAAGAAGAACTACGTAGAGGACACGAACCGAGAAGAGATGCAGACAGTGAAGATGAAGTTGATGAAGAGGAGAATCAGTTTGAAGAAGAGGAAGAAGATGTAGATCCGGCACAAGCCAGACTGTGCAAGGCCATATCCCAGATCGGGAAGAGGCCAAAGATAGAAGTTCCCACGTATTTCGGGAACTTGAATCCGGAGGAGTTGATAGACTGGGTGAATGATTTGGAAGAATACTTCGAGTATGAAGAAGTTGAAGATCCCGAGAGGGTCAGATTTGCTAAGACCCGACTGAAGGGTCATGCTAGCATATGGTGGAAGGGGGTACAGCTGGAGCGGAACCGAAGAGGAAAAGAACGGATAACCAGATGGGAACGGATGGTAGAAAAATTAAAAAGACAATTCATTCCCGTAGACTATGAACTGGACCTGCTTCGTAAAATGCAGAGTTTGAGACAGATGAATAAAACTGTCCAGGAATATACGGAGGAGTTTTATAAAATCTCCATCAGAACCGGTCATTTGGAAGCAAGCAAAGAAAAGGTGGCCCGTTATATTAATGGGTTGAGACCCAGTGTTCAGGAGGAGTTGAGCTTGGTTCGGGTAAGCACCATTGAAGATGCTTACCAATTTTCTTTAAAGGTGGAAGAAAAACTGAACCGGAAGTTTGAGAGCAAGCAAAGAGTAAAAGGACCGGGAGGAAAGACCGGTGGAAGAAAAGGGGAAGGAAAGGAAGAAAAGAAAGAAGAGGAGAGCAGCAGCCGAGGTCAGAAAGAAGAAGATGAAGAACCCAAACCGCAAGTTCAGAATGATGGCTACCCGAGAGGAAGAGGTAGATCTGGACGCGGGTATGGAAGAGGAGTGTTCCGAGGAACATGTTTCCACTACGGAGAAGAAGGACATCGGGCATTTGAGTGTCCACAACACCGAGAAAGAGTAAACAAGAAACAAGTGGGTCCTGCCAGAGCAGTTGTGGCAGTTGAAGATGCTGACTCAGAACATTCTGAAGAAGCTAAAAAAGGAGAAGCAATGATTGTGAGGAGGACCATGTTGAGTGAGGAAGACAAATCTGAACAGAGGAGAAGCCTGTTCCGCACCCGATGCAAAAGTGCGAGCAAAGTCTGTAATGTTATTATAGACAACGGGAGTACAGATAACTTAGTTTTCGAGGAGATGGTTACTAAGTTGCAGTTGGAGAGAAGGAGGCACCCGCATCCATACCGGATTGCATGGTTGCGGAAGGACCACAGAGCATGGGTCCGGGAACAGTGCTTAGTCACTTTCAATATTGGGAGATACCAGGATGAAGTCCTGTGTGATGTCTTCCCCATGGATGCTTGCCATTTGCTGTTAGGAAGGCCATGGCAGTTTGATCGGAGTGCAGTGCATGATGGTCGTGCAAATACTTACTCCTTGATGAAAGATGGAGTGCGGCACAAGTTGAAGCCATTGCAGACCGTAGATGAGAAAGTGTGCAGTAATGCCAGAATTTGTCTGGTAGAGGGCAAAAAATTTTCTTGCCAAGAAACGGGATTGGAACAGGTTGTAAAGCTTGATGAGTGTTCGGAGATGTTACGGAAGACGCGGACAGAGCAGCATAGAAGTGAGGGTCACTTCTCCTTTTTACCTGGGGTGTCTGATGCAGGAGCATCCGGTGAAAGCAGGACAATCTGGCAGCAATTGGATCTTCTAGGCAATTTGTTTGATTTTCAAAGGCCAAGTTTGGAAGGGGGTCACAAAATCGTGACATGTCACGAAATCGTGACCCCAAAGGTGGTAGTAAGGCATAGGGCAGCTTTCGTCGCGATATCACGACATCGCGATGTCATGATTTCATGACGAGTTGAGGGCAGAGGCCAAAGAGGAGTTTTCGTCGCGATGTCGCGACGAGTTTGAAGGCAAAGGCAGAGTCGGAGCTGATGGCAAACAAGGAGAAGACAAAGGGCAGAAATGGTCGTGATATCGTGACCATTTCTCGCAGCATTTTGCGGAGGCAGAAATGGTCACGATATCGCGACCATTTCTCGCAGCAGTTGGCAGAGGCAGAAATGGTCGCGATATCGCGACCATTTCTCGCGACAGTTGGCAGAGGCGAAAATGGTCGCGATATCGCGACCATTTCTCGCAGAAGGGGGCGATGGCAGAGGGGGTCACGAAATCGTGACATGTCGCGAAATCACGACCCCCAAAGGGTTTCGGCTGGGGGAGGCAAGATCGGTCACGATATCGCTACATGTCGTGATTTCGCGACCTATCGCGGTATCGCGGCCAATAAGAAAACATGTCGAATTTTGTTAAGCGGACGGTCGGGCAAGGCCAATTTTGGCACGTGGACTGCCACGTGTATCATGGAAGTTGTGAAGGGCACGTGTGACAGTTATATTGCGACAAGGAGAAGGCATGGCAAGTTTTACACGCGGTCGGCTACGTGTAAGAAATAAAAGATGAAGGCCACGTAGATTGATAAGAGAGGTGTCGGCCACGCATTATTTTTTTTTATTACCTCGGGCAACACTGCATTTACAGGTGATGGCATTATGAAGGAGACAGCAGTACAGAGGACAGCCAGAACAAAGCGGCCGATGCAGGGAGGCCATCAATGCAAGCTTATGGTAGATCGGGCAGATTGCCATTTATGACTAAAATTTTGAAAATTCAACCGGAGGGAAAATCGAATTTGAAATTGTTGTTGGGCGGGGGCATTTATTGCCTAGGGAGCCGAGACTCCGGGATAAAAAAAAAAAAACTCGAGAATTTTTGTTTTAGGGGGATGGTGGACCGGAAGAACAGGGGAGAGACAGAGGGTGGAAAATACCAGAGCACCTCTGGTCATTGTATGCCTGTGGGCTGTAATATCAGTGAATGTAAAAGAACAGAATTTAAATCAAGATATTTTGTGCATTTACGTGGTTTTGTGACTTTGGATTCGAAACATTGTTTACGTGAATGTGTGTATGGTGAACTATGTCGTTTCCCGTCCCCGTCACCTTATTTTTAAGAATCATGTCAATAGGGTTAACCTCTAAATCTATTTCGAGAGGTTTTAGACTCTCCTGTTGTACCACCTCATGATTCACCCATTGTGTCTCCTCCACAAATTCATAACTTGAGCTGGGTCTCCCATTTCATCCTCTTTAGCTTCTCTCAAGCAAGCAAAATAGTTAGGGTCTGTAAAGCCAAGGAGTTCCACAGATCTAGGGGGGCTAGACTACCACAACTCCATAAGAGGGATCTTCCATGTGTTCCTCCTAAACCACCATAGCCTAATGGTATGAGATGCTTGCTTCCTTCTGATTATCCACCATGAGATCCATACATTTACCTTGCTCTACATCTTTACTCTCCTTCCTCTGCTAGAATTTCTTATTGGGAGATTTCTTCTTCTTTGGGTAGAAGTTTGAGATATGACCTCTTCCTTTACAAAGATCACAAAGGACCAAAATATTTTCATACTCTAGCCTCTGAGTCCAAGTACCCACTAGGGATGTTAGGTCTATTATTTCTGAAAGCTTGCTATCCAGATCAACATTAACGCAAATTAAGGCAAACACCATACGGGACTTCAGCCTGGTTACCCTATAAATGGTAACAAAGGTACCAATACCATTTGCAATAGCCATTAAAACTTCATCATACCAAATAGTAGATGTATTGAGACTTTGGGTTTGAGGGTTAAAATCCACATCCCATTTTATGAGAAATAGGCTATGCTTCCCCATTGACCATGTTCCTCCATCTAAAATTTTCTACATGTCACTTACCTCAGTAAGTTTGATCATGAAGAATTCATTTGGGAGTGCCACAAAATCCATGTAGCCCACTGGTTTCCATCTAGTGAATGTCCACATTCAAATAGAATCTATATCTAGTCTTGCCCCAAAAACTTGCCCACCAAATTGTGTCCTCCTTCTGCCTTCATGTTCAAAATTATCTCTAAGAGAATGTTGAGAATGCCATATTTAACTCTTAATTTTAAGTGTCTTACCAATAGAGGAAGAGTAGTAGTAGGTTTAGAACCATGTACCACCTTGGCCCAAGAGCATTTCTATCCCACTTTTGGGGCCCGATCCTGATCATTGTCTGCCTCTAATTCATCTTGCTCCTTATTTGGGACCACTTTGTTGGGAGGTTCTTGGATTTTTCTTCCTAGAAATCCATTCTCCAGCTCTTCATCCAAATCCCCATCCGTTGACGTACCTTCCAAGGCCCCAATATGGCCCTGCACTACTTCGATTCCTACGCCAATCGCTCCCCATCTATCTTCGATCGTTCCAAACCCTGGTTCGTTCACTCCTTTTCCTGCACGTTCCATTTTTTTAGCTAAAACACCCATTTATGGGTTGAAAATAATTGAAAACCCTATTTTCTGGGTTTTCCTTTTTTCCCATTTTTAGGTTTCAATCCCTCGCTGGTTATTTACCCTGCCTACTACTCCCATCAACTAGGTTTGAGTAGAATTTTTTATAGTTGTTGTTGCTCACCACCACTACTACTTCCAGCTTCGTTTGTTATTTTTTCTACCCATTGTGCCCAAGGGTTTCCGTTGTGCAACCCACTACACACATGTGCCCAACACCTGCATCCTGTGTATGTTTTCTAACAAGATGATGTTCTTTTATTCTCCTCCTTAAATATTTTGTTTTCTTCTTCATTGCCCTTGATGGAATATTTCAAACTAGTTATGTTGCTCTGAAGTTCCTATTTGCTCAAGAATGCTTCTTCAAATTATTTCCGAGTGCACTTTTGATTGGCTTTAAAAAAATGAATGATAATTTATACTTAGTTTTATTGGAAATAAACAACTATGCAATGTCTAGAATCACCCCCAAGGACAAAGGAATGTTTAAAAAGGGGTTTTCTTAAGATTAGAATATTATATTATAAATAAAAGAATATTTATAATAGGAGACTATTATAAATAAATAAAATATTGTTAATAATAAAAGGATATATATTTTTTTTGGTAATTATAATAATAGATTAATTGTGGGTTTTTATAAAGGATCCCAAAACCTTATGTACAAAATCAGCCTTGCTAAAAGATATTTCATGCCGGATGGTTGGGTAAATAGAGCAGTTTGTAAAAAAGACAGGGAAATACAAAATGCCCGAGGGCCCCAGAAGACGCGGAAAATCCTGGAAATCTTGATCTTGAAATACATTAAAACATAATAATAGCCGAAGACAATATATCAACAAACTTTGGGAGAAGACCTATGATACAAATTCTTCATCATGAGGGAATATCTGCCTTGGCCAAACTGTCCACCTCGGTTGGGAAACGAGAACGCCAAACAACCGGGCACGTGGTCATCAATCCTTTGTTGGCCAAGTGATCCGCCACCCGGTTACCTTCTCTGTAGATGTGCCCCGCCTCCCACCTGGCGCACCGAGAGAGGAGCATCCTAGCCTCGAGGATGATATTCAGGACCCGCCACGACGGGTCTTTGGAGCCACGAAGGTAGTTGATAATGTTTAGAGAATCGCCTTCAATAATTAAAGGCCTAGGATCATTCGATATGACCTGCAACCCTTTCAACACACCACGGGCTTCGACAAAATGATTGGTCTGAGGGCCCATATTTTCACAGTAGGCCAAGATCAGCTTCCCATTATGGTCCCTGACAAGCCCCCCGAAACCAGCGGGCCCCGGGTTGCCTTTAGCAGCCCCGTCAAAATTAAGTTTGATCCACCCCAAAGGAGGTTTGGTCCAAGTGACCTCCCTGCGGCCATTCACTGAGTCAACTCTGGAAGAGGAGCCAAGGTCCAGTCTTTTGAAAATAATTGCCTCCCAAGGATTGTGAGGGCGGGAGCTGGGAATAGTTTTTGAATTCTCGACAGCAAAGGATAAGGCCCGCTGGGCAACAGAGGGAGCCATTCTAGGGATCTTGCCGAAGACTCTAGCATTACGCTCCAACCAAATTTGCCAGATGGAATGGTGAAAGGCAGCCTCACAAAGGAATCGGAGCTTAGAATTCTTAAAGGGCTTGGGCCATTGGAGGAAGGCATCTTTAAGGGAGCGAGGGGAGCACCAGAGTACTTGGAAGGAAGACAACACACAGCTTAGGACCGAATGGGAAAAGGGGCAATGCAAAAATAAGTGATCGGATGTTTCACAGTCGCGCTAAGCAAAGATAGCACCTGTTGGGAATTGCAAGGCCTCTCTTGTGGAGATTGTCTATGGTAAGGGCTTTGTTATAAAAGGCAATCCAAGCAAAGTAATTTATCTTAGGAATAATCCCTTTCCTCCAAATTGCTTTCCACCGAGGGTCCACAACAGCCTCACACGACAGAAGATCATAAGCGGACTTAACAGAAAACCGCCCATCCTGCGTGTTGCTCCAAATAATTCTGTCGTCTCTTATGACCGAAGGAATTAACACCGATTGGAGGACACTGTACAAGAAATTCACCTCATTATCAAACCCATCCACCGTCGAAAGTTTCCACCGAGGGGGAAGGGAACTCCGGTCAATGCAATCCGAAACCTTGAGATGACTGTTTGGATCAATCTGGGCCCTCAAGCCAGCCAAGTTCTGATTTACAACGAGAGCTTCATCTGTAGCCCACCTGTCTCTCCAAAAAGGATCGTGGATCCATCCCCCAAGATCCAACGAGCACCCCCGTTAATCACCGAACGGCCCCGAAGCACCGTCTTCCGTAAAGCCGAAGCTTCATGAGGAGACTCACCTTCCAGGAGAGAATTTTCCCCAAGATACTTTCTTTTAACTATATTGACCCATTTCGTCGGTGCATTAATAAGAATTCTCCAAGCATGTTTGGCAATTAAGGCAAGTGTTCATGAGCCCGGATCTTCTCAATCCCATGCCCCCTTGGTCCTTTCGAAGGCAAACCTTATCCCACGCCACCAGAGGAATTCTGGATTTTTCTTCGCTATCGAACCAAAGAAAATTCCTTTGAATCTACTCGATTTTGGAATGGATAAACACAGGAAGCATGAAAACAGACATGAAATAGGTGGGAATTCCTTGAAGACAGGCTTTGGTGAGGGTTGCCTTCCCAGCTTGAGATAGCAATTTGCCTTTCCAAGTGCTGAGTTTCTTATGAAGCCATTCCAAAATCGAATTCCGGATGTTCCCACCGCCTCGCCCATTGCAAACTAGCGGCAACCCCAAATAAGTTGCATGCAGGGAATCAATAGTGCATTCGAGGATTCTGGCAATGCGAATTTGCCTACGCAGAGGGGTATTAACAAAATAAATTTTGCTCTTCAAATAATTAACTTTTTGGCCAGAAGCCTTCTCATACCGGGACAGAATGCGCTTGATAGATTTGGCCTGAGTGACAGACGCTCCAATGGATATGAGCGTGTCATCCACAAACTATTGGTGAGTGACAGGATCAACTCTGGAAGTAGGCATAATGCCAAAAATCTTGCTTCGATGGAGGGCTTCATTCAAAGACCAGCTAAGGACCTCTGCCAAAAGAATGAATAAAATAGGAGACAGAGGATCACCTTGTCTGAGGCCGCGAGCACTCTGGAAGAATCCAGCGAGGGACCCGTTGATCAGCACAGAAAAGGACGGAGTGGAAATGCAACTGTTCACAAGGTCAATCCAGTGATGATGGAAGCCCAACTTGCAAAGGACAACACAGAGGAACCTCCTGTCCACTCATCAAAAGCTTTATTCATGTCTAGTTTAAGGAAAAGCGCAACATTCTTGGAACATTGGGCAGTATGGAGGGTTTCGTGAATAGTAATGACGTCGTCAAGGATGTTTCTACCCTTAACGGTGCTCCCCTGAGCTGAACCTACCAAAGAGGGGAGGAGGGATCTCAGACGATTGGCAATGGTCTTGGTAAGAATCTTGTAGAAAACATTGCAGAGGCTTATGGGACGATAGTCAGAAAAACTTTTGCAAGGGGCGACTTAGGAATGAGAGCTAGGAAGGTAGAGTTGAGCTTCGGATGGATGGATCTTGATGCTTGGATTTCTAAGATAGCCTCACAGACATCAGGCCCCACAACATCCCACATAACTTGAAAGAATCGGGGGAACCCATCAGGCCCGGGGGCCTTATCTGGTTGCATGGAAAAAAGAGCATCCTTAATCTCGAAATGGGAAAAAGGTTCCAGGAGTTTAATACTTGCCTCATGGGGGACTTTGGTAGGGAAATTAGCAAGCAAGGATTTCTGAACTTGGAGGACGCTATCAGGAGGAGCACCCAACAAATCCTGGAAGAAATCGACTGCTTCGCTTCGAATTTCCTCAATCTCCCTGGTAGTGCGCCCATCCTTACACAACACCTGTCTGATCTTGTTGGCCCCCCTGTGTCTCATGGTAGACGCATGGAAAAACTTTGAATTTGAATCACCGCTCTTCAGCCAGAGATCCCTGGACTTCTGACGCCAAAACGTTTCCTCACTGGCAAGAATGGAATGATAGTCCACCAGGAGGCTCCGTTCCTCCTCTCTGAGGCCTTCAGAATACCCTTCGACCTCCATATTTTCCTCTAAACTCTTCAAGCGCTCAGAGATGGACCTTTTAGACTCAAAAATGTTGCCAAAAACCTCCTTATTCCATGCCTTTAAGTTCTTTTTAATCATCTTAAGTTTTAGGGCCAGTATTTTGGACGCTGAACCAACCACCGTCACCTGCCACCATTTCGAAACCAACTGTTTGAAATCCTTGTGGGAAATCCACATGGACTCAAATCTGAAAGGGATCTTAAACCTAGGCCCGCCAGTGGCCTCTAATAGAATGGGATTATGGTCCGACCCGATTCTTGGCAAAGCTGAGAGAGTTGCAGCACCGAGGAAGGGAATAGCTTCATGGGAAATGAGGAACCGATCGAGCTTGACCTGGATGAGATTGCTCCCAATCCTCCTGTTGCTCCAGGTGAAGGACGCCCCCTTAAGTTCGATGTCTAGCAGATTATTGGACGAAACAAAATCTCTGAAATCCTCCATGCTATGACTGGCCAGCTCGCCTCCCTTCTTTTTAGAGGGATGAAGAGGGCAATTGAAATCCCCTCCCACAACCCACGGGAAGTCACTAAAACTTTCCCTCATCAGAGAGATGGTTTTCCACAACTCAGCTCGCTCCGAAGCAGAGTTCGAGGCGTAAACATTGGTCAAAATCCATGAAAAATTATCAACCTTGGAGTGAAACAGGACATTGATAGTCCTGCTGAAAGCCGATAGAAGACTACCCTTGACCTTGTCATAGTCCCACAGCACCATGAGACCGCCTCGAGAACCTATTGCAGGGCTGGAAAGGAATTTGGCCTTGGCCCAAATGGCCCCGGCAACCTTGATAGAGGCAGAGGCATCAAACTTAGTCTCCTACAAAATGAGGATGGATGGGTTAGACTTCTTTCGGAGATCGGCCACCACCCTACGTTTGGCCGCTCCGTTAAGACCTCTCACATTCCATGAGAGGATTTTCATCCTGGACATTTTAAAGACTTTCTTGCCTCCCTTTCCCCGCTCGGATGGGAGGTTTTGGGACAGGCGAATCACCCACCAGGGAGTCGAAATCTTCTTGAAAAAGCAACCACTGGGATCCATTTGCAATGTCTGCTACCGTTTCCTTATCCCTTCTTTCTTTGTTAGGAGGTCGCCCCTATTTTCTTTCACAACCAAAATCCACCCCTTGCTTCCGGCTTCTAGTGTTTCACGGACTAATGTTGCCATGTTGTTCGTCCCTCTTGCCCAACAGATACTCTTCCAGCAGGGACTCGGGAGGTTTCTGGTTTTGACAAATAGGGGAATCAGCCTGAGCAGACATACGGGAAGGAGACTGATCCTTTTCCACTTGAGGTTCTGGTTGGGAACTTGCATTGCATAGAACGACGTCCGACTCGAGGAGAACCCCAGAAGGATCTGGAGACTCAGGCACTGTCGCTACAGGGTGTTTCGATTGTTTTCCTTCTTGCTCCAGGGGGTTGCCAAAGCCCCACCCTTCATCCCCGGCTTTTGAAGAGGACAATTTGACTGAAGATGCCCCTGGGAACTGCACCGAGGGCAAAAGGCCGGTCTATTTTCGTAGTTAATGACTTGCTTATGAAGAACGGAGCCTCCAGACCGAAGAGTGATGGAGGATGGAAGGTTCGCCTCCAAATCCGCCAGGACACAGAAGCGAGCTTGGACAAATCTGGTTCGGGCCCGAGTGGGAGGGTCAATGGTGACCAACTCACCAATGGAACGGGCGATACCCCTGATAACATTTTCATGCCAGCAAAAAATGGGAAGGTTCGACAGCCTAACCCATATTGGGGCAATATTAATACTCTGGGTTTCGGGGTTAAAATCCATCCCCCACTTCCTGAGAAAGAGACTCCTGCGTCCCAGAAACCAAGGGCCCCCAGCCAAAATTTTACAGTAATCCTCCGCATTATTCAGCCTAATTGCGAAAAAACCCGGGATAGGGCAGCCACTCCATATGACCCGAGGTCCGCCATTTTCCTCTCGCCCACCTGCGGATGGTCTCCATATCGGGACGCCCTCCAATAAACTTCCCGATTAGGGTAAATTTTTCAAATTTGATGAAACTTGATAGGATTTCCTCCGGGATGTCCAGTTCATCCCCGAACGAAAAGAGGTCCTTAGTGAAAATACCATTTGGGGTTTCATAAGCCGCCGCCTCTCGCATACGATTTCTGTTGGCGTCTCTCCCTTTGTCAGCGGATCCTTCCCGCGTCTGCCTCCATCTTCGGGTAACTCCGTCGAGCCTCCATTCTCTGACTGCCCTCCCTCCGCCTTGCTGCGGCCCTCCAACTTGCCGGTGCCTAGGTTCACAGTGCTGGCGCTCCCGCTCCCGTGCCCTCCCGCCGCTACCTTCCCGCTCATCGCCGCTTCTCCTCTTTTCCAATAAATGGATATTATTATTTATCATAATGAAAGACTATTATAAATAATATTTATAATAAAAAGATATATATATTTTGGAGTAATACTTCTTATACACATCCGCCGTGAGGATTGAACCTAGGATATTATTGTTTATCCTAATGAAAGACTATTATAAGTAAAAGAATATTATTATTTATTCTAATAAAAGACTATTATAAATAAAAGAAAATTTATAATAAAAGATTGATAATAATATAATATTAATAACAAAAGAATGTTATATTTATTGAAAGGTTAATATTTTTTTGATACATAGGGGAATTGGCAACTACCTTTCCTTTTTGAACAACTGGTCATAGGGTCAAATCACATTGCCTTCGATCGTAGCATCAAATCATGGAGCTACCACTATAACCCCTACCTCGCCTCGGTAAAAATGGCCCAGAGTGAGGGAGACCCTCAATGGCTCGGGGTTGGTACCATCATCATCAAGTTGGCGCACACACACTCAGCGGATTCTAGTCAGACTACTACCTTTTCCCTAGAGTGGGCATACCCGCGATGTTTGAACCTAGGTCTCCTCTTGGTAAGTGCCCAACGTCTTACCAATCCACCTAGCCCTCACAGACTATTTATTAAAAGGTTATTATTTTCATTCGAATAAAATAATGGGCATAGGTATTATTTGAAATAGTAATGAAAACATTATTATATTGGTTATAATATGCATTTGCAGAATTTTGAAAGAATAATTATATTGGTTATAATATTAGTTTATGACATTAATTTGAATGAGCAATGAAAATAATTTATTATATTGGTTATAATATTGGTTTATGGCATTCATTTGAGATAGTAATAAAAATAATTTATTATACAGCTTATAATATTTGTATGCATTTGGGAAATTTATTTGAAAGAGTAATGAAAATAGTTTATTATATGGGTTATAATATTCATTTGCGACATTTATTTGAAAGAGTAATAAAAACAGGTTATTTTATTGGTTATAATATGCATTTGCAGTATTTATTTGAAAGAGTAATGAAAACAAATTATTGTACTGGTTATAAAATGCATTTGCGGCATTCATTTGATAGAGTAATGAAAATAATTTATTATACGGGTTATAATATTCATTTGCGGTATTCATTTGAAAGAGTAATGAAAACAAATTATTATATTGGTTATAATATGCATTTACGACATTCATTTGAAAGAGTAATGAAAATAGTTTATTATACATGTTATAATATTTATTTGCGGCATTCATTTGAAAGACTAATGAAAATAGTTTATTATACGATTTATAATATTCATTTGCGGTATTCATTTGAAAGAGTAATGAAACAAATTATTATATTGGTTATTATAATATGCATTTGCAGTATTCATTTAAAAGAGTAATGAAGATAAACTATTATATTGGTTATAATATGCATTTGCGACATTCATTCAAAAGAGTAATGAAAATAGTTTATTATATAGGTTATAATATTCATTTGCGACATTCATTTGAAAGAGTAATATAATGGATTATTGTATTGATTATAATATGCATTTGCGACGTTTATTTGAAAGAGTAATGAAAACATATTATTATATTGGTTATAATATGCATTTGCGGCATTCATTTGAAAGAGTAATGAAAACAGTTTATTATACGGGTTATAATATTCATTTGTGGTATTCATTTGAAAGAGTAATAAAAACATATTATTATATTGGTTATAATATACATTTGCGACATTCATTTGAAAGAGTAATGAAAATAGATTATTATATTGGTTATAATATGCATTTGCGATATTCATTTGAAATAGTAATAAAAACATATTTTTATATCAATTATAATATGTATTTGTGGCATTCATTTGAAAGAGTAATGAAAACAAATTATTATATTGATTATAATATGCATTTGCAACATTCATTTGAAAGAGTAATGAAAATAGATTATTATATTGGAAAGGCTATAGATTATGTTGAAAGGTAAATAACATAGTTTATATTGGAAAGGCTATAGATTATGTTGAAAGGTAAATAACATAGTTTATATTGAAAGTTATGGATTATGTTGTATGGAAAATAACATAGTTTATATTGAAAATGCTATAGATTATGTTGAAAGATAAATAATATAGTTTATATTTAAAGTTATTGATTATGTTTTATGGAAGATAACATAGTTTATATTGAAATTTATGAGTTATATTGTATGGAAAATAACATAGTTTATATTGAAAAGGCCAAAGATTATGTTGAAAAGTAAATAACACAGTTTTTATTGAAAGTTATCGATTATGTATGGAATATAACATATTTTATATTGAAAAAGTTATGGGTTATGTTTTATAGAAGATAATATAGTTTATTTGGATAAATAAAGGTATGAGATTTTGATTATTCTAAATAAAGGAACCATAGTTTATTTGGATAATTAAAGGTATGAGACTTTGATTATTCTAAATAAAAGAACCATAGTTTATTTGGATAATTAAATATATGGGGATTTGATTATTTTATTTAAATGAACCATAGTTTATTTGGATAATTAAAGGTATGAGACTTTGATTATTTGAAATAAAAAAAACATAGTTTATTTAGATAATTAAAGGTATGAGACTTTGATTATTTTTAATAAAAAATTTGATTATTTGCTTAATTAAGAAGTGAGTCCTTAGTTATTTGAAATAATGGATTTTGGAAGGATTTGATTAAAGATGTTTTATGATCTAGTTGTGTTGTTGAAATGACTCTTTTAAGTGAATAAGAGATAAGAATGGAAAAAAGAATTCTTATGAGATCAACTAGATAGTAGATGGTGGAATGTTTTAATTAAATTTGTATAGTTGCAATTTGATGGTTGATTAGTTAAGAGTATGGGCTCTTAGCAGAACTAAATGGAAGGATTCCTATGTAAAAATCTAGTACTGATGTTATACATTAGACCCTTTTAAGGGGGGTACTACTCCTGTAATAGACTAGGAGTAAGGAGCTACTCTTAGCGAAGGAATTGTAGAATCTATTATGTAGATTAAACTAGCAATTCATGGTAAAGACATGGGAACTATGATTTTTTATGTATTGTATTGGTATATGTTTGGAAGAAAGGATTATGGGATCCCTTGTATTAGTGAAGATCAAACTTGTGCAGTAAAGAAAACAATTGAGGTTAGGTTTTCTCATAAGGGTTTTCCCAAGATAAATATTATGTTATGGGTATTGTTTATCTCTCTTTAGATCTTTATTTCATTGTATCCTTGTTAGTGGTTTTCTATATTTGTTTTAATTAGATGCTTTGTGGATATTATTCTTTGCTTTTTTTATTTAGATAAAATTAGCCTTGTCTTTATAGAACTTAGAAAGGACCTAGGAGAGTAGGATCTCTTAGGGTGAACTTGGAAAGGACCTAAGGGATTAAGATCCCTTAGGGTGATGGTAACTAAGGAAACTAATTGCTTACATCGAAGTTAAGATAGCTTATCATGAAGATGAGATGGATAGCAAAACTTATAGTATGCATAGCATACCTACACAGATAAAGTTGTGCATGGTATGGAAATGTATGTATACCTTTGATTGTATTGAAGGTAATAAGTTAGCTCAATGAAAATATGAGATGGATATCTTATTTGTAGTATGTATACTATACCTACACAAATGAACTTCTATAGGGTATAGAGTATAATGTAATCCTTATTCAATTGAAATATTTATTGTACACAATTAATAGATTAACTTAATGTATGTGCTAGTTTTAGTGTTGTTTGTGTTAGCTAAAAAAATCTAACTGTATCAACCCCAAGATGCACGCCCCGCTCTTTTACTCTACTTGCAATGTTATTAAAAATCCAAGATGAAATGGAAGACAAGGAAAAAGCATATAACATAGAAATAATAAAGATGGATCTCTTTATTCGTATTGAAACTTGGTTACATGTCGATACCTCTTAGGGATACCCATTTCGATATAATAAGGTTAAAAATAGGCAAAGAGTGCCCCTTTCACGAAGAGGTGGTGCACTTATAAAGGCTTCCCAATTTCGCAAACAAAAAATGTATGAGGGATTACAGATGCCTCCTTCTCCAGGTCTATTTCCTAGAGGGATCCCTTTTGCTCTCGTATGTTGCAGATTTTGTTCGATGAACCTATGGCCCTGTAAGAAATGAAACAACAACACACACTTAGATGTTCAAGATTGCCTCCTCGAATGAGGTTTTTAGTAATAAAATAACTTAATAGAAATATGATGAAAATATGCTATGAAATCATGTAAATATATGCTAATGATATGAAAAAATGAAGAAACAAAATAAAAGAAGCTATGTCTAAAACCTAAGCTAAGCCTGTAGGCCACTGTCCAAGATAGCGATCGCTAAGGTAAACCTTGCTCTCTTTACCCCAAAGCTATGGGTCAAAGCCTGTATCTGATGTTGAAATAATAGGTGTTATGCTCTTCAATCCGTCAGGGCTTCGTCATACACATGATCTCTAAGGGAACTCTCCAAGTCTCGAAATCTCTAAAAGGTCAATTCTTTGATAAAAGATCTCTTTTTCTCTCTCTATATGTCCCTTTTTTTGTGCTCTTAGGCTTACACCTTTTATAGTGTGAAACCCTAGGTCTATGTCCAAGCCCTAGAAATGAATTTCTCATGCGTAGTGTAAGTTAGCATGAGAGGCTTCTTGTCTTTTCTATGTTTGGAAGCCAGTTAACTAAAATATAACTACCAACTTGAGTCTCCTATGCAAACTAGTCAGTAGCATGAGAATATTTTGTCCTTTGTTTATGTTTGGAGGTCAATTAACTCAAGTCTAAATGAAAACTCAAGTATCCTATGTGAACTGGTCATGAAAAGGAATGCTTCTTATGGCTTAGCCATTGTCGTCTACAATGACTAAGATTTGGTTTTTGTCACCTGCACTGGCTAAGGTTTGGCCGCTCTAGGCTTGAGTGGCTAGGATCTGGCCACTCTTGGCTTGAGTGGCTAGGCTTGGATGGCTTGAAAAGGCCCCAAATGAGTGGTGAGAACCACTATTGATGCTTGGAAATTCTAATATTATGTCATATGATCTTATGAATGTGTCTATGTGAGTAGCTCCCCTAAGCATGACACGATTTATGTGTCTACAAATGCCCCTTTTTGCGTTGCACTATGTGGAAAACACAACACTGAGCAAAAATGTAGACTGATATGTTTGTAGGGTGTATGGTAATCAATGGTATGATCAACACTGGATGGCCCAATCATGCAAGATGGCACGCATCCTTTGAATCATTGCCTCAATGTTCGGAGGACTTAGCTTAGTGGATTAGGCATGTTAAATTGCACTCATTCTTCAAACTCAATCGGGTAGCTTTAGCTATTACAATAATTTTGATCGGTAGGAGAGCTACAATTGAAGATGTCATGTTTGCTTATGTTCCCAACAAATAAGGGAAATTTATGATTGTTGTATGCAATTATTCGTAGGACAAACATGATTTTGCTATGATCGAGTGACCTTTTGTTGATTTTGATATGGTCAATCTGTTAGATTTGCATGATGTTGGAACTTACTACATTTCTTGACATACTCATAGCAGTCCCTTTCCATGGTGGGCCAATAGTAACCCATTCTTAAGATGCACTTAAATATGGCCATGCCACTGAAATGCCCTCCACATGTGTCGTCGTGAGCTTGCAAAATTGCCCAGGATGCTTCCTGGGGCTCAAGACAATAGAGTAATACTTTATCATATCCTTGTCTGTAGAGGATTTATCTTAGCAAGATGTATCTTGTTGCTTTCTATTTGAACGTTCACCTTTCATTATGCGACAAACCTTGAGGTACTATTCCAAGTTTCAGGAAGTCCCGTAGTTGGGAAAGCTAATCCTGATAAGCCATGGCTTCTATAGAAAAGACAACTTGCTCTTCCTGTATTTTTGATCTGGTGAATGTGGATTGAGGAACAACTCTATGGTGTATGGTTGCACCACACTCCACAGGTTCTTGGAAGATCAAAGACCCCCAAGGTACCATTTGTAATAAATATCTAGCTACGAAGGACCAATCCTGATTTGGCTCGATGTTGATCATGTTGACTGATTCTTGATTGTCAAAAAGCTTCACGACGTATTGCTAAGTGCGAAAGCACTTTCACATGAATGGTTGTAAAATTAGCAGATGGATTTTGAGGGATTAAGGATCCCAAATAGGTCATAGTGCCTACAAATCTATTCGACATACGAGATATTGCCTCGATGTCATACCATTCCACCCAGGCTAGATAGGTGTCAACAAGTTCCTTGTAAGTCTTTAGGAGTGGGCACCTGCATTAGAATAGTCCTTTGACCTGGTTTACTATGAGTAAGGAGTCACCAAAGATATTCAATCTTTTAATGCCCATTGCTACGGTTGTTTGGAGTCCCGGGATCAATGCTTCATATTCTGTATTATTTTTTATGCATGGGAAGTCTAGTTTGAATGATAAGGGCAATGGAATGCCCTGTGGTGTGATAAAGACAATCCCTGCTCTGTCCCCTTGTTCACACTTCAAACCATCGAAGAACAATGACATGTATCTTTCTTTCTTAAGTTCTTTTAGTTCTTATGAATCTAATAATAAAAATACCGCATCATCAGGCAATTCTATGGTGAGAGGCTTGTTATCCTGAAGAGGTACCTCTACTAATTTATCTGCTATGACTTGTCCCTTGATGGAATTTTGGCTTACAAACTCTAGATCAAATTCTGTCAATAGCATGATCCACTTTGCGGTACGTGTATTGTGATATGTCTTGCTCATCATGTATTGCAAAGGATTTTGTTTTGATATGACGTAGGTCGTATGGCTCAACATGTAGTGTCATAACTTTCGAGTTGCAAAGACCACTGCTAAACATAACTTTTTGACATACGCATATCCTAGCTCATAACTCACCAAGGTTTGACTAATGTAATATATGGCTTACCATTTGTCTTGTGCATTCTTCTGGGCTAACATGGTACCCAATGCAAAATTAGTAGCTGATATATATAGTAAAAATAGTATGTTTGGCCTTGGTGGAGCCAATAATGGTGGTGTTGCCAGATAAGTTTTGATCTCTACAAAGGCTTGATGGCATTCTTCATCCCAATGAAAGGGGACTTCCTTGCGCAACAACCGATTCATAGGTCGACATTTATCTGATAATTACGTGATGAATTTTTTGATGGATGATATCTTGTCTTATAGGCTCCACAACTCCTTAATGTTGGTAGGGGCGGCCATTTCTAGTATAGCCTTTACCTTTGCAGGACCAACTTCAATGCCTCTCTTGGATACGATGAATCCCAAAAGCTTGTCAAAAGTTACACCAAATACGCATTTCTTAGGATTCAATCAGACATTGTATTCTATGAGGTGATCAAATATTTGTCTAAGGACTTCAGCATGCTCTTGCCGCAATAGGGATTTTTCCAGTAACTCATCCATTTAATCCTCCAATATCTTATGCATATAGTAATGGAATATGTATGTCATGGCCAGTTGATATGTGGCACCAACATTTTTTAGATTGAATGGCATCACTCTGTAATAGAATATCCCCCATGGAGTAATGAAAGCAGTTTTATATTGATCTTCAGGCTTAATTTGGATCTATTTATATCTAAAAAAACCATCCATTAGGGAGAGCATCTCATGACATGCGATTGCATCTACAAGAGCATATATGTTTTGGCAACATGAATGAATCCTTTGGTGTTGCTCTATTTAAATCTTTGAAATCCGTGCATATACAGGACTTTTCCATCGGGTTGCCCCATGGGTACCATGTTTGATACCCACTTAGGATAGTCAATAGTAACTATGAATACTGCATCCAGTAGCTTTTGTAATTCATTCTTCACCATCAAAGCGATGATTGGATGCATTTTCCTCAACTTTTGCTTAACTAGCTTATTCATGGGATCTAATGAAAGGTTGTGAACGACTAACTTTGGATATCTCCCTGGCATGTCTTTGTAAGTCCAAGCAAAAATGTTTGGCCTCTCTTTGAGGAGAGGAATTAGGATGGCTTGTTCCTCTAGAGATAGAATTTCTTCAAACTTGAATTTTCTTGGTTGGGTAGGATCATCGTTGATGTCCACCTCAAAAGTCACTTCTATAGCCATATGTGACCCATCCTCTAGTTGATGAGGCATGGATATCAAATGAATGTCATCAACGAAATTGACAATATCTATTGACTCAAGTTCCAAACCAACATGGAAGACGTCATATGCACAAGCTCATGCAAAATGGAATGGTTGTAACATCTCTTCATTGGGGAAGATGTATTCAGGATCTATGGGTGAATTAGCACAATATCAATCAATAGCCTTTATATCAAGATGCAATGATTTGGCAGGATCTATTGGATTATGAAGTGGAGTGGTCAAATCAATGGAGATCATGTTTATAGATGGAATTAAGTCTCCAGGACCACATGGGTGTAATCTTGTCTCAGGGGTTTCCCTTCCATACTCGCAATGAGGTTCTAGAGGAATGGTAATTTTTGGACCTAGCCCATGATTAGGGTGGACAATAGGTTATTAATCTCTAATCACTCTCTAAATGTAGGCGGAGGGGGATTGACCATCTGATGAATAGCACCTAGGTCAACAGGTATCCCCAAAAATCATAGATGAAGGTCTATGGCATAGAGTGCCACCTTTCTCTCTACTAGCTCATTTACTTGTCATAAGTGGTGAGGTCTAAGATAAGCCATATCAGTCTCATCCTCAAAGTCATCATCACTTATCCAAAAATTGTTAGCATTGGTATGCGACCCTAATACAAGGGGCTCATGTCTTAGCCCTAAGTAGGCCATCTTTGTTTCATCTTCATATTCTTCATCACTTATGAAGAATATTTTTGCATTTGTCTCTTACCCCAAAGTTAGGTTTTGATGGCTCAGGCCTAAGTAGGCTCTTTTTGCTGAGTCTTTTGATTCATAGTCACTTTCATCTGATGTACATCCACTCTCATCGTGGATGGACCATGTGAATATTTGTAAATAGCGAGGCCCCTGATAGGCTAAACCATGTTGTGCCTCATCATAACTTACTTCATATCCATTCTCCTCATCCCACAAGTTGTACCCTGCTAGGGTGGAATCAATTGATATGTTTGGATGATAAATTTTAGGTGGTAATATGTTTACCGTGTCCACTTGTCTGTTGCTCAAATTTCCTATTCTTAGGGGATGATAAGAAATGAAATCAATTTATTCTCCTAACCCTAAGCTTAATCTATCCAATGCTACTGCAAGAGAGTCATCTTGACCTTTGATATAATAGCCTAAGCCAAATATGTCAGAGGGAAGCTGATATTATGGCTCGTATGATCGCCTGTGCCCCTAATCATATATGTCAAGGCCATAGCCATGCCAATGGTAACACTCAAAGTATCTTAGAGAAAACTCAAGGTTAGAGAGGTAACGAACATTAACCGTGAATAATTTGTTATTGTCCTCTTCTATATCTAAATATTTATGGGCGTAGTCGAGGATGACATAGATAAAATTGGTTTGGTTAGGATGGATTTCGAGTGGAACCACTGTCCCAACTAGCGGCCTCAAGTCCTTAGGCCTTCCCATGTTTTGTGCAGACTCAATGATAGGCGTAAAGGTAATGTTCTATACAAGGTACTCCCCTATGCTTGTGATTGCCAAGTGTATTGATCCATGCGATGTAGATGACTCTACGGATGACACTGGCGAATCAGTGTGGTAATCACTATTTTCATCTAGCTCTTCTTCTTCCATAGGGCTTGGAATTTAGGCAATGGCTATAGTTGGCACTTCCTTGGGCCTTTACTCCTTGACTAAGGGCGCCTTTAACTTTTGATTGTCTTTTGGTTTTGACATTGATGGTAATTTAGAAGCATTAACTATGATTCTAACTACTTTGAGTGCACCAAGAGGTGTTCAAGTGCATGGGTCTTTTATTACCCCTTTGTCTTCGTTATCCACTTGTGTGGTTTGGGATGAAGGTGCTACATACAGGTGGGTAGAAGGGATTATAAACTCTCTTGGAATGTCCACCTGATTGACGTATTTAAAAGGCTCTTCATAGGCCAGAACCACATAGACTTTGTTCTCATACACATACTTGACACACTGGTGCAAGATCGAAGGCACACACTTCAGGCCCTTATCCAAGGGTGCCTTAAGAGGATGTTGTATTGCATATATCCTTCCAAGATATGACACATCACAGTGATGGTCTTGTGCCCCACCTTGATGGGTAGGACTATAGTTCCCACGGTATTGCATAAAGCATCACTAAAATCTCTTAATGTGTAAGCTCCTGGAACAATATTGGACTTGGGGATCTTGAGGTGCTTTATTGCAGTTGTTGTGATAATGTTTATTGATGAACCTGTATCAACCAAAACCCTCTTGAAAGGTAATTTATTGAGTGTCGCTACAATGTTTAGTGGAGGGTCTGGTAAGGCAACAGGAATTGTCTTAATCTCATGGTCATAGAATCAGATTACAGGTTCTTATAATTCTTGTACTTGTCCCACAAAGTGAGTGAATGCATTCATGTCTTGCGGTTGGAGCTCAATTGTCCTTAAAATATCCATTAGAGTCTCCCTATGCTTTGGTATTGTTATATGAGCTCATAAATGGATAACTTAGCTAGAGTTGTTTGTAGGTTTTGCTCCAATCTACTCCAGATAGTCACCACAGGTCGTATTGGTGGACCTGGAAGGTTGTCTTGCCTTTGCCTAGGATCATTTGGGATGTTCATGGGAGCTACAGGAGGTTGTGGTTGACCATACCACCTAGTCCTTGTTGATATGTTAACAATCTCAACCATCCCAATGCATCTGTGGGTAAGTATATCAGCTCAAAATTGATTGAATTGGGACCCTTGCTCTCTAGGGTCCTCATTATTGGGTAATGGTTTTCTATATATACCCATGTCTCTGTTATCGGGGGCCAGTGGGTTGTCAACTTTGAGTTCTCCCACCTTAATCATGTTTTGCACTTGATGCTTAAACCCGACACAAGCCTCAATGTCATGCCCCGGTATCCTGTGATAAGGGCAAAATTGATCTTCCCTATATCCTTTTGGCTTAGGATGGTTGGGATCTATAAGAGGTATATCAAAAAATTTGATCCTCCTGGCCTTGCTCAACTGATTAAATATTGATTGCATTGATTCTGTTAGAGGCATGAAATAACGAGGCGACTTGCGTTCTTGATTTCTTCCTTGATTTTTCTTTTGGTCGTAATTAGCTGGTGGGGGATGTGCTTGATAGTTTTGGGGTTGTTGTGCACCCCCATCCTTGGGTGTAGCTAATACGACTTGATTGACTGGAGCAGGGTTGCCCTGCTTCTATTTATACTTGTCATTCTTACCATTCTTGTTCCACTCCTTTTTTTTTCAGAGTTTAATGGTTTCGTCATATACTTTTATTTCTTTGATGAGCTTGGCATGTGCCAAAGCTTGCTCAAACGAAGGATACTACTAAATTTTTAGAAAGAGGGAGATGTGTTTAGAGAAAATTTTTGTGAACATACAAATGTTCTCTTCTGTGGGAACGGAGAATGATAATTTTACCATGACTTTTCTTCATCTATTCCCATAATCCATTACTGGCTCATCATCATACTGTTTCAAGTTAGCCAGGTCTAAAAGGTTCACCTTCTTCTTAGCACCAAAGGAGAAATGCTTTAGGAAAGCGTTTACTAGTTGTTCAAAGTTGGTTATGCTATGCTTAGGTAGTTGGTTGAACCATTGAGTGGCAACACCTGAAAATTTCATTATGAGTGTTCTTAGCATGAGAGCGTCATTGTATTCAATATGAAAATAGGAATTGATAAAATTGGTGACATACTCATGTGCATCCTCTTCACCCTTAAAATTTCTTAACCTAGGCATCTCAAAGTGCTTAGGATATAGAGGGCTAGGGATAGATGGGCACAATGGTTGGTTGTGTATTTTGCTCAATGTTGGTGAGTTTCTAGCTGCCTCTTGTTTCTCAAAGGTTTTCATATTTTTAGCAAGATATTGAAATGCCTTTGATGCACGGATTTCCTCCTCTTGTAAGCCTATTCACATTGGCAATAGATGTAACTCTCTATCCATTTGATTTGTTCCATTTTCCTCCCTCCTACGAGGGGACTCAGGATTGTGATCTTGGTTTTTTGTGTTTGCCCTTCCTCCATTAGTTGGATTTTGTTCATGATTTGGTGGGGGATTTCATTATGGGTTATCTTGTCTAGTGTGCCTCTCCTTAGGTGAGTCGGTGTGTCTAGTTATTTTGTGGTCACCGCCATTTGTCTATAAATTTTTAAGAGATAACCACTCAGCCTACTCTCTTAAACGCTACTCATGTTGGTGTAAGAGTCTTTCTCTTTGTTTATCTTGTTCCAAAGATTCCACTAGCTCTCGCTTCTTACGTAATGTACTTTCTAATCGCTAAATTTGGTCAGTTTACGTTGTTACAGAAGACTCATATTTATATGACTCTGTTCTTGTTGTCTTGACTCGTAGATTCCTCAAGGAGGTTTCTATTGTATTTGTACTCTTGCTATCTAATGTGACTTGTTCAGTGTACTGTTGAGTATCCCTATGATCATATTCCATGCATCTACTATGGGGTCACTCTGAGGTACCCCCAAATTGAGAGATGTGTTTAGAAGTAACAGTTCGTGAGCTTCCAGATGTAGAGTTCTCAGTGGCCATGATTCTTTGAGTTGGTCATGTAGGAAACCGATCCAACCCGTCTAGTTGTCTTGTTTTCCATGGCTAGTCCCATGGGGTGCCATTCACTCCTATGAGGTCATAGTCTACGACAATATTTCCTTTTGTGTGAAGGTTTTATTCTATTTGATTCCCATGGCTAGATGTAGCTTTATTTTCTAGCCCTTCAGTAGTGAAACCTGTTTCATATGTTTCTTGTGAATCTTGAGGTGTTGCAATTCTTGTTTGCCTTCTTGATGAAGAGGGATTTATGGTAACATGTTTTCTCCATGTGGATGGAGATATAGCAGTCTCGTCATCTCTATGTGAAGAATGAGTCTTCTAACCTTCTTTATGCCCATGTGAGGAGGAAGCCCTTGAAGCTTCCTCACATATTTGAGATGTTTCTATGTGTTTAGAGGAGGCCCTTGAGGTCTCCTCATGTCTCCTTGATGAGGATGGCTATGAAGCCTCTTTTTGTTCATGTGACTTTGTTCCATGATATGGTTCGTTACTTGGGGTTTCTCGAGGAGATCCCCTAAGGGTTGAATTATCACCCCTCAAGCTCACGGAGCTACGTCTCACAGTCTTACGGGTGGGTCATTCAATGTTACTATGACTCTGCCTATGGGTATGAGTTGCTTCAGTCTCTCCCTCAATGTTAGACCGAGGGTGCTTAATTCTTGTTTTGACCATGTTGTCTATGAATTGATATTTTGAGTTGCAATTTAGGAATAACCACACAATACCAAACAAATGTTTATCTTTATTAATTATTTAAGTGTGCCCTAAACTATTTGGTGTGTTTTGATGTGTTGTTATTTTGATTTCTTGCTCTTGTTCTTGGATTAAGAATGAGAAGACTCATCCATAGTGACAATCAAGTACACCCATGCCAAACATGATTTTATCAAAAGAAGCTAAGGTACACCACTGAAGACCTAGTGGGGGGTTCGCCTAACTCTTCCACTTTGAACCAATGATTGTTCCAACAGTGGAAGACAGTTTGAGCACAAGTAACTTAGTGTCACTATAAATAAGTTTCCCAATCCATTTATAGGAAGCTCTAGGGGGTAAACCAATGGAAGGAGATGAATTCCAACGTCATTGGACTGAATTGAAGGTTGGTGATGAAATCCAACTCTCCAATGTTTAAATGATACGTGCGTGTGTGGTGTTCATTTTAAGCTTGCATAACATAAAGTGCATCATATAGCAACAATGAATCTTTTATATATGTCTAAGTGCAAAAATATGTTTCAATATTTAGAAATATGCATGAACTACTATGATTTGTATGAGCGCACTTTATTTTGTGTAGCTATGGCCTCTAGCAGGGCCTCAAAGCAAGAAAAAAACATACAATGTCTAGCACATTGGATTCTAGGGCAAAATTTTTAGGCATAAGTCGTTGTTCCTAGCAATGCCTAGTGGAAAATTTAAAAGAAGATCTAAGATATGCGAAATGCTTAATTCTTTCTGCTTTTATTCTTTCAATTTCCAAAAATAAATGTGCATTAAGTTCTCTATTTTATACACACAAAAGCAGATATAAAGTTGTAAGATATCAGACAAGCTATAACAACCTTTGATCCAGCTTAGAGAGTTGATGTTTTGACCTCTTCTGCACTCCAATTCTGGTATCTATCGACTAGAGCCGCTGGTTCGTGGTCGATGTAGCCCAGAGCGACTAAAGCTCTATTGGCCGTTGTAGCTCAGAGCGGCTAATTTTTGGCCATTGTAGCTGAGATCAGCTAGACCTGCACATAAAATTAAGTTAGTATTTTGACAAGTGAAAAATTAGTGGTGCTCCCACTATGGTCGCCATCTGTAGCGACCTCGAGATGCACGCCCTGCTCTTTTACTCTACTTGCAATGTTATTAAAAACCCAATATGAAATGAAATACAAGAAAAAAGCATATAACATAGAAATAAAAAATATGGATATCTTTATTCGTATTGAAACTTAGTTACATGTCGGTCCCTCTTAGGGATACCCATTTCAATACAATAAGGTTACAAATAGGTAAAGAGTGCCCCTTTCACGAAGAGGTGGTGTGCTTATAAAGGCTTCCCAGTTCTACACACATAAATGTATGAGGGCTTACATATGCCTCCTTATCTAGGTTTGTTTCCTAGAGGGATCCCTTTTGCTCTCGTATGTTGTAGATTTTGTCTGATGAACCTGTGGCCCTGTAAGAAATGAAACAACACACACTTAGATGTTCGAGATTGCCTCCCCGGATGAGGTTGTTAGTAATAAAATAACTTAATAGAAATATGATGAAACTATGCTATGAAATCATGTAAATCTATGCTAATGATATGAAAACATGAAGAAAAGGAATAAAAGAAGCTATGTCTAAAACCTAAGCTAAGCCTACGGGCCACTGTCCAAGACAACGATCGCTAAGGTAAATCTTGCTCTCTTTTCCCCAAAGCTATGGGTCAATTCTTGTATCTGATGTTGAAATAATAGGTGTTTTGCTCTTCAATCCGTCAAGGTTTCGCCATACACGTGATCTCCTAGAGAACTCTCCAAGTCTCAAAAGCTCTCCTTAATGACCAATATTGATAAAAGATCAATTCTCTGATAAAATATCTCTTTTTTCTCTCTCTATATGTCCTTTTTTTGGTGCTCTTAGGCTTGCACCTTTTATAGTGTGAAACCCTAGGTCTATGTCCAAGCCTTAGAAATGAATTTCTAATGCGTAGTGTAAGTTAGCATGAGAGGCTTCTTGTCTTTTCTATGTTTGGAAGCTAGTTAAATGAAATATAACTGCCAACTTGAGTCTCCTATGAGAACTGATCATTAACATGAGAAGCTTTTTTTCTTTGTTTATGTTTGGAGGTTAGTTAACTCAAGTCTCCTATGTGAACTGGTCATGAAAATAAATGCAAAGTTACTCCCGATCACCTTTATTGATTGCCGATTGCCACTTTCACCTATGATTAGATTGTTTGTCGATAAAACTGCTTCTTATGGCTTAGCCACTATCATCTATAGTGACTAAGATCTAGCCGTTGTCGCCTATTTCAGCTAGGGTCTGGCTGCTCTAGGCTTAAGCGTCTAGGATCTTGCCACTCTTGGCTTGAGCGGCTAGGCTTGGATGGCTTGAAAAGTCCAAAAATGAGTGGTGATAACCACTATTGATGCTTGGAAAGTCTAATATTATGTCATATGATCTTATGAATGTGTCTATGTGAGCAGTTCCCCTAAGCATAACATGATTTAGGTGTCTACACTAACAACCCCTTAGATTGTTGGGGTTTTTACATCTAGTACCAGAGTAGTAAGGCGTAAGGCTAGATGCTTTTGTAAAGGAAATCTAAGAACAATGGACTAGAGGCTTCCTTGGAATGTGCTAAGGTTTAGGTATCTTCCTATTCAGGCCCTTACTTAGTTAATCTAAAATGTGGGAAGACCTTGAACTATGATTTTATTTGAAATCTAAGTACATAGTCATATACTATGAGCTTCTCTCGATTGTATCTAGGTATGATGGACTAGAAGCCAGAAAATAAGCTAAAGTATTACTTAAGGATTGATCTTAGAAAAGGTAACTCTACTCTGGTATAGTATCTTGCGTAAATCAAGCATAAACTTAGCCATTAATGAATGAAATGAGATGAAATGAGTTAGTCTATAAAGATAAAATAACTCTAGTCCTTGGTAGTTAAGTAGAATGACACCTTGTAGAAAAACAAGCATGACCCAAAATGCTATCAAAAGGGTAATAATGGTCGTAGCTTAGATGATCTTATAGATATACAAGTGTGGCATGATCATTATTGATCTAAGTTAGTTATGAGAGATATAACTAACCTTTGGAAAGTACAATTGAAAGTAATCCAATACCTTGGTGTGGTAAAGAGAAATGACATCAAGATAAGGAAGAAAGGAAGAGGATCTTCTCAGAATCTAGGGCTAGCTAGATATGATAAAGCTAAAGCTAGATCCCAAAGGAAAATTTTGGAAGAAATTTCAGTAGAGGTAGAAAACCTCACAATTGTAGTTTAGTTACTACAAGAAAAATTGATTAATAGAGGGAACAAATGAACCAATGAAAGCAATGATTGGAAATTATTAATCAAGTTCCTAGAATGAAAATTCTAAAGTAAACAAGAGGAAATTCCTACTACAAAATATTATGAAGGTAAAGCTCGTTTAAAGGTAGATTTAGACAAGGATCTAAATAATATTAGGGTATCCAAATAAATTGGTAAAATCAACCAAGGTATGGTTGTGCGATTTGGAAACATATCTTTTTTTGAGAAATTGCTCATCAGTGACCCAACTAGTGGGGTTACCTTTTATGTGTAATATATAGCTTTTTAATGATGGAATAACTTCAAATCTAACAATGAAACTATAGAGAAATGGTTTTGTTCAAACTATAAATAACAATCATGATAGCTTATTTGCAAAGCGTGTAGTATACCTACCTACACAAAAGGTACTTGTGTATGGTATTGATTTCTTATTTGAAAAGTGCATAGTATACCTACATAGATGATACTTATGTATGGTATTGATTGCTTATTTGTAAAGTGCGTAGTATACCTACATAGATGGTACTTGTGTATGGTAAAGAGATGAGTGTATCCTTAATAAGTTTTTAAAAAGAATGATGATTCACAATAGAGAAGGAAACCTAGGAAATTATAGGATCCCTTAGGGAGGAACTATGAATAACCTTGATTAAATGATTATTTAGAAGCCTAAACTAGATAGGAATACAAACATATAGTGGTTTTAAGTAAGCATAGTTATCATAGTAAAGATGAGATAGATGACTTTAACTATCTCATCGATAAGATGAGATATATGGATAGAGTCAGCTCATAGTGAAGATGGGATATATGGCTTAAGCTAGCTCATGAGGATATGAGATATATACCTTAAGTTAGCCCATCATAAGTGAAACAATTATTCTTGGCTAATTTGTGAAGAACATATGCTTATACTGAGAGGAGGGAGGTGAACAGTATAATAAAACTTTTTACTTCTCAATCCACATGATAATGTCAATAGTAATAAATAAAAAATCATTACACAAAGCATCACACACATGAGAGACATGATTTAACATGGTTCATCCAATGTGGGCTACGTCCACGAAGAAAATATTTCACTTAAATTTTCTCAATAAATTTCTTGGGAATCCTTCCCTATTACAATTTTTATGGACCTCTATCCAAAGGAGACACCAATCCCCTAATCAAGTTCATGTATATCTATCCACAAGAGACACCAATCCCCTTAGCTAGTTTATGGATCTCTATCCATAGGAGAACTCCTCCTCTGCTCTGGTTGGTGATCCTCTAGAAGACTACTACCTCTACTACACTGGCTTGTGGATCTCTATCCACAAAAGACTCTATTCTCACTCAAAATATCTTTGTCCTCACTATCTAGGCTAATGTAACTATATCCACTAGAGACTACTATCCTCTGCTCTGTCACCTATAAATCTTGATCTTACTCTATTCTATATTTGTCTCATATCTGTATTGAACACTATCCTCTGCCCTACACAAATCTGCTCAATATCTATCTGTGATTTACACTAAACATAGTCCTTAATTCTAGCACAAATCTGCTTAATCTCTATCTCTAATATGGCATAAACTTGTCCTCAAATCTATCCTCAAACCTTAACACAAAGCTTGACTCAATCACAAATCAACTCTGCTAGATCTTCCCAAAACCTTAACTCAATATTTGAATAAATCAATCAATCAACTCTACTCACAAGTCTTCTCAAAGACTTGCCTCAAATCTGTCCACAAGTCCTCTCTAGAACTTGCTCAATCTGCTCAACAAGTCTTCACCAAGACTTACCTCAACTCTACTTTGTAAGCTTCCACAAAAGCTCACACAAATTTATCCTTAAGCTTTCACAAAATTTTTCTCAACTCAAATCAATCTATCACAAAAAACCTCTTTCAATTTCTTTCTCAAATCAATTCAGAATATAGAACAATTTGTTTCATAGAATTTGAACTTTCACTTCAACACTTCCAATCAACTAAGCCCAATCAACTCCACTTAACCAATCACTCAAATGAAATCTTAGTCAACAATGCTTATCAAACAAACCTCACATAACAATGATACTCATGATCTTTCACAAACTCTAATCATGCACATGAAGGCTCACTCAAATATTTCCAACAATGCTTATCAAACAAGGTTTCTAGCATCAACTTTCATTCCAAAAACCCTCATCAATCAATATTGGATTTCTCAAAACCAAACTCAACAATGCTTATCAAAAAATCCTTTTCACTCCAAATTAGCATTCATAACATCCAATAATATTTCACTCACAAGGAAGATATACCCATACCTTTTGTTTGATGAAGCTTGACCTCAAAACCTATCTCAATCACAATCAACTCTTTGCCACTCTCAAAGGTTAGGTAACAAAATCTTCACTCAAAAATTCACTTAAATGATTCCTCAAAATATTTCACCATACATAGCATAAGATCTCAATTACACCTTATAAACTCCACACTTTAAAAGATTAGCAAAAACCAAGTAAATCACTTCAACAATAACTTTTCATTAATCACCTTATTACTCCTCTTAATTAATTAACACCTTTATATTTAAAATAAAATATAACTCCTCTTATCCCCTTATTACTCCTAAAAGGATAATTTAATTTTTAACTTAACCAAAACCTTATATCTCCCTCTTTAATTCATTACCAACCACCTTAGCACTTAACAAAACCCTCCAGTGCACGTTCCACAAATTCCGCCTAGCAAAAACCTTAATAAAAATTAAATTTCAATTTGCATACCTTTTGCTTTGGCAAAATGTCCTCGATGGGTTTTGAACTCCCACCTTTCCTCCTCCAAGAGCCTTAGCGCTTCAAGCTAGCGTCGCTTGGGCTATGTGCCCTCACGTGGTCTAAAAGGCATGCCCCGATGCCTTTATCTTCTTCCCTTCCATGAAGTGCAAACAAAAACCACTTCCCTCTTCAGCAAAATGAAGCGCCTATGATTCAAACTCGGGTCTAGCATTCCCCGAACGCTTTATCGCAGCCCCTAGTTGCCAACTGAGCTACAAATTACTTTGGAATATTTTTTGCACTCCCCTATTACTTGTCCTCTCCTCTACATCCAACGAATTAAAACACATGCAAATCTCTTATGGCGCACAAACTCTTTGCATAGGCTTCGATTCACAAGGATGATTAATGCCAAGGTTTTGTGGCATTATTTATATGCATTTTCATGTGCTTTCTCCAACGTCGGCGAAGACATTCAAATTTATAAAATTCAAATTTATAATTTATAAACTTAGGCCCTTTAAATTATTATTATTTAATTTTAAATTTTAACCTTAAGGTTAAATTATTTAAAATTAAATAATTAAACCCTTAATCACTCAAACTGCCATATGGGTTTTTTAGGTGCCTTATAATGTGACAACTCCTTGCATTTATTTTTCATAAACCAACCCTATATTCTTAAATATTATAATATTAAACCTTCTTCTTTGCCTTTTTGGTAAAAACCACCGAAGGATATTAATGAAACTCAAACATCAACCTTGCCTATCAAACCTCGGACATAAACACCTAGATGACAATAAACATTGGTCCTTATCTTCCTTGACATCAATGACAACAAAACTAGCTCAAATTTCCAACAATCTCCCCCTTTGTCATTGATGGCAACCCATTTTCCTTTTACCATTTCTTTTACCTCTTTCTGCTTTGCTCCCCCTGAGAAACTGCTCCCCTTGACTGAATGCTCTCCCCCTAACTCAAATCTCTCCCCCTTTGACATCAATGGCAAAGGGTCACCTTTGGGGCTTGGGGCTAAGAATGAGACTCTTAGCTTAGCCCCTCCCCCACCTCCTTTTGAGGTGGTTAATTCTGGGGTGGGAGTAGAACTACTCCCAACTTTTCTCGAAGGTACTCAAAAGTCTCTTTCGAAAGTGGCTTAGTGAAAATATCTGCAATCTGCTCCTTTGTAGTAACATATTCCAACCTGACTTGCTTGTCTATCACCTGTTCTCTCAAAAAATGATACTTGATCGAAATGTGCTTTGTCCTAGAGTGCATCACTAGATTCTTTGAGATATTTATAGCACTTGTATTATCACACAATATGGGAATAGGATGATCATGTTTTATCTTGAAATCCTCTAGAGTTCGCTTCATCCATAAAACCTGTGTACAACTAGCAACTACTGCAATATACTCTACCTCTACTGTGGATAGGGATATTGATGCCTGTTTCTTACTTAGCCAAGAGACTAAACAGTCTCCAAGAAAGAATGCTCCACCACTTGTACTTTTTCTGTCATCAATACTGCTAGCCCAATATGCATCTGTATAAGTTGTGAGAGTGAAACTATCACTTTTGGGATACCAGAGCCCAAAATCCATAGTCCCTTTTAAATACTTGAGAATCCTTTTTACTGCTGCTACATGTGTCTCCTTGGGTGCTGCTTGAAACCTTGCCACTAATCCCACTGCTTGCATGATATCTGGTCTAGTAGCTGTGACGTACAATAAGCTACCAATCATAGATCTGTATAATTTTTTATTTACCTCTGGAGATTCATCATCTTTACTTAACTTACATCCTGTAACCATGGGAGTACTTACTGGTTTGCAATCTTCTAACTTGAATTTCTTTAGCATCTCTTTTATATACTTGGTTTGTGAAAGGAACACCCCTTTCTCTCGATTGTGAAATCTGGAGTCCAAGAAAGAAGGACAACTCACCAAGCATAGACATCTCAAATTCATTCTGCATGCTCTTTGTAAATTTTTGACACATCTTATCATTGTTTCCTCCAAAAATGATATCATCAACATAAACAACCACAATTAGTAAATCATTCCCGTCATTTTTTATGTATAAGTTACTATCCACTATTCCTTTCTAAAACCCTATTCCTGTAGGTACTTATCCAATCTTGAATACCAAGCTCTAGGAGCTTGCTTTAGTCCATAAAGTGCTTTCTTCAATCTGCATACATAGTCTGATTTATCAGTCAAGTTGAAACCTTATGGCTGCTCAATGTAGACCTCTTCTTCTAAAACACCATTTAGAAAGGTTGATTTAACATCCATCTGATATACTTTGAAGTTTTTGAAGCTTGAAAAGGCTAAGAACATTCTGATAGCTTCAAGTCGTGCAACTGGAGCAAATGTCTCATCAAATTCAATTCCCTCTACCTATGCATAACCTTTGCACACTAATCTTGCTTTATTTCTAACCACCTGACCATCTTCATTTAACTTGTTTCTGAATACCCATTTAGTGCCAATCACATTTTTATCTTTTGGTCATGGGACAAGTTCCCAAGTCTTACTTTTCTCTATCTGGTCTAATTCCTCATCCATTTCCTTAATCCAAAACTTATCTTCACTTGCCTCATTGAAGTCTTTTGGCTCAATTTTAGATAATAAGGAAAAATTTGCTTGTTGAGATGGTGTTATTATCCTTCTCCTTGTTTGTCTCTCATCTGGATTCCCAATTATTAGCTCTTTTGGATGATGTTTATGTACATACCTGGATGGAGTCTTAGGAAGAAGTCTTTGTGTTTCTTCCTCTTCTTCATCTGATTCCTCATAAAACTCTTCTTGACAACTTCCATCTTCTTGATACACAATTTGTTGAACTGGTTCTCTTGAATCTATCTTCTCATCAATTGTTACATTTATACTTTCTACAATAGTGTGTGTCCTTTTGTTGTAGCATCTATAGGCTTTACTCTTAGTAGAATAACCAAGAAAAATACCCTCATCACATCTTGGGTCAAACTTGCCCAAGTTTTGCTCTTCCCATCTTATGTAACACTTGCTTCCAAAAACTTTGAAGTGTTTTACAGTGGTCGGTCTTCCTTTCCAAAGCTCATATGGAGTCTTGTGATGGTTTACCCTCATTTGAGCCCTAGTGATTATATATACTATTGTGTTGACTACTTCCCTCCAAAATCCATCTGAAAGCTTGGACTCATTTAACATAGCTCTAGCCATATTCTCAATAGTCCTATTTTTCCTTTCAACTACTCCATTTTGTTGAGGAGTTCTTGCAACTGAGTATTCTCTCTTGATTCCATGTTGTTCATAGAAATCTACAAATTCATTTGAGGTAAACTCTCCTCCTCTATCAGATCTCAAACACTTAATCCTTTTACCGATTTTATTTTTGACCCGTTCTTTAAATGCCTTGAATTTATCAAATGCTTCTAACTTATCTTTTAGGAAAGCTACCCAAGTCATTCTGGAGTAATCATCTATGAACAATATGAAGTAACTTTCACCTTGAATACTCTGTGTTCTGGTAGGACCACATAGATCAGTATGTATTAGATTTAATGGCTCAGATGACATATATCCCTTTGATTTGAAACTTGTTCTAGTTTGCTTTCCATGTTGACAAGGTGCACAAATTGTGTTTTGTGGCCTTTTTAGCTTGGGTAAATCTTTGACAGCCTGTTTATTGCTTAAGTTGACTATGTTGTCAAAATTCAAATGACCCATTCTTCTATGCCACAACCAACTCTCATCCTCTTGTGATAGAAAATATTTTTCTCCTTTAATCTCACTAAGCATATAGAGGTTGTTTGGAGTTCTACTTGCATTTGCAATGACTTTTCCAGTTTCAGACTTTCTTATCTCACATCTATCTGGATGAAATGTAACCATATGACCTTGATCACAAAGTTGGCTTACACTTAGCAAATTGTGTCTTAATCCTTTGACATATAGTACATTTTCTGTTCTTGTCTTTCCGTTATCTAAACTCAGAGTTCCTTTTCCACAAATTTTTGTTGATCCATTATCACCAAAACTTACTGATCCTCTATTAGTTTCTTTGAGTACAAGAAATTTATCTTTGTCTCCTGTCATGTGTCTAGAGCAACCACTATCAAGAAACCATTGTTCTTCTTTATCCTGAGCATGAAGAGTTGTTTGAACTAACATTGATCTAGCCTTTTCATTTCCCTTTTTCTCTTTCCTAGTTGTTGAAGTTGTATTCTTTTTACTAGACTCAGGAAGTACCATTTTGCACCATCTAGCCTTGTGCCCAAAATTATTGCATTTGTAACATATGATATCATCATTCATAAGAGGTGCAAAAGAGTTGAAATTTCTATTGACATCATTTTTCACATAACCAGTGCAGTGTACAACTCTATGACCATATTTGTTACAAGAAAAACAATAGCCATGGAAGAAATTATGTAACCTATTTGGATGTGATTGAGTGCTTCTCCTTTTGTGATTAACTCTCATCCATGGTTCTTCTTTGCTTTCTTCTTTCCTGATATCCTTTCCTTTTGGGGTATGAGTAGTGAGCTTATCTCTGTTTGATGTCTCTATTTCTTGAAAGTTGGATTCCTCTTTCTGTTTCCCTAACTTTATATCTTGTTGAAGCTTGGTATTTTCAACTTCATGCCTTAGAGATACAATTTTTGCTTCCAATATTTCACACTCTGTTTCCCTTGCTCTTAATAGATCTATCATATCCTGTTCAATTTTCTTTCCTTCTTCTACCTTTATCTTGAGTTTTGTGAAACTCTGTAGAAGTTCCATTTTTGCTTCCTCATCTTCTTGAATTTGTTCCTTCAAGCTTGAGTTCTTCTTTCTAATCCTTTCCAAATTCCTGAGAGCAGTGAAGAATTCCTCTTTTATATCAAACATGGTCTCTTCTTCATTTTCTGAAGTCATGTGTGTTTTTGATGGATCCTTCTCCAAGTTGTTAGTCTTTTCATGGAGAGACCCGCTCTGATACCAATTGAAGAACATGTGCTTATACTGAGAGGGGGGTGAAAAGTATAAGATAAAACTTTTTACTTCTCAATCCATATGATAACATCAATAGTAATAAAGTAGAAATCATTACACAAAGCATCACACACATGAGAGACATGATTTAACGTGGTTCACCCAATGTGGGCTACGTCCATGGAGAAAATATTTCACTTAAATTTTCTCAACAAATTTCTTGGGAATCCTTCCCTATTACAATATTTATGGACCTCTATCCAAAGGAGACACCAATCCCCTAATCAAGTTCATGGATCTCTATCCATAGGAGACACCAATCCCCTTATCTGGTTCATGGATCTCTATCCACAAGAGAACTCCTTCTCCTCTGCTCTGGTTAGTGATCCTCTAGAAGACTACTACCTCCACTGCATTGGCTTGTGGATCTCTCTCCACTGAAGACTCTATCCTCACTCAGAATACCTCTATCCTCACTACCTTGGCTAATGGATCTCTATCCACTGGAGACTACTATCCTCTGCTCTATCACCTCCAAAGCTTGCTCTTACTTTGTTCTATCTCTGTCTTAGATATGTACTAAACATTATCCTCTACCCTGCACAAATCTGCTCAATATCTATCTTTGATCTACACTAAACATAGTCCTTCGATCTAGCACAAATCTTCTCAATCTCTATCTTTGATCTGGCACAAACCTATCCTCAAATATGCACCAAAATTTATCCTCAAATCTATCCTCAAGCCTTAACACAAAGCTTGATCCAATCACTAATCAACTCTGCTAGATCTTCCCCAAACCTTAACTCAAGGTTTGAACAAATCAATCAATCAACTCTACTCACAAGTCTTCTCAAATACTTACCTCAAATATGTCCACAAGTCCTCTCTAGAACTTGCTCAATCTGCTCAACAAGTCTTCACCAAGACTTACCTCAACTCTGCTTTGTAAGCTTCCACAAAAGCTCACACAAATCTATCCTTAAGCTTTCACAAAAGCTTTCTCAACTCAACTCAATCTATCACAAAAAACCTCTTTCAATCTCTTTCTCAAATCAATTCAGAATATAGAACAATTTGTTTCACAGAACTTGAACTATCACTTCAACACTTCCAATCAACTAAGCCCAATCAACTCCACTCAACCAATCACTCAAATGAAAGCTTAGTCAACAATGCTTATCAAACAAACCTCACATAACAATGATACTCATGATCTTTCACAAACCCTAATCAAGCATATGAAGGCTCACTCAATATTTCCAACAATGCTTATCAAACAAGGTTTCTAGCATCAACTTTCATTCCAAAAAATCCTCATCAATCAATATTGGATATCTCAAAACCAAACTCAACAATGCTTATCAAACAATCCTTTTCACTCCAACTTAGCATTCACAACATCCAACAATATTTCACTCACAAGGAAGATATGCCCATACCTTTTTCTTGATGTAGAAATGACCTCAAAACCTATCTCAATCACAATCAACCTCTTTGCCAATCTCAAGGGTTAGGTAGCAAAAATCCTCACTCAAAAATTCACTAAAATGATTCCTCAAAATATTTCACCATACATAGAATAAGATCTCAATTACACCTTCTAAACTCCATAATTTAAAATATTAGCAAAAACTAAGTAAATCACTTCAACAATAACTTTTCATTAATCACCTTATTACTCCTCTTCGAAATCGGGTCTAGCATTCCCCAAATGTTTTATCGCAGTCCCTGGATGCCAACTGAGCTACAAATTGCTTCGGAATAGTTTTTGCGCTCCCCTATTACTTGTCCTATTATTTGTTTCCAATGAATTAAAACACATACAAATCTCTTATAGCGCACAAAATATTTGCATAGGCTTCGATTCAAAAGGATAATTAATGCCAAGGTTTTGTGGCATTATTTATATGTATTTTCATGTGCTTTCTCCAATGTCGGCGAAGACATTCAAATTTATAATTTATAACCTTTAGCCCTTTAACTTATTATTATTTAATTTTAAATTTTAACCTTAAGGTTAAATTATTTAAAAATAAATAATTAAACCCTTAATCACTTAAACTGCCATATGGGTTTTTTAGGTGCCTTATAATGTGACAACTCCTTGCATTTATTTTTCATGACTGGATACTTAAATATTATAATATTAAACCTTCTTCTTTACCTTTTTGGTAAAAACCATCAGAGGATATTAATGAAACTCAAACATCAACCTTGCCTATCAAACCTCGGACATAAACACCTGGATGACAATAAACTTGGTCCTTATCTTCCTTGACATCAATGACAATAAAACTTGTTCATATTTCCAACAAGTTGATCATACTTAATAATAAAAAATAGATGTAGAGTTCTATTCTTAGTATTTGAGCTTATTTATTTGGAAAAGAGTAGATACGAAATCTACTCTGGAGAGGATTATGGGATCCTCTCGTTAAGTTGTTAAAAAAATGTACCAAATTTTGAGTTAGTACGCTCTTGAAGGTATAAAAAAATCCACCTTGGGAGCAGATCCTAAGACTAGGAAACAAGGAAATCCTACTCAACTCCAAGCCCTTAAAGAAGGTGTATAATAGTTTGACTTGAAATCACTTGGATTTAATGGAGCAAGTCAAGAAAATGCAATCTCAAGATGAGAGTTGTAGTGAATTTCAAACAAAAAATAAAGGAAATTTTGTAGAAAGCGAGATTTCAGCACAGACAGTGAACTCTTGTGCTTGTAAGATGCAAAAAATTAGGAACAAAACCTCCTTCTAGATAGATTTGAAGAAGGATGCTACTATTTATGTTTCTCAATGATTAGGATTGCATCTTCTATAGAGTGAATGCAATATTGATAATTACGGGGATATTGAAATTTTGTTTAAACTCAATAGAATGGGAGTTAGACATTATCCTTGATCATCTAACTTTGTGTAGTAATAATGATTTTTGTAACAGAAACACCTGGAATTGTGTTTAGCCCCAAGGGGTAGTATGTCATGACCCTCCTTGGTAGACCTTATAGCATGGAAAAATATGTGTTGTCTAATGATAATTTATACTTACTTTTGTTGGAAATAAACAACTATGCAATGTCTAGAATTGCCCCAAGGACAAAGGAGTGTTTAAAATGGGTTTTCTTAAGATTAGAATATTATATTATAAATAAAATAATATTTATAATAAAAGAATATTATATTTAAAATAGGAGACTATTATAAATAAATAAAATATTGTTAATAATAAAATTATATTATTATTCATCCTCATGAAAGACATAAATAAAATAATATTTATAATAAAAGGATATTATTTCTTTTTAAGCGAAAAATTCCTTAGGGGTCCGCCTTGGTCTGAGAGACCATGAACAGGGGGTTCTACACCATCAAAGTCACCCGGGAGTCGCACCCGACCCGACCCTACCCGCACCAACATTATCAATTGGATTTTGGATACCCAATTCAGTTTTTTGGTAGGGTGGAGATTTGAACCTGGGACCTCCTTTGGAGGATTGCCCTCTCCTCTCCAACTCACCTACAACACCTGGGTAATAAAAGGATATTATTATTTATCCTAATGAAAGACTATTATAAAAAAAAAAAATGTTTAATTTTTTTCTTGATAAAAAGAATATTTATAATAAAATAATATTATTTATTTATTCTCATAAAAGACTGTTATAAATAAAGAAAAATTTATAATAAAAGACTATGATAATGAAATAATATTTATAACAAAAGAATGTTATATTTATTAAAAGGTTATTATTTTCATTCAAATAAAATAAAGGGCGAAGATATTATTGAAAGAGTAATGAAAACAAATTATTATATTGGTTATAATATTAGTTTGCAATATTCATTTGAAATAGTAATGAAAATAGTTTATTATATGGGTTATAATATTCATTTGTGGCTCTCATTTGAAAGAGTAATGAAAATAGATTATTATACTGGTTATAATATGCATTTGCAGCATTCAATTGAAATATTAATGAAAACAGTTTATTATATCGATTATAATATTCATTTGTGGCATTCATTTGAAAGAGTAATGGAAATAGATTATTATATTGGTCATAATTTGCATTTGCGACATTCATTTGAAAGAGTAATGAAAACATATTATTGTATTGGTAATAATATGCGTTTGTGGCATTCATTTGAAAGAGTAAAGAAAATAGTTTATTTTACGAATTATAATATTCATTTGTGGTATTCATTTGAAAGAGTAATGAAAACATATTATTATATTGGTTATAATATGCATTTGCAACATTCATGCATTTGTGGCATTCATTTGAAAGAGTAATAAAAATAGTTTATTATATAGGTCATAATATTCATTTGCGACATTCATTGAAAACATATTATTATAATGAGATACATGTCATAATATTTATAAAATGTATTTTTTTTTAAATATTTTAACATTGTCTATGATTCGAAGTGTTTATAATTTTTTTTATATAAAAATTTCATAGAATGTGATACAATGATTATTGAATTTTCTTTGTTTTTTATTAATGGTGAAAAATAGGGTTTTGAAAGGTCCTAGAACCTTTTACATTAGAGGAGGTAGAGAAAGATAAGGCTAATTAAGCATAAGCCAGCTTCCAAGGCCAAAAGAAACATAAATTAAACTAAAACAACCATCCAAAAACAAAGACCAACCCACCACTCAACAAGGCATAAAGGAGAATTTTTATTCAACTTTCTTTTAGACACACTACCGATCCTGTTTTATTTTTGCATAAAACTGGAAGGGTAGTAAATACATCAAGATGTAAATAACAAAACTCCAAACTCAGAGAGCAAGGATGAAGGAAAAACACTAAGCATATTCCTTGAGAATGGTAACCACCAGGGAGCAAAAGGGCTAGCCCCCCAAAAAAGACCCCTAAAGAGAGGATCACTAGAACACAAATGAGATCTCATCCAAGCAGAAAGACAATAAAAATATCTACTAGATAGGTAGACCCAATGCTTCCAAAGCAACAATTGTCATTAATCGCGAAGGGAAATTGTCTTCCCAAATTTTGAACTGGCCACTATCCACCCCTAAATTGGCCATAACATCAACAACCTAGTTACCTTCCCTATAAATATGCTCAATTTTAACTTCTAACATACCTTCCAGAATATTTGATGTGTCCTTAATAATATTTAGGATGAAACAATTATCAATCTTTCCAACCTACAGATCCCGAATGATGTTCAATGAGTCACCTTGAACAAGAAGTCTTTTGAAGCCCCTCTCAAAAACCTGGTGAAAACCCAAGAAAAGAGCCTTAGCTTCATCTAGGTGGTTGGTTTGAATACCATAATATTTAGCATAAGCCCAAATGACCTCACCATTATCATTTCTGATAACACCCCCTCCACTAGCCCTCTCGAGATTACCTTTGGCAGCCCCATAAAATTTTAGAATGACCCACCCTTTAGCTGGTTTATGCCATCTAGTAGCCAATATTTTTTGAATAGTGGATACAAAAGTAAAATTCTCTAGATTCAGATTCCAACTAACAATAGCCTCTTTCTCCACAACTTCCTCCCATCAAAGACAGTCAGGTTATTCTCAATAGTAGCTTTAATCCTTCTAAATATAAAGGATTCATCCCTAGTAATATCCTTGAAAATTATTTTGTTCATCTCCCACCATATACCCCATAAAAATGAAGAAGAACCAGATCCCACACCCTAGTGAGGTTGTGACTAATGAAGGGGGATTTTCACTGAGTGAAAAGTTCCTTTAAAGTTTGAGGCAATGTCCATTTGATGAAAAGAGAATCCAATAAAGCATTGAGCACCTTATTTGAGAAATCACAATGGATGAAAAGATGATCCACGGATTCAACATCCTTAGAACACAAGAGACAAATATTACGAAGATGGAATCCTTTTATACACAAATTATCAACAACTAGAATTTTGTTTTGCAAACACAACCACAAAAAAAAATGCAATCTTGGGGATTAAATGAGGATATCCTATACAAAAATTTTACCGACAATTCCAACTAATATTATTTTCATCTCTTGCTTTCATAAACAATAAATATTTTTAAACTTATATAAGAAATAAGAACATCCTCTCATTTCGGAAAAACGCCTAATAGTTCAGCACTTCATACTTGTATGTTTGTCGAGGACACATTATTTGAGATTTAAGCTTGATGTTTCAAGATATTGTCCATGTCTAACTGATTAAAAATTTAGTTTATCATGTTTTGATATTTTAAATTATAAAATATTTTATATATACAAAAAAAAAAAAAAAAGATATTTAGTATTGATAAGTTAGACTACATGCCTTTTTAAATGCAAGGATGAAACACTAATTAGGAAGTGTGTCTTCAAGTAATTTTATGCTTAGACATAAAAAGTTGTATAACTCCATTTGTCATGTTGGATCTAAAAGAATGACATGTAATTAGAATGCAATTTGTCTATGTTACTATCTTTTTCAAACTTGTTTGATATACAGGAAGAAAATTTTGGATAATGATGTATGCTAATATGTGCAAGTAACATACAACTATGTTTTTTTAATTGGTTACTATCAAAATTGAAAAAAATCTCATATTTTTATTTGAAAAACAATTTTTAATAACATCCTTTCATAGTGTTTCGGGAGGGATACAATAGTGGTAAGTTCTTCGCTTTTCATTCAAGAGACCTAAGTTCAACCCTCGATATGAGGGGATTGAGACCCCTCATAAAAACATAGTAGTGATAAATCCTTAGGATTTTATTCAAGAGACCCAAGTTCAAATCTCGGTACGAGGAGAATAAAACTCCTCATAAAAACCCACTCTTTATGTTAATTTTTTGTCTTGGGATGGATACCATAGTGGTAATTTCATGGGTTTTCATCCTAAAGACCCATGTTCAAACCCCAATACAAGGATATTAGGATCTTATGCTTTACCTTAACATTTTAGTCTCGTTAGACATACCATAGTGGTATGTCTTTGGGTTTTCATCAAAGAAATCCAAGTTGAAATCCCAATACAAGGGGTCTAGAGTCCCTTTCAAAAATTTATGTTTTATCCCAAATTTAATCTCGAGAAGGATATCGTAGTCGTAAGTTCTTGTATTTTCATCCAGGAAATCCAATTTGAAATCCTGATACAAGGGGTTTGAGACCCTTTATAACAACCTGTGCTTTAACCTAACATTTTTTATCTGTAAATACAATATAATGATTTGGGCTTTGGGCTCTTTTGGGAGAGCTAGGTTCAAACCATGATGTATTCGGAAGGGGATAGGTTGGATGGTAATAACCAAGTGTTTTCTTGTTACCTGCCCTAGTTCGATTCCTTGGAGGTTCGAACGTCCCATTGACTTCATTAGGTATCTGGAACCCCTTTCAACAACTTGTGTTTTACCTTAATTTTAGTCCTAAGAGGGATATCATAGTGGTAAGTTCTTGGGTTTTCATCCAAGAGACCTAAGTTCAAACCTCGATGTAAGGGGATTTGGACACCTCATAAAAACCTGTGCTTTACCCTAACATTTTTTGTTTGGAAGGACAGCACAATGGTTTGGGATTTGGGATCTCTTTTGGTAGACCTTGGTTCAAACCAAGACGTACTCAAAAGGGAATATGTTGGATGGTAATTTCCAAGTGTTTGCTTGTTACCTGCCTCAACTTGATTCCCTGGACGATCAAGGGTCTCGTTAACTTCGTTTTAACCAAGAGGTTAAGGTTTATAGTGGTGGCATTCGAACCCAATCAAGTATTTGACAAAGGTATAATCAATTCCCCTATGCATTAAAAAAACATCCTTCCACAATAAAAGTTAAAAAATATTTATAACAAATAAAATATAATTCACAAATATTTTAAAATTAGATATATATTATTTGCATAAATCTCTTTTAAGAAACTATCTTATCAAAATAACATTGTAACAAATTATACTATCATACATCATATTCTAACACTATATATTATAATTTAGGGACTTGAACTTAGATTAATTGCCCTTTCTTTTACTATGTGTTACATATAGTTGTATATAATATTATTGATTAAGTACAAACATTGTTTATATTACCTTAAACTTTTGAATTTTTTAATATATGCATTAAAATTATTTTTAAAATTATCTAGATTTCCTTTTTAACTAAAAAGTGACCCACCACATATATTCAATTAAAAAGTAGAGATCTACTACCTCGCCATAACTTATGTTATTAGAGGCAAAGATTCCATAATAAAAATCCAAAGTGCTTTTTAAGCCTATTACCCTACTAACAAAAATAACCTCCTAAACCAATTAATTTTATAGTGGATTATTCTAAGATTATTCTCCTCACACACAATATTAAAAAAACATATGTAAAACAATTTTAAATATAAGAAACATTATATAAGAATAAGAAACATTCCATAAAAATAGAAATGATACTATCTAAAAACAAGGGAAATATAGTTATTAGTAAACCTTTTTTCAACTTATTAAAGATTTAATTTAATCAACTTATAAATAATAAAAAATTATATATCAAATTTTGTGAGAAATATCATAGTGTAAGTTTTTAGATTTTTATTTAAAAGACTCGGTTCAAACCTCAATAAGAGGGGTTGTAACCCCTCTTAAGAATCAATGTAAACTAAATTTTATTAGTAGAAGGGGGACGGGACCCTTCATAAAAATTCATGTAAACTTAAATTTTTTTATCAAGCGGCATTAGCTCAACTAGTTAGATTCCTCAACATTTAAGGAGAAGACCCAGGTTCAAATCTTTGACAAGTGATATATGAATAATATCCAAGCTTTGTTGTAATGCCACTATGTGGTGATGATGTAAAATAAGTGGGACCCGTTTCAATCACATATCACAATTGAAAAAAAAACCATATTAATTGAATGTCTATATAAAGAAATTAATTAGGCCTTTGTTATATTAATCTCATATAACTTTAAAATTAAATTAAGTGCCAATGAGTTCTTGGTTCAATGGTCTAGACATATGGATGATGTAACTCACACCAAAGTTGAAATATCAACGGTACCAAAAAGGGTTGTATAACGGTTGAGACATATGAATGATGTAACTCACACCAAAGTTCAAATCTCAACTGTACAAAAAAAAAAAAAATGTTGTATAACTTGATGTAATGGTTGAGACATATGGATAAGTAATTCACACCAAAGTTAGCTTGATGTGACTAAAGATGTAATTCATACCAAAGTTTAAATCTCAAGTACCAAAAAAGATTGTATAGTTTGATGTGACTAAAGATATTCAATGTGGGAGGACTTTTTAATTGATGTGACTAAAGATATCCAATGTGGGAGACTTTTTAATTAGTTTGAGGGTCCATGCAAAACCTCATTTATCATAATAAAAATATATAGAAGTTAGCACCTAGGGGTGCAACGCAACGGTTCGGGCTTTGGCTCTTCTTTGGGAGGTCCAAGGTTCAAACCACGACGTGGGCGAGTGTGTGAGGGGTGGGTGTGTGGTGGCTTTGTGTTAAATTCTTTATTGATAAGTATAGTTCTCGACTTTACGAGGGGTTATGGTTGGGAGGAGACTGCTCAGCCCTGTGTCTCTATCATAAAAGTTTCTCACAGTAACCAAATATATATATAGAAGTTAAGTATTTTTTAATTGGTTATTTACAATTAAAATGGGTCCCAAATATCCCTATCTAGACAACGTGGTGGAAAAAAGGCTTTGGACTCTTACAAATACAAGCAAAACAATGTGGGGACTTTTTAATTAGTTTGAGGGTCCATGCAAAACCTTGCAAAACAATGTGGGAACTTTTTAATTAGTTTGAGGGTCCATGCAAAACCTCGTTTATCATAATAAAAATATATAGAAGTTAAGTATTTTTTAATTGATTATTTACAATTAAAATAGGTCCCAAATATTCTTATCGAGATAACGTGGTGGAAAAGGCTTTAGACTCACATTACAAATACAAGCTCAAATCAGGGAGGATGACTCTTGTTTGTGGCCCCAACTATATGCTTTAGTTGTTGTCATCATTTCAACAAAAATGAGTTCCACATGTATTACATGATGACCTCATAGTGGTATTACAATAATTTAGAAATTATTTAAGGAAAAAAATATTTTAGCAATTATACTATATCACTAAAAATAATTTAACAATTATGCTATATCACTTAACAAGATTAGAACCTGATCTTCTCTTTGAAATTTGAGGAGTACAATTGATTGAGATAATGCTATTTGATAAAAATATAAAGTAAGTGTTATTGATAGTATTTACCAAAATTAACTTTGGGATTCATCTCTTGTGTAAACTCAATTTTTGTCCCCAAAAGCTAGGTGGATTGGTAAGTATTGATGCTTGCCAAGAATAGACCTAGGTTCAAACCCTAGAGGCATGCTTGTTTGTGCAAAGGTAGTAGTTTGACCTACGTATGTTGAATGCACGTTAGCCCGACAACAACAGTACCAATCTTGAGCCATCGGTGCTCCTCCTCACATCGGGTTAAATTACAATGAGGTGGAATAGGTGTTGTTGGGGGCAATCCCAGTATTTGAAGCTTAGAAAAGGACTGTGGATTTAACCAACTTCCCTATGGATTTAAAAAAGTCTCACCCATATTACATCATGGTCACATGGTGGTATAATAACAATTTGACAATTATACATGAATCACTTGTCAAGATTCAAACTTGAGTTTCTTCTTTAAAAGTTGAGGAATATAACTGGTTAAGATAATGCCATTTGATAAAAATATAAAGTAAATTTTATTCATAGTATTCATCAAAATAAATTTTTTTTTCTAAATATTTTATTTTATCCAAATCTAATTAAATATGAGATTTAAAAACTTAGATAAAACCATGCTTATCAAATTTATTAATATGGTGAATTTTTTCACAAACTTAATTCACACAAACACACCTCATAGTTTGAACTTGGGTCTCTTTTAAATCTTAATAAATTACCTCATAGTTTGAACTTGGGTCTCTTTTAAATCTTAATAAATTACATATATATAATTAATTAAAATATTATAATAACACAATAATTATATTTTATATATATATATATAAAATCTTTCTGAACTATTTTAATTTTTTCATGTATTATAGAAATCCATATAACCATACATATTTAGACGGTAAAAATTAAAATATAAAAGGTTTTAAAGTTAATTTCTTGTTATTATTAATTTTGAGACAGAAAACTCCTAAGGATCACCATTCACATTATGCTTGCCTTTATATCCATGCAAACTTTGATTATTTTTTTTTTTTTTTTCAAACTCCTTCCAGGTCCAGGGATCACCATTCACGCATAAGGCCTTTATATCCATGAATTTTTTACATAAAATACATTATTTTGTATTTTATTTTTTTAATGAGTTTATATAGGGTTTTAGTTTCTTTGTTTAAATCTTAGATCTAAAAGAAAAGTTAAAAGTCTTTATCAATATAATAAGCTTTTACTTATACACAAAATACATTATTACATACATATATCTAGATTAATTTTATTTATAACCAAATTTCAAAAATAGTTAAACTTTATATTTTGTATTAAATTTTTATAATTTAAAAAAAAATTGAATTAGTGATATGGAATTGAATGTATCCACGGTAATTACATTTTAATAAGTTTTTAATAAAAAATAATAACGTAAAGTAATTTTTAATATGTGCAAGGTTATAAATTATATAAAAAGATGTTTTTTATTTATTTTTAAATATATAGGGAAGCTAGTTACATCCACATTATTTTTAGTAATTGTCAAATGCAAGGTTCAAATCAAAGGAGTTGCTTCCAACAAGCATATAGGAAGATGTTCTTTACATTCTATTATACTTTAGTATAGTGTGCAACCTTGTCTCTCATAAGGTTTGAACCTTAACTTTAATTCAAAGTTTCAATGTTTGCATAGTTAAGTCTACTACTATCATTGTTTGAGTGAATTTTTATTAGTAAAACTTGAAACATGGTGTAGAATATCATCCCCTTCCTTAGTGTTCCAAACTTTGAACCTTTTATTTAAACTTTCAAATTCTTTTTTATTATTAAAGTTACTGTAACATAAGTATATATTCAATATTTAATATGTGTATGACTATTTATATTTAATATTTAATAAGTATATATTAATATATATTTAATATTTATATAGATTATTTTTGAAGGAGTTAAGGGTTTCATACATCGCGGGTTCGAAACGCTGCATCCAGTAAAATGTTGCCCGTTTTCAACTTGATCTGAAGTTGTTGAAGATTTTGTGTTGAAACTTAAACGGGAGTGAATGGAGCGTGACGGAGCAGAGCACAACGAAGTAGAGCGAGAGATTTTTTAACCTGGTCGAAGCGGGAAAGGAGGCAGCTCTGGTGGTGGTCATGGATCAAGTCATTGAGGTCTGATTCTGGTCTTCTCGAGGAAGATGGCGGGTAATAAGGGATAGCTGATGAGGATATCGCAGAAGATCTCCTCGGAGATCCCCTCGACGGTTTTAGCCTTCATGGGGCCCCATGTGAGAGACTGGGCCCAGTTCAAGGTCTAAATGTTTCGTTTGCAGATAAATTCAGAAGGAATACCCATCAGGGTCTCTCAGACTCTTTGACCATCGATACCCTCTCTAACAAATGCAAAGAGCTGAACTTCTCTGAAGACGTCATGACAGAGGTTCTAAGCAAGAAATCCCTGTCTTTAGTTGGAAATTTCATAGGATCGAGACCCGACATCAAGTCTATCCGTCATTGGGCAGTGGCCAAGTGGAACCCTGAAGGCGACATGGAACTTGTTATTTTGACTCATGGGTTTTTCTTCATACGGCTGAACAATGCGAACGATACAGCTCAAATACTGATGAGAGGGCCCTGGTTCTTCGGGTGAAGACCCATGTTCGTTATGCGATGGAACCCTCGTTTTAACCCAGGGACGCAGAGTATTAATCTGGCCCCTATTTGGGTCAGAGAACCTGAGCTCCCCTTTTAGTTCTGAGATAAGAAATTTATTAGAAGCATTGCACGTGTTGTTGGTGACCTAGTAGCCTTTGACCCGACAACTAAAGCACAGTCTCGAATGCCTTATGCTCGTTTTTGTGTAATGGTAAATTTGGACTCTCAGTACATCGATTTAACTTATGGGTCATATCGTTGGAGGCAGACAATCGAGTATGAGAATAAACCTGTATTTTACGCAGAATGCCATAAGCAAGGGCATCTAAAGTCTCAATACCCCATGGAAAAGGAAATTTTGAAGCCAAGGGAGACAATGTGCAGTGTTTGAAAGATTCAGGACCATTCCAAGGAGTTGTGACCGTCCTTCAAGAAGGATGCCCGAGGAGCTCACCTTGGTGGGAGATTCCCTAAAAATTTTAATCGAAAAGAGGACCATAGTCTGGATCTGTGGAAGGAGAAAGGAAAGCAAAAGGAAGTTCTGCCTGAATCATCATCCAAAGGATAAATTCACAGTACTCTGAGGTATTTTCTCTCTCTGCTAATAAGTTTGAAATTCTCACAGATAAATATAGTGAACTTCCTTTTGAAGGGTTTGTAGTCGAACAACTTCCCCATCCTGATCCATCCCTTGTGAATCAAGGCATTCCTCCTGAACCCTTTATTCCCCAAGTTTCCATGCCAAACCCTCTTGAACCTCTTCCTCCATCCTCCCCTTGGTCTTCCACTGTCCCTGCCCCTTCCCCAGTCCCATATAAAACCTCTTTCGTCTCGACCACAGCTACTGTTGACTCCACTCTCATCTCCCCCCTCCCCTCCCCCCTCAAAATCAAACTTGTCTCCTCCTCGTTGGCTTCTCCTGTAAAGCCAACTTCCCCTCGTCCACCCCTGCTCTTTGCTCCGTTGGCTTCTCTTGTAAGGCCATCTTCCACAAGCCCACCCCCGATCTCTTCCCCATTGGCTTCTCCTTCTAAGCCAACTTCCCCCCACCAATCTCAGCTTTCCTCCCCTTTGCCACATTCCCCAGTTTGTTCCCTTTTACATAAGGGACGTCATGTTATTGAAGCCTTTTCTCATGGCTTCCCTTATCTCGATGTTGTTTCTTCGGGCGGCAGTGAACCTTCAAGCACCCATGAACAACACTAGAAGCCATAATAAGCCCCAATGCGATGTGGGTGTAGAGAGGAGACGGGGTTGGCCACCCAAAAAAATTCTAGAAAAAATGAGATGGCGGATGACATAGCTAGTGGCATCCAAAAAACATTGCTATCTTCACTATCTCAACCCAAATAGATGAGTAAGGAAGAAGGTAAAATACCCAAACCCCCGCAAGTGAAAGGGGGGAATAAATCCACTTCTAAGCCATGAAAATGAAGGTCCTATCCTGGATTGCCAGAGGGCCCAACGGGGCAGTAAAATAGAGAGTATTTTATTCTCTAAGAAAGGAAATGAGACCCTCAATATTCATTGTCCAGGAAACAAAGGTGGAAGACCCAAATACAGACAAGGTGGTCAAATCTATGTGGAGTAATTGCAAGTTTATAGGCAGTTCTGCCCATGGTGCTTCAGGGGGGCTGTTGTGCCTATGGGATCCAATGAAAGTTACCAGAGAATTGATATCCAAGAGTGATAGAGTAATCAATGTCCTCTTTGAATGTAATGAAGCCAATAATCAGCGGGTTCTAACCAATGTTTATGCTCCAAATAATTTTAGCGATAGACTTGGAATGTGGGACAGTCTCACACAGATGCTTTCATATTTTCCCTGTCACGAATGGATGGTGGCAGGTGACTTTAATAACCCACTGAAAAACCTAGAGGTGCCCCAATTACTCCCAAGAATTATGAGCATTTTTTTGAATTCATCGACTGTAATGAACTCATGGACGTTGAGCTTTGAGATTCTCTGTTTACCTAGACTAACCAACGCGCAGGGGAACAACTCATACAAATGAGACTTGATAGAGTTCTAATATCCAGAGAAGCAATCTCGATCTTTGGCGATGCTACTTTGTCATCATTACCAAGGGTAGCCTCCAACCATAATCCGCTTCTCTTAGAAATTTTCAGGCCGGATAAAAATTTTTGACCTCCATTCAGGTTTGAGTGCATGTGGCTTCAGCATCCGGAGTTCAAGATAAAAATCATTGAGTGGTGGAGTCAACATGTTGATGGTACGAGTGTCTTTAAATTCTATACGAAGATTAAAATCCTTAATATCCAGCTCAAGAAATGGAATAAGGAGGTTTTTAGAAATATTTTTGAATCACGACAAGTAATTTGCTCCCAGCTAAAAGAAATAGAAAAGTTGGTTCATAATGGCAATGCTACTGATGAAGTTTGATGGTAGGAAAAAGTAATGTTATGTGAATTTCATAACTTGTTGGCTAGGGAAGAAGCATTCTGGCAATAAAAGTCCAGAGCCTTGTGGCTTAGGGAAGGTGACCGAAACACAAAGTTTTTCCACACCACCACAATGAGACATAGAGGAGCAAATAAGATCAGATGCCTCCATAGAGAAGATGGATCGTTGATTGAAGACCTCGAAGAAATACAAAATGAGGTAGTGGAACATTTTCCTAATATCCTGGGCCTATATCAGGCTTGCCCGACAGAGGTGTCGAAATCCCTTCTTCAACACATCCCATCCCTAGTGTCTCAATATGACAATGACTTCCTGTTGTATCCATTCTCTTGTGATGAAATTAAAGAAGCTTTGTTCTCAATGACAGTTGACAAAGCCCCTGGTCTTACGGTTTCCCTCCTAATTTTTTTCAATCTTGTTGGGATATCGTTGGAGATGATGTCTGTGAAGCCATTTTAGAAATCCAAAGAACCAAGTTTGTCCCTAGGGCGCTGAAATCCACATTCCTTGCTCTTATCTTGAAATCTCATGAATGTTGATCCATGTCTGATTTTCATCCTATCAACTTGTGCAATGTGTTATACAAAATCCTTACTAAAGCCATGGCGAATAGAATGAAGCTTATTATGCATAAAATCATTGATAAGTTTCAAGGTAGCTCTGTTCAAGGAAGGGTAATTACGGATAGTGTGATCACTGTCAATGAGCTTATCCATACTGTCACGGTCAATAGGTCCCCAAGTTTCTTCTTAAAATTAGATATCAGTAAAGATTTTGATAGAGTTTTTTGGGAGTTTCTTAGTGCTATCTTATCCCGGTTTGGTTTCACCACAGATAGATTAGATTTATTAAATCCTGCATGTCCTCTGCCTAGTTTTCGATCATAGTGAATGGTGCAGTTGCAAGATATTTTAGGAGCAAAAGGGGAATAAGGCAAGGGGATCCGATGTCATCCTTCCTGTTCATCCTTGTGGCGGACAGCTTAGGAAGAGCACTTAATGCAGCATGCTCCGAGGGTGGCATCTCAGGGATCAATGCTTCAACCGGGCTACCTCCAATATCCCATCAACAATTTGTTGATGACACAATTTTAGCCAACCTCTCCGATATCCCTGAAGCCAGAGTTATCAAATCTATATTGGAAGCTTATGAGAGGGTTGTCGGACAAAGAGTAAATTATTTGAAAAGTAGCATTTATTTCATCAATACTTCAGATGATAGACAGGTCAAAATAGCTCAAATCCTGGGATGTGCCATTATTGAACTACCTACAACTTACCTTGGCCTTCCTTTATTCCAAGGACAACCATCTGTGAGGATGTGGGACAATGTCATTCAGAGGGTTATGAAGAAGCTTGCTGGCTAGAAAGGATCCCTACTCAGCAACGCAGGGAAGTTCACTCTAGTCCAATCATGTCTTTAGAGTGTGCCAATATACTTTATGTCCTTGTTTCGAGCTCCGATTGTTGTATGTAATAATCTTGAACAACTTCAACAAAATTTCCTATGGTTAGGAGCAGATAATAAAAGTAGATTTCCCCTTGTTGCTTGGGATAAGGTCTGCCTTCCAAAGTTTAGGGGAGGACTTGGTCTGAGGAGGGTTCACCAAATGAATATGGCTATGATTTCAAAACAGGCCTACCCGGTCCAATGGGTTGACATTGTTAAGAACAAATACCTCAGGCAACGGTCACTGATGGACAATTCCCTCATGCCTGTTGGGTCTGCATTCTGGAACTCGATGTGTCGAAACCGATCTATCATTCAAAGAGGTGGACACTGGAAGCTTGGAGATGGATCATGAATAAGATTTTGGGAAGACTCATGGATTACAACTCAGCCCTTGATTCGAGATCAGTCTATAAGTATTCTTAAACCTATCATCGATCTGATTTTTGGTCCCAAAGTTGAGAATTTCATCAATAATGAAGTTGTGGTCCCCCGTTGGGTTGACATCCCTGCTGACCTAGATTCCCCTAAGCTTTGCTCTGCTCGTCTTCGTTTAGCCAAGCATCTTCGAACTCACTTGATCCCAAGTACCAGGCCACCTGATACTCTCTTTTGGCAATTTAGTCAGTCTAGAAATTTCTCAGTTAAGACCGCATATATGGCTATGAATGAACTTGAAGATGATTGGTTTCCTTCCAATAGTATCTGGATCAAAAACCTTATTCCAAAAATTGCCCATATTTTTTTGGCTGGTAGCAAAAAATAGACTCCTCACCACCGATAACTTGATAACCCGTGGTATGATCCTACCCAATAGATGTTACTTATGTAAATTTGCATGGAAGTCAGTTAATCATCTATTTCTAGAGTACCCCTTTTCTAGCCTTGTCCTGTCCATGATCCTGTCAAATGTTTCCATCTCTTGGGTTGCTCCTCAGTTTATCAGTGATCTTATTACCCAGTGGCCAAACCCCTTTAAGTCCACCTGCCTGAAGTTTTGGTGGTCGATCATTCTTCCTCATTTTATGTGGCAAATTTGGTTGGAAAGGAATAATCGAGCTTTTCAATTTTCGTCCCTAGATCTAAAGTCGGTATGTTTGAGAGCTGTGACTTTTGCCTTCAAAAATACCAATATCATGTCTTTTGAGGATTGTCCTTCATCACCGTTTGAGATTCAAGTGGCACGTTATGCTAACTTGGCTTTTGAGGTTTATGGTCATTCCCAGGCTGTTGTGGACAGATCCCTTGTCTCTTGGATTCCCCCTCCCCCTCAATGGTTCAAGTTAAATTTTGATGGTGCATCAAAAGGCAACCCCGATGACGCGATTTGTGGAGGCGTAATCAGGGATGACAAAGGTCGTCTCATCCTGGCTTATGCAGAAAAACTTGGAGTCCAATCTAACAATTTTGCAAAAGCTCGAGCAACTTTTCGAGGCATCCAAATGGTTACCGAGCTCAATATCCAGTACCTAATAATCGAGGGAGACTCGTTAAATACTATAAATTATTTGAAAGAGGTCTCACATCCACCTTGGAATGTGCAACCAATCATCGAAGAGTCCATTGTCCAGTTAAGGGCGATTAACAACAGGTGTATTCAACACATGTATAGGGAAGGCAATCAGGCGACAGATACAATGGTAAACTTTGGGTTAACTGTCCAATCCCTAGTGACATGGCAGGGCAACCTTCCCCAATGCATCATTTATTCTTGTAGTGAACTTGCAGTTACTAATGTTGAATAGTGCCACAATGTCAAGGATCACGATGGCTCACAATGTGAAGCGAATTGTAGGACTTTATTACACTGATATGCCAAGGTGGCACATTGACATTTGCAAAAGAATGATAGGCTATAGAACCTCACACTTTCTGTTTCTGCCCATGGACGGTGCTGTACTAATCTAAGCTATTTTTTTGGCTTATGGACCATGGCCTAATTTTGGCTTGTTCTATAGAGAGTCGAACATTCACGGGATTCTCCTTACAGCTTGTATATAAGGTTTTGGGTCCCTTATAAAACCCGTTACTAATTAAAAAAAAAACTTATTTCAATCCTATATAACCAATTAAAAAACAACACCTCTTATATAAGTATTGAGTGTTTAATTTTTACATTTATTAAAACGAAATGCATAACAATGACTTTTATATTTGAATAGTATATTAATAAACAGAAAGTCGAAAACTAATTAATGACAAAATTTTATTTAAGTATTAACTTCTACATTTACTAAAACTAAATGCATAACAATAACTTTTGTATTTGAATAGTATATTAATAAATAAAAAATTGAAAATTCATTAATGATAACTTTTTAAAGTAATATAAAATACAACAAATAATATAATTAAAATTAAGGAAATAAAATACCAAATTACGTAATATTAAGATGTCTCCTCACAACATAACAAAGACTTTCAAATCTCAACAGTACAAGAAACTAAAAATAATAACCCTTAAATTCTTTCTACCTAAACCACAAGAATAATATTAAATTCGTTATTAATATTATTTATTGGGTAGAAATATTTTGGTCAACTTCCACAGTTATTAATGAAAATAATTATTAATATTTGAAAGGCATAAGCAATTACGAACACATAAGTAAGGAAGAAAAAAACAATAACCTTTTCAAATTAAAACCATAAAATAAATAAATAGTGGTGTAGATTAGTGTGAGGTATGAGTGTATGGTGGTTGTATATTAAATAAACATAACTCTTGATTTTACGAAGAGTCATGGCTGAGAGAAGACTGCTCAACTCTATGTAAGTTAGTCTGAGATTTCTCAGGCTAACAAGAAGAGGGACAACACAAGAATGAAAAAGAAACGAATACAAAATATTTGGGATGGTATACTTAAATAACAAAATCAAATGATGATCAAACTTGATGTTATAACCTTTTTATTTTATAATACATTTCATGAAACTTAATAATACCACATATTGATATATTATTTTTCCAATAAATTTACACAAATTTTTATGAGTTTTGAAAATTTTCAAACTAAACCCAAAAAAAAATATTAGATTCATGTCGGTGCACCTTCCGTGGAAAACTTTTAAAATATCTGTTCAACGCGCGTTGATTAATTTTAAAGCTCATTATTATTTTTCCAAGAAAAGTTAAGGACGTTAACCTTTGAAATTTGTGCAGTCAAGCAGTAACTACATCATGATCTACACAATATATATGCCAAAAAAAAATTATATATAAAGGGTTGTGAACCTAAAGTTAGGGTTATTCCCTGCATCCAATGGTTTATTTATTTATTTATTTTTAACAAATCTTTTACAACCTGCTCTAACAGAAATTTTAATCTGATAAAAATTAACGTGTTAAAATGGTGAGTAAACGAACTCGTAATAAAAAAATTAAAAATTGTGAACCTCGTAATTCTATAACATATATTTATTAAATTAAAAAATAAAGATAGTGTTGATATTTTAAATGTCTCAATTTTCAAACTTAAAAAATAAGTATAGCAAGTTTCCAACGAATGTAACACCGCCATCTTATTTGACGATTTTTTAGTTAAATTTGACGAGAGAGGGCTCTCAGCGGAAAGGCTTTTTATAATTTTACGAATGCACGCCGTGGAGGCCAAAGCTGCGAAGGATCACGGAAACTATTTTTGTCCGTGAAGGGCAAGATACGGAACGGTCACCAAATTTCGAGAACGCGTGACACGTGGCATCCTTTTGAAGTGGGTGCCTCACGCGTCCACGGCGGATTCCCGTGCCCTTCCTACCAACGAGAAAACGAGTTTTCCGTTTGACCGACCGACAGCTGTGCGTGTGCCACCCTGTTCCTGAATCTTTGAATAGAGCGGCAACCTTTCCTTTTCAATATTATTGTTGCCTCACCAACCTAGCCAGCGGTCACATGACGTTTTTTATTTCTTATTATTATCATTACATTTTTATTTATTTATTTTTGTTTATTCATGGAACCCCTATTTGGATAATTCACAATCAACTAATCTATACTATTAAAATTTTAAAGATAAAACACCGATTTTTAAAAGATAATATCTTTTACAAAACTATTATTATTTTATTATTGACGTATTGCTCGAAGCACTCAACGTAATTCGCGCCGGGAAGGCCAGATCCGTGTTTCCCCCTCTCCGCCCGTATTTGAATTTTAATAATGAAGCCGGCCGCCCCGGCCGCTGATGCTTTCAAGTACATATTTGGTATTTAATATAATTAAAAAAAATTACTTCAGCGGCTCTGAGAGCGCCCAGAATCCCAAGTACGCCTCTGGGAACTCGACCTGCGACCGCCCGCGGTGCAAATGCCAGCGCCCTCCCGGGAGACTCGTTTCCCAGCATTGTGGGAGGCATATTCCACGTGGGCACGGAAAGCTCCAATAGGCGCCCTCCGCGTGTGCGGCACACCAACAGCCCACGTTCTCTGTGCTTTTTCTGCATCACCAAATTTTCACGAGACCGCTTTGTCATGCCGCGCCATCTTGAAGCCTTTGGCTGCCACCGCCCCCTCACAGTCACAGAAACTTTTTCCGTCGGGCTCCATCAAAACACGTTAACGGAGCTCGGTTGCAGTGCCGTGTGCTTTAAAAACAAACAACATATAAAGCCATCAAATACGGTCTTCAGATCTCGTCGTCCTCTTCTGCTTCTGATCGAAGATGGTTGCAGGCGTTCCCGTCATTTGACAGCAAAAAAAAAAGAAGAAGGAAATTTTGGGCTTGAGGAGATCAGGGAATGGTGGAGTAGCAGGGCGGCATTTCGTCGACATTGTTTGCTTTTCCAGCTCAAGGTCGGCATCGGTGTTTTTTTTTTTTTTGCGTGCTTTGTATTTATTTTGGTTAATGCACAAACCTCATTTTTAATGGTGTTGGGTCTAAAGTTAATATTTTTTCAAGCTTTGGCGTTGCACATGGTGGCCCGGCCGTGCGACCGTCCCTCTCACAACTTTACAAATCGAAGGTGTCTTGTCTTTAGGCTTTGCAAAAGTAGGCCATTTTGGTCCCATGAAACTTGACCTTTGAAAAGGATTGATGCTACCCATGAAATCTGAGATGACTGAAAGAGATTGCTCATATAAATTGTGCTGGATAGAGTGATTGTCATACATAGTGATTGAAGCACTAGTGATTGTCATACATATTGTGTTTGGGGTTATGCCTCTATATATATATATATATATATACCATAATTATGTCCAAATAATATCTCTAAAAACTAGCCAAGATTAAACTATGAATTGGGGCTCATCAAATCTTTAATAATGCATTGTTAAGATTCCAACATTTAATGGTCTAACATTTTTGCAAACAAGTAAAATTAGATCTAACATAAATAACACTTTATGAGTTCATTAGAGAAAACTAGAGAGCTTAATTATCTCACTTTCTAATTACTTTTGTTTGCATAGAATGATCATTCTCTCCTCTCTTTTGAGAATGAGATGCATAAAGATAGACTTTTGACATCTTCTTTTTATACGTAGATGATTTATATTGAACCTTTGGTGTATGTTCCTATGGAACAACTATCTAAAATATCATCTTATTTGAAGTAACAATGCCATGAGTTTGATCAAAAGTTTGTTGTAATTCTTTGTTAGCACTAAAGACCATGCCTAAAGCTCTTCTAGCTCTTTCTTCTCTTTCTTTGTGAGAAAAATTATTTTGCATATGAAGTATCTATAATTTCCCCTCATGCATCAAATTTTACATTGTCAGAGCCTAATGTTATGCATTTGATGTATTAATTATATAACTAAAATGGGATAGTATCACTAGTTTATTGCATGAATTATGATTGTTTCCATGCAATACAAGGCAACGCTTACTAAACTCTATACCCTTTCATTTGAGGTGTACACTTAGTTTAATCATGACTCTTTCTTGTACATACTTTGGAACAAGTAGTTGCTATTGGTTATATGCCAACCATGACCTCCACCTAATTGAAAATTAAATTAGTTTCACTTTGGAACTTAGAAGATGAAGTTGAGATAATGGAGTGGAATGATAATGAGTTTGGAGGGGAGTTTGAGAAATCAAATATATATATATTTTTTTTAAAGTAGAAAAAAATTATATTGATAGAACAAGAATCAAATTATAGTCATAGGTCTGCCACTTTTGGAAAGCCCTAAAATCCGAATAAAACTCATATTAACATCTCAAAAAAAAAAATTGAGTACCATCTAAAGAGTAGAAACTTTTAACTTGTTCAAAATTTTGCTTTCCACTGATCTGATCTTAAGTAACCTAGCAGGCTTGATAGTCCTGCGAACACTACCATTGCTACCCCAAAAAGGGCCATAGAGTGTTGCAAGAGGCAACAAAAAACCCAACAAATAATTTTTCACCCTCCATTGATCCACAAGGATTCTTACCTTAAGTCTTTGCTAGCCAAATTAAGAACCATTTGATTCACCTCCAACCATTCAAAAGTGTCCCTATCTTGATTAGAATTCAGCATGTATCCAACCGAACTTTGATTGTCGTGTTTAAACAAAAAATCAATCGTTGCATTATTTTGTCTATCAATATGGACTGGAATGGCATCCTCGAACTACTACCAAATGGACTTAATTTGGCTCACAATGTTTTTTATCCTCCAAGCCTTTGGTCTAACATTTCTAATAACATCCAAAATCCCCATCATAATTTGTGAGTCAGACTCAACTATGATCTTTCTTCCCCATTCTCCTAAACATTGAGATAACCTTGTTTGATAGCCAATCCTTCAGTTTCGTTGTTAGTAGCCCTTCCACAACCCTCTAACTCCCAATGGAGGATCTTTCTCTTGAAACCTCTTCTGAGAAAACTAATGTCTGTAACCCCAGTTTATCCTTAGTTGTACCATAAAAAAATATATATTTTATCAACCTGGGGGAGGGGCTACCATGGTCCTAATTTCTGTTGCTTTGGAGTCTCCTCATTCACCTAAGTTTTCTTATACCTAAGTGAGCTCTAACAGTTTCAAAAATATTGGTAACAATTTTATGCCAAACTAACTTCATTGGACTAAAATCTTCTCTAAAAATTCTAGAATTTATTTCCAACCAAATGTGCCACCAGATGAAACTCGGGCCTAGGGACTTGCCTACTTGAATGGAGATATTCTTGAATTTTCTATGTTTCCAAATCTCCTATATATTAGAAAGAGTCACCTACAAGTTTAGGTGAACCTTAAAGAGGTCTAACCATATTTTCCACAACCCTCTTACAAATACACACTGGAAAAGCAGATGATCAAGTGTCTCCTCTTGGGAGTTACACATGATGCAGTTGGAAGAACCATAAAAACCTCTCTTCATAAAATTATCCACTACACCAAAAAAAGGCTTTAACGATGGCTAAATTAAGGTGGTTTTTTATGGTGGTAAAAATTGCCCTAATAGATCCTAAGAGGGTGGTTATAACCGCCCTCTTAGAATAACCACCCTCTTAGGGTCACCCTAAGAGGGTGACTATAAACCGCCCTTGTAGGACTAATATGGTGGTTATAAACCATCGTCTTAGGGGTCAAACTAAGATGACGATTATAAACCACCATCTTAGGGTGATCTAAGAGGGCAATTTATAATCGCCCTCTTAGGGATAAGAGGGTGGTTTATATCCACCATATTAGGGGAACCCAATTTTTTTTGGGTGCCCCTATGAGGGTGGTTATAAACCACCCTCTTATCCTTAAGAGGGTGGTTATAAACCGCCTTCGTAGAGGTGGTTTAGGTTTTTTTAATACACGGGCTTAAACCCTGTGTGGTGACATCATTTTTATTTGAAGCTTTAGATAGTCCACCATGCCTTAGCTACTGCAACCAATCCTCCATTGCACCTTAGCTACTGTAACTAGTCCTTCATTATACCTTAGCTATTGTAACCACTCCATCATGCCTTAGCAACCTCCACTCCACACATTAGCTACTCTAACCTTTACGTTGTATGCCTCACCTTAGCTACTGCAACGACCACTTAGCTATTGCAATCGATGCACCTTAGCTACTGCAACCTCCACACCGTGCCTTAGCTACTGTAACCTCCACACCGTGCCTTAGCTACTACAACCTCCACACCACGCGCACAGCCTAGGACTCTCGGGCTTCAATTCGTGCTATTCATTTTTTGGCTGGGGTTTGCCCTAAAACTTCTAGGGCTCCTAAGATTTGATTCGTGCTGTTCATTTTTTGGTTGGGGTTTACCCTAAAATTTCTTTGAAACTTCTACTAATTACCCGAAATGGCGAGAGATGAGGGCCAAAGTCGAAGGCACAAAATGGGGCATGAAGATGAAGATGAGGTTAGTTAGGTTCAATGAATTTTGCATTATTTTAGGTATTTTTGTGATTAGGGTTTGGAATTTTTTAGTTTGTAATGTTGTGTTTACGCATGAGATTTGTAAAATTTAAACCCTAATATTGTGTTTACGCATGAGGTCTCTTCAAAAGTTCATCACTCGATGTTTTTTTTGGGATTGATAAAACATGGAGCTATCCACCCCTAATAAATTCAAAGGATATTACATTCAATTTTTTTCAAAATTTTCCATGATGGCATACTACTATGAAGGTATATATCTTGCTCATTATACTATTCCAAGCCCAAAAATTTTGAAACGAATCCCATGGGGTTGGGGGGGAAACACCATCGTGAAAAACTAGCTATATCCGATCTTGGTTGGCCAGTCAGAGGAAGGACCGATACTCGACCTTTTAATAGGTAGGGAGGTTTTTTGTGATGCAAAGAATGATCCAAATTGAACCTTTATATCTCAAGAGGTCGCCAAGGGAACACTTCTGCCCAACCAAAACAAAACACTCCCATACAAGAACACAACCACCCCCACTCTTTGCAGATTTACAATACCCTTGATCAAAAGCCTACAATTATACATCCTCAACATATGGGGATAACCTTCCATCAGATTATACATACTGTAATATATAGTAAATTATGACATTTTACATGTAGGATCCACATACTATTTTCAAAACCACTACTCTTGTCACTACATCCAACCCTCCTAGGACTTGTGATATGAGAAAGACTTGAAGAAACTTCTAACATACTGATAGAGAAAATAAAGAGTGAGACATGACCTTACTCTGTTTTATCATTTGCATTTTGGTGCGAATCTATCAGATTCCAGACCAGTAGATTCCTCTCCTTGCATTGACACTTCCCCTCATCTTTTGATGGATATTTTTTGTGGTGTTCAGGCTCACATTTCTCTTTCCATGCTAAAATCCTCATTGAAATCAAACCATCCTAACAAACTCTCAGGTGCCTTCATCAACAAAATGACAATAGGAGAATTATTAGCACTCATGGTTTTCACTAGAGAACTTCCAAAAAAAGTAGTAATATGTGCTAGACACAACCCTTACATTTTCACCTACACAATAAAATATTTTACTGCTTCCAATCCCTACACAAGAGCAATACAGTATGCTTTGTTGTTGGTAGTGGTATATTATTTAAGTTGTCCATTGTATATGACCTCTCTTCTTGTAGCATTATAAGGCAAAGACCACAGCAGTTGGAAATCAATTTTATTTGCTTGTTACAATTTACAAAGGCCATGCATGAATCATTTTATAGTTGGTTATGTTATCAAAAATTATTCTTTAACTAGGACCTTTAAAACATCACAAACTTCAATTTTTGAGAAATAAGCCATAGTTCTTTTATATTATAATCTCATGCTAAAAGGTTAAACTCAACACAAGTGAATAAGATCAAGATAAGTGCCAGAATTATTTATGTTTCTAAATCTACCTTAGAAGAAAGGATTTTATGGCAAGTAAAAAAGAGAAAATATTCATAGGTATCCATAGAGGGAAAATTCATAGAAATAATAGTTGATATTTATTAGTCATACTATTGTCTCCAGATGCTCTATAGATCTGCAATACACATTTGTGACAGTGATGTGTGACACTCAAAACATCAATATTTTTGTATAGGGTCTGTGTAGCATATTTGACCTTTAGAAGACCTCTAAAATTATTGCTTGCTTAAATAAATTGCACTTCCAGTAGATTGACAAATACAATTATAATAATATAGCTGCATTGTATACCTAATCCTCAGCCAATATGACTCTAGTGCTATGAGAAAATATCTCCATATGTTTTCTATTGGTTGAAGTTATTTTTTCATATCAGCAAGCTCTTGGAGTGCTTGTGTTGTCCTTAGATTTTCCACTACTCAATTCACTTTGCCAACTGAAGGATTTCTCCCAAACTAGATTATCATTGGCTTTCCTTTTAACACATACCGATGTGCCATTTTCAATGCATGGTCTACAAGTTCTGTAGATGGGAAAGTTACAAATGCTTGGCCCCTCATCCGACCCTCCTGCATTAACTTTATACCAAGTCCAATTTGGCTTCCTCCACGCTTTCAAAAAGGGACCCAAATACGAAGTGTAAGTCATCCACAATTACATATTTTTCCAAGTTCTTAATATATAAAATAGGAGCTGGAATTCCAGGAGTATAATTCTTAAACATTAGAAGGGCTAGAATATCAATAGGAGGTAGCTTGCCAGCTTCTATATAGACACCTGATATTTGAATATGATCAAGGTTGGGTATACACCATTTTTGGAAATAATTTTTTAATAATAAGGTACCAATTTATTTTTTTGAGGCTTATGCATGTTTGGTAATCCTCTTTGGATATACAAGTAATATATCAACTACAAAAAAGAAATCTTATTTATGACAATAAGCTATAAATAATATTTATTTAAGTATAGCATGTTATGGAGTCTTGAAAAATAAACTATAAGACTTTGCATGATTTTGTACATTGTAATATGTTTTTAGGATGTTTAAAATATTTATTATCAATTTTGATGAGCTGCGATGAAGGGGCAACAACTTGTTAGTTTAAGTTCTAGGTCTACCAATATAACACTTATATCTCAATTGTCTACAAAATTTATTTTGTTAGTTTAAGTTCTAGGTCTATAATTTATGTAGATTTAGAACAATTACGAGATATTTCACATACCCTTACATCTAGTTGTTTGGCAGTACATGGTGTAGACACCAAAATATAGCCACTTGTCCTCCATTCATGCTTTCCCACCATTTCCACCACCTAAATCTAGCCACTTGTCCTCCATCCATGCTTTCCTGCCATTTCCACCACCAAAATCTAGGTACTTGTCCTCCATCCATGTTTTCTCGCCATTTCCACCACCAAAACATAGTCATTTTCCCTCCATCCTAGCTTTCCCATCATTTTTGCCTATTATATATATATATATATCTATATTTATATGTTTAAATAATAATATTTTATATATTATATTATATATATAATAAATATATATTTATATAAATGAATCAATTCCAACCATCCAATTTCATTTAATCATGTCCATACATCCACATCAATCCATACCACACCTTAAATTTAATATCTACCCTTAGATGTGCTTAACTATCAACCACACGATTAGTGTCATTGAAACCCTAGCATGCCCTAAGTTGGATTATAAATAGGAGTCATTTTGATGGATCAACCCCTAAGTTTTTGAGTTCCCTGCTTTATTGTGTTTTTGAACTACCTCAAAAGTCCTATCAAACATCTATACCCTAGTCCCACTCCATCCATCATATTCCTCGTCCCTTCGCTTTCCACCACAATTATTGCATCCTCCATCATAATCATATTTGCTTCTACAAATTTGATCTGACCTCTCGAATGCCTTATCGCTCTCTACGAGCACCCTACCGCTCTCCACCATAGCCCCAAGAATCTTGCCACTCTCTACAAGCACCCTACCGCTCTTCGCTATAATCATGAGCACCATGTCTCTCTCCACAAATGATTTGCTCGCTCTTCTTGAGAGCCCTACCACATTTTAGAGTCCTATTATAACAACAAGCAAGATATTCGGGTGTCACTAGGGCACACCTTCATCATCGACCTGCAACCGATCCAAGAAAACTAGCGAGGAGAAAGGTAAATCACATATCTCTCTTATTTCATTTCAATATCTATAGATTTACATACAATTTCATTTATCAATAGCTAGGGTTTTATTGATATCTGAGGGTATTACACAGTGGAGCCCTCATAGTTATTACTAACTCCATGTTATTATTTTTTATGTGTGCAAGTATGGAGATTCATCAGCATTGGATAATTTTTTAAGCTAGAGTGGCCCTATTCAACGGATATCTGAAGCCCACTCAACTCTGTTGGGAGCAAGAATGAGTTTTACAAACACCATAAGCATTGTTAGCTAGGATTTAGGAGAATCCTAGCATTATTGTATTCATTGTATTTGAATAAAATGTGTAATACCCCTCATTTGGGGTCACATTTGATTATACTTAGATCCCCTAGCAATAATAATAGCTGATCTATTTTATTATGCATTTTCTTATGTTATGTGGTTTATTCATTTTTAATTAGTTATATTTGGTGTTTCATTTTTATCTCTACAAATGGCAATCACGATGGGACAAAAAGAAAACACCAGATATAACTAATTAAAAATGAATAAACCACATAACACAAGAAATTGCACAATGGAATAGATCTGATATTATTATTGTTGGGGTATTACATAGTTTATTTAGATACAATGAATACAATAATGCTAGGATTCTCTGAAACCCTAGCTAACAATGCATGTGGTGTCTATAAAACTTGTTCTTGCTCCCAACAGAGTTGATTGGGCTTCAAATATCTGTTGAACCAGGCCACTCCAGCTTAAACAACTATCCAATGCTGATGAATCTTCATACCTACACACATAAAAAATAACAAGGATTTAGAAATAACTATGAAGGTTCCACTGCATGAGACCCTCAGATATCAATAAAAACCTAGGTATTGATAAATGAAATTACATGCAAATATAAAGATATTAAAATAAAATAATAGAGATATGTGATTTATCTTGCTCCTTTCTAGTTGTCTTGGATCTATTGCAATTCGATGGTGAAGGTGTGTCAGAGTCCCATCAAACTCCTTAGCATCATCCTCACCATTAACCACCACCTTAGGCACCCATACTGGTTGGGTATCAAACCACACCACATACTTGAGGGTCATCCCTGCATCATCCACATTAGGGACCTCCAAATTATTGTCATCCTCAACCAAAAACCTCCATGACTCCGTACATGGAAGCCCTATCTCCTCTCGGTACCTCCTATAAAGCATCGACTCATCTGGTACTCCCTGTAGTAAGGCAAATTATTGCAACACCCACAAGAACTGGAAGTACTCCATCTCGCCCTGCCACCTTCCAACTATCCACCTCGACTGCCTAACCCACCGCAACTTCTCCCTATCTCCAGTATACCTAGTCTCCCACCAAGACCTTCACATATCTTGGGTAGATGTCAGTCCAGCCCATATTTATCGATACCACTAGCTTGAGTGCATCAGACGACTTGACTGTACCTCCTTCGCTATCGCCCATATCCTAGAAAAGGGTTGCATACCATCCCACTCACTATAGGGTAGACCCTTTGGTTGCACCATCCTAAAATGCTCTCATCCCCAACACTAAAGAAGAAATTTGCACCCTAAGTCTTTCCTCTTTCGTCGCATCACCTCATACAACTCCCTGTACACCTACACCAAAAAAGTAGGCACCCATGCATATGGCTACGGTATGGTGAGAAAATCACTCACCAATCCCAATAGGTTCCATGGGAACCTACAACTAGTGCTATTAAGAACAACTATGTTCGTCAACATGAACATCACCAAAGCCAAAATGGGATCCAAATTCTTATCCACATATATGATAAAATAGGAAACCCCCCCACTCTCCACCTTCACCTCCTCCCATCTATTCTTAAACATCTGAATCATTTAGTATTTCTTATCATAGCCCGCCTCCACCTTCACCCCCTCCACTAACACATTGAGAATGTGATACACATCCTAAAGGGTAATGGTTACCTCCCCCGTCGATAGCTGGAAGGTCCCCTATTCACATTCCATATCTTAGCTAGATTTGAGAGATACCCCTCATTTACCCTAACTACATCCAATCGGGTCGCTCCCTCTATCTCCACTGCCCTCAATACACCCCAGTCCACCTCCAACAACAATTTCCTCATCCCAGGAACAAGGGGAGAAAACCAATGCTGAGGCTTCAAAATACGCAACTGCAAGCAAGCAACACAATTCATTAGGTAAAAAAAACAATAAAATTTTGCACAACACAAAAAGTTTTCAAAGGCATTACCTTGGAAAACCTTGCCTCCGCTCTATCCATTGCACTTGTTCCCTCCACCACCATATCTTCCACACCAAATTTCAAACACCTCACTTCACTCCTCACTCCACTCCACTCCTCAGAATGTAGCTTCTCAAACTTGCAAACATACAAATGAGTTACATTTTCCAACCTGCAGACTCTTTTTAGCTTTTACAGGTGCATTGAAGCATCGTACGGTATTTCAGACAAGCTCAAGAATTCTTGAGTTCTTTCCAGCATGCACAAGTGTGCACGAGTGTTTCCAGACACCTTGAAGCACAGTCAAGCAATTCCAGCATGCGCAAGCTCACGTGGGCATTTGACGCATGGATCGACAAAAGGTAAAGTTCATCAAAATAGTAACTTACCTTCACCAAATTTTAACAAATTTCACCCACACATTAATTCCATCATAACTTCAGGTTTTGTGAAAACAAAAATTAGTTTGGATGCATGGTTTTTTTTTGTGACCACCAGTCGTAAGAAACACAATTCCAATTACAAAACATATCAAACTGGTCCAAATTTTCACAAAACAACCATCTTCATCACTTGCATCATAATTATCAACACCCCACCAATTTATATAAAAATTTAAGTTGATTTGGCCCAATAAATTAAATTTTGTGTCCAAAGATACAAAATCAACCAATATGCTATCCAATGTTCACCAATCAGTTCTATTTTTCACAAAATCATCATATTTCTTCCTTGAAATTTCAAATTTCACCAAAATCATACCTCTTTATTCATTTCTATCCACATATACCGCATTATGAGTGAATCTTGTATATAGTGAGTTATTCAATGTACTTGGTGATTGCAGCGATTTGCATCCATGCAATTTGGTAATATGAATAACCCACCATAAGGAAACTTGTCCATGATCATAATCAGTTATCTCCTTGTTCAAGATCACAATCATATTTGATACTTCACATTTTGAGTGAAACCTTGCCAAGAGCAATTTGCACAAATGCTGTCATTGATGGCCTAGTCCGTGGGGCTTAAAACATGGACAAAAATCACATTTCATCATTTCATAATTCCCTAACAGTCACCACAAAGATAGGCACTAGATAGGATGATTGGTTCCAATCGTGGGAGTTATTCAAACAGTCACTAGCAGGCCCTTTTTTTATTTTTCTTTGCATCTTCATCTTTGCATATCAATGATGTCGAAAGGCAAAAATGTTTTAAAAGCATTGAATCACCCTAAAATTTGGGGCAACCACATTTGGTTTTAGCTTTCCCACAATGGGATACATCTTACATGATCATGGCATCTACACTTGTTAAAAATCCCTTCATCTGTTGGGGCAAAAGCAGACACACATTTTTCACACATCCCTTCATATGTTGGGGTAAAAATAGACACATTTCCATCATATATTTTCACAAAACCCTTCATCTATTAGGGCAAAAATAGACACATTTTTCAACAATTCCCTTCCCACCGTTGGGGTAAAAATGGTATCACATTTTACATCATTCATATCATCCACATTACATTTACACATTTGGAAGATTTTTCAATTGGCTCATGAGATTCATCCGCAACCTCATTCGCCAATTGAGGGGGTAAGCTACACAAAACTCAAATTATTTTATTCTTTTGTCTTCAAGCTCATGTTCCACATCCCAAGAAAAGTTGCTTATGCACCTGGCCAAAAGAGGTGTCTCATATTTTTGCACTGCCTTGTGTTTCATGCAACACAGTATAAAAAGGAGCATATGTAGACACCAAAATCTAGCTACTTATCCTCCATCCATGCTTTCCTGCCATTTCCACCACCAAAACATAGTCATTTTCCCTCCATCCTAGCTTTCCTACCATTTTTTATCTATTATTTATATATATTTATTTAAATAATTATATTTTATATATTTATATAAATGAATCAATCCCAACCATCTAATTTTATTTAATCTTGTTCATCCATTCACATCAATCCATACCATAACTTAAATTTAATATCTACCCTTAGATGCGCTCTAATATCAGCTACACGATTAGTGTCGTTGAAACCCTAGCACACCCTAGGTTGGATTATAAATATGAGCCATTTTGATGGCTCAAACCCTAAGTTTTTGAGTTCTCTAATTTCTTGAGTTTTTAAAGTGCCTTAGAAGTCCTATCTAGCATCTATACCCTAGTCCCACTCCATTCATCGTATTATCCATCCCTTACTCACTGCCACCATTATCGCGTCCTCTATCATCATCATATTTGCTTCTACAAATTTGATCCGACCTCTCGAGCGCCTTGCTGCTCTCTGCAAGCACCCTGTCACTCTTCGCCATAGCCTTGAGCACCCTATCACTCTCCACGAGTACCCTACCGCTCTCCACCACAACCCTGAGCACCTTGCTGCTCTCCACGAATGCTTTGCTGCTCTTTTTTTAGAGCCCTATCACATATCAAAGTCATATTATGACAAAAAGTGAGATCTTCAGGTGTCGCTAAGGTACAACTTCACCATTGACCTACAATCAATCCAAGACAACCAACAAGGAGCAAGGTAAATCACATATCTCTGTTATTTTATTTCAATCTTTAGATTTACATGCAATTTTATTTATCAATAGCTAGGGTTTTATTGATATTTGAGGGTCTCACATAGTGGAGCCCTCATAGTTATTACTAACTCCTTGTTATTATTTTTATGTGTGCAGGTTTGGAGATTCATCAACATTGGAAAACTGTTTAAGTTTGAGTGGCCCGGTTCAATGGATAGCTGAAGCCCACTCAACTCTATTGGGAGCAAGAACGAGTTTTACAAACACCACAAGCATTGTTAGCTAGGATTTTGGAGAACCCTAGCATTATTGTAATAATTGTATCTAAATAAACTATGTAATACCCCTCATTTGGGATCACATTTTATTGTACTCAGATCCCCAATAATAATAATATCAAATATTTTCCATTGTGCAATTTCTTATGTTATGTGGTTTATTCATTGTTTATTAGTTATATCTAGTGTTTCGTTTTTGTCTCTACACATGGATCAAGATGCATTGCAGAATTAATTTCCAACATAACCATTTTCATCTCCTGAGAATTAAATTATTTCCACAAATTTTATTTATCATTTATTTTTTTAGAGCATTCTTTACCCTAGATGTGGATTATGTATATGATTGTGCTTGGTGAATTTTTTAAGGCTACCTAGTTAATGAAAATATCCTATTAAAAATGTATACGTTTGTAAATATTTTTGTGTCATATCTTTTTCTTTCCATATATTAAACATATATGCTTTTTCTAATGTTGTATAATATCCAAACGTATCCATATTAGATCTAGAAAATTTGTCGTATCCATATCTGATTTCATACTTGTATTAGATATCGTATCCATTTCCATCCAATTTTACTTCTTTACAAAATAAACTCAGAAATAAACTAATTATTGTAGGGAAAAAAATGCACATTTTTTTTTGTGGTTTAAGTATAAACAAAAATCACCTACTTACTGTCTCCACACAAGAAATACCTGTATATAATTATAGATATGGGATTATAGTCTCCTAGTAAATTGTGGTCAATGACACAAGACTAAGTAGTTAGCAATTTCTTTTGCTATTTTATCCATTGTTTTAGATGGTAAGCACCAATTTTCTATTCTATTTGTTTGACGATAAATAAGAAGGGTGATATATACATAAATTCAAACAAAACAATATATTTTACTGCTTCCAATACCTACACAAGAGCAATACAATATGCTTTGTTGTTAGTAGTGGTCTATTATTTAAGTTATCCATTGTATATAACCTCTCTTCTCGTAGCATTATAAGGAAAAGACCACAACAATTGGAAATCAATTTTCTCTGCTTGCTACAATTTACAAAGGCCATGCATGAATCATTTTGTAGTTGGTTATGTTATCAAAAATTATTCTTTAACTAGGACCTTTAAAACATCACAAACTTTAGTTTATGAGAAAGAAGCCATAGTTATTTTATATTATAAGCTCATGCTAAAAGAGAAAATATTCATAGGTATCCATAGAGGGAAAATTCAAAGGAAAAATAGTTGACATTTATCAGTCATACTATTGTCTCAAAATGCTCTACAGATCTATAATACACATTTGTGATAGTGATGTGTGACACTCAAAACATCAATATTTTTGTATAGGGCCTATGTAGCATATTTGACCTTCATAATATGATCAAGGTTGGGTATACACCATTTTTGGAAATGACTTTTTAATAATAAGGTACCAATTTATTTTTTTGAGGCTTATGCATGTTTGGTAATTCTCTTTGGATATACAAGTAATATATACAATTTATACAAGTAATATATCAACTACAAAAAAGAAATCTTATTTATGACAATAAGCTATAAATAATATTTCTTTAAGTAATATATCATTTTCTTGCATTTGTTATTTAGCATTAGCAGAGTAACATGTACACCACCTTCAACACAATTATACCATTATTTTATTTAATCTTATAGTTACATGTGTTTTGAGACTCATTGGATGCTTGAGTGCTTCAGTTGTGGTTGGCCTCTTGTTTGGATCCCGTTCATAAAGTTGCTGTAAATTTTTTTGAATCTTGCTCCTTTAAATCATATTAAATATTTCTATTACATCTTCAGCTTTATTAAAGGTGGAAAGCTTTCCCTGGAGTGTACTGTGTTGTAATAAGTTGCACAAGAAACTCCACTTACCTTGTGCAGGTTGTGCTTGGGTAGCAGGATTATTGTCTTTACTTTTAATAGTTGGATCATCCTCAAGACTAAGAGCACCAACTCTAGTCAAGTCAATTGGGTCAATATTTTTTGTCCATCAAGTATCATGGACAAATCTTGGCTAGGATCAGCTAGGTATGTCAACTATGTTGTCTCCATTAACGAAGAAAAGTTATGGTTTCGATGCGATCTACCTATATAACTATAATTTTGTTAGCCTTTGATGTAATGTGCAATGGGAGATAGCAATCACAAGATGCAAAATAATATAAAAGAAAGTAAATCTGCTAGATGACTAAAATATGTTGTAAATAGAAATGACATAAAAGAATACAATGTAGCTATGGAGGAAATGAACACTCCATTAATAAAGCTATTGAACTACATTACACCCATCACCAATAGATGGTGATCTACACATAATTGTGCTACTACCTACGAGTATGCTCTAAGCTACTCTATCTGACTATGTCCCCCGACCCTATATCTTTATTACAATGAGGCCCTTCTTATATAGAAAAATAGGTTCCTTGGCCAACACTCTACCTAGTTGTGCAAGGGACAACTTGCACATATATAGCTTACACATTGACACTTGTGCATTTATTACATTGCATGAAGTAATTAGATAACTTCCCCCTAAAGTAATCTAATGTCCTAAGTATGTACCTTGGAAGATACATTTACATAACCCAAATGATGGAATATAATCTATTTCTAACACCCCCTGTATTACATTATTTGGGTATTGAATACTTTAGTCTTCAATATGGATCTTCTTCTTCATCTTGAACTTTGTACTCTTCCTCTACATTCTTTGTAACCTATTCAAGCAAATAGTTAGTGTCTTTGTAATATGTTACATTTGTTGATAGAGCTTTCACCTCATAGTCTTCTATGGGTTCTTCCAGTTCTTCAATTTCTTCTATCCTCTAAACCAGGTGTCCTTTCTGATTTCTCTTCTGATATTCCAGTTGAGGATAATTGGTTGGTCATTGAGATTGCTGCTAACGAGGGTTCCTTTGATATTGTCAAGGTTGAAACTGATTCCCATTATTCATTTGATTTCCTTGGTTCCAGTTTTTGGGATTGTATCTGCAATAGCTGGTACTATGACCTTTATTTCTACATATCTGATAATACCATGTTTTCCATCCTCTTGTTGATGAAGCAATATTTTCTTGTGGATTATCTTTTGATGCCAATGCAGTGTTAGTCATCTCATATTTCATAGTGTTTTCTACTTCATATTCTTGAAGTATATTGACTAGGTCATCAAAATAAGTATCTTTACTTAAAACCTGTAAAGATATTACCAAATTATTATAGTTAGCTGGAAAGTGCTCTCATGGTTACTTGAGTAAGAAGTTCATCCTTAACTATTTCTCCTAAGGTCAATAATTTCCCTTTAATATCTTCTACCTTCCTTAGGAACAGTTCTATGCTTTCCCCACTATTCATTTTTAATGAGTGAAGTTGAGTTTGGAGATGAAGAATAGTTGCCTTATTCTTTCCTTCAAATATTTTCTCTAGGCTTGTCCATGCATTTGAAGATGTTTTTGCTGAACTGATATAAGGTTGAATCTCATCAGTGATAGCAAAGATTATTATCATTAGAGCTTTTGAATCATTTTCCTCAAACTTTAGGATTTCAGTTTCACCTGTGGCAGGTCTCTGTGTTTTCCCTTTGACAACATCCCAAAGTTTTTCATATACTAAGATTGCTTTCACTTTATTTTTCCAAGAGAAATAATTAGGGCCCTTGAGTAGTTGAGATTCTTCTAGGAAGAATTTATTTGATGCCATTTAAATATTCCTAATATCAATCCTTAGATTTGTAGGCTTCCTTATGTCTCCCTAGTAATGAGAGTATGAACACCTAATTTTAGGTTTTGAAGAAAGCTTATATCTTCCCAACTTGATAATATTTGATAGATATTATTATTATCAAGTTTTGTAGAATGCCTTATGACTCCCTAATGATTTTGGAATATGATATAGTGCTTTTGTAAAATATAGTTCAATTTATGGTTGATTTTGTATAGTTTTGGAAAGATAAAAAATCAAATTTTTTAACACCTTATTACTCCTATTGAACTAAGAACTTTTCCAAATTTTGAAGAGGTTTTAATGTTGGATTTCTTTTATCCCTTTTGAGAAATTTTTGAGACAAGAATATTATAAATTTCCAACCTTAACAATAAATCTTAATAACCTCTTTTTATATCCCTTAGGATTTTATTTAAGTGTTTCTAATTTCCAATAACCTAGTTTGGTGTTGTAACCCTTATCACTCCCAAATTTGGAAAATTAGAACACATTAATATTTGCAAACATTAAATGGATTAATTCCAAGTAGTATCCCTTATTTCTCCTAAGTTGTGTTTTGCAAATATTAGATTAATTTCCCTAAGTTTTGCTTTCAAATAAATATTGAATTCTTTTAATACTTCAACCTTAGAATATAACCTTATAACTCCCTTTTTAATGAAAGCAAATTAGATGAGGAAATTCTACCTTAGTAAGGCTTTGTACCTTTATGAAATCAGATGCAATTGGTAATGGTCTATCCTTCTTAAGCGCAAATACTTCAATGTGCTCTTGGCTTCAATGCTTTCCTTTAATGCTTCCTTGACCCGTTTGACCAAGAGTGCTTTCAAATACTCCTGAATTGCTACGAATAGCTATCGTATTACCACCAAATTTCTATCGAGTTGCAGCTGAGTTGTTGTCGAGTTTCTCTAAGATGCTTCCGGTTTGCTTGGTCCAAGTCACCTTTAATAGGTGGTCCGTCAAGTGACAAGTGTCACAATAGTTTTAAGATATTCCAAGAATGCTTCAAGAGTTTTGTGGAGATACTGGTCTTGTTCTAACGCTTGTGACAAGTGTCACCTCCACTTGAAAAAATATATTTTTATCCCCTCTTCATGCATTATCCAAGGGATGTTTCTACCTCAATGTGTATGAGCTTCTTGTTGTAACGCTTCTGACTGTAGATAACTCCTCTACCACATGGAGTATGGACACCAAGACAATAGTTGTAATGTCTCCTTCATGGGCATTTTTTAGGGTTATTTTGGAGAATGACAAGTGGCACCTTCTTCCCTTTGCATGCCCTTGTCTTATCAATGCCTTCTTGCAAGCCTTTCAAACGTATTCTTCCACCTTGTTCTTTGTTGTACTTCATTGGAGCTAAGATGTTTCCAGTCAAGAAACGATCATGGAGGAAATTTGGTGGAGATATGAAGACTCTATGATGCTCCACTTGAGGTAGTGAATGCTCCTTGATCGGACGTATGGTTCCAATCTACTTGCATTGATTTCCTTTTGCTCATACACTTCTTGATTTCTCCCTGGCTTTGTGCCTTGTCTTTTGCAGGTTTGGTCGTCCAAGATACATAGAAGATGAGCCTATATGAATGGCTCTTTGCTATGCTTGGGAGGATGCTAGCATTCGACCACCATTGATTGTTTCACCTTACTTATATTGTGCCTTTGAGGCACCTTCCAATCTGCCCTTTATCCTGCGTAGAATGAGTTAGAGAAGTGCTATCCAATGTAACAATATTTATAAATAAGATACCTTTTGCACCCTTTCTTGCACTTCTTTTTGCAGGTCTAATATTCTGATTTGTATGGCAAAATTTTTGAATGCAGTGTAGGGGTTTTGAGGTTGTCTTTTTGCTTAGACACCTTCCCATTTTTTCTTGGATATTATAATGACAAATCCAAGCTTAGATAGAAGTAGATAGAAGCTCCTTATAAGATGTAATTTTCTGCACTTTTCTCCTTGCAACTAACCCTGTAATGCTTTGGATTTGAGACTCACCAAGTCTCAATATTTGAAGCTTCTATTTCTGATTTTGGTTAGTTGTCTTCTTCTCCAAGTTTTGGAGGATTCTAACCTATTTTTATGGCTTCACTTGGCCACTAAGTATTGCATATTTTTTTGCATTAATAGTGTCTTTAGACACTTTGACAATTTTTTATTTTGTGCCCTTCTCAAGAACACAAACAATAATTCTTTTGAGAGTAATAGAATAGTGCAAATGAATCTAATAAACTTTCTTTTAATGCACTAACAATTTCACCTTATCACTCCAATCAACTCTCAAATTAATGCACTTAATAAATTTACTACAACTAATCAAGAATAATATAAAATGAATCTTCAAGAGTTATTCTATAATTTCACTACAATTAATATTGTAGGGCTTAGTCTTATTTTTCTTTTTCCAAAGTAGATAATAGGTAGTTGATAGATGTAATTCTAAAATCTAATCAACTCCTAATTAATGTGCAAATGAACCTTAAAAGAAAATTTCTCTTTTTGCACTTTTGAAGACTATAATCCAATTTTTCTTCTTGCAACTTTAATCCAAATTAAGGTGCTTTAACAAATCTGATAAGTAATCCAATTAATGAATCTATTTGCACCAAAATTTGCTTACCTTTTTAAAATATTCTGTAGTTTTTTCACCACTTCTGTAGAGGATGTGGATCTTGGTGTCTAAGATCACCAAGTTTTTGCTTTGAGTAGGATCTTGCAGCTTTTTGTAGACTGTCCTAAACAAATTCTTCTTCACCAAAATATGGTCTCAAACTTTCTTTCACGAGCCTAATATTTGGTGGCTTGTTCTCCTCTTATGGTCTCCTCCTTCTACTATATATTTGGAGAAGTATTTATCTCTAAAGCGGTGCCCTCTTGTTGTGAGAGGTAATCTTCAAATCTCCTAGATTTGGTGAGCTTCTTTTGTCTTCAAGTCTTCTTATCGAATTTTGACTTCAAGCAGGATCTTCTTCTCAAGATTCTAAATGTCTTGAGGTCTTCACTAGATTATTCTTTTGGGATTTGGCACTCCTTGCCAAATTATTCTTCTTATATTTGGCACTCCTTACCAAATTATCCTTCTCTTGGGCTTGTTGTTGGATGGTGATAATTGTCCCAAGTCCTTCACTATCATGGGCTTCTCCTTGGTAGTGGGTTTCTCCAGTGAATTCTCCTTTGATGATTTCTTCAGTAAGGCTCTCCTAGCCTTTTATTGGATGCTCATTGAGACCTTCCCAAGGTCTTTGATATTGCAACTTTTGTTGGTCTTCCTTGAGACCTTATCTTCAACCTTCTTCTCTTGGAAGTGTTGGTGGTGAGATATTCTTCTAGATCTCTGATTCTACTACTTTTGGATGCGAGTAGGACTCTCCTAGTCCTCTTCTTCTTCCAATAATGGAATTTATTCAATGATATTTTCTCTTGATCTCTTAGATTTTGCTTCAAGTGTTGAATTGATTCTGAAGAAGATACTCTTCCTAACTTTCTTGTAGGAAGTTTTCCAACTCATTGAATCTTCTTTCCCTACAACAAACGGGAAAAAAAATTACTGACTGGGAAAAATCAGATATTCTATTCAAATTCTTCTTCAATATCAAGGTTTATGTGGTCTTTTTCATTATCTAGGCTTCTATGGTCTTTTTCAGTATCAATTCTTCTATGGCCTTTTTTAGTATCAAGGCTTCTATGGCATTTTTAGTATCAAGGATTCTATGGGCTTTTTCAGTATCAATTATTCTATGGCATTTTTTAGTATCAAGGCTTCTATGGCCTTTTTAGTATCAAGGATTCTATGGCCTTTTTCAGTATCAAGGCTTCTGTGGCATTTTTAGTATCAAGACTTTTGTGGCTTCTTCTTCAAGGCTTCTATGGTATTTTTTTGTATCAAGGATTCTATAGCTTGTTCTTCAACTCAAATAAAAAAGCACCTAAAGAGTATCAAGGAATCCAACCCTCGTGTAATGAGAGATGAAGGGGTGTTGCAAAAAATCCATAATCAGACATTCATCACTTGGCTACAAGATCAGGTTATTGTGTGCTTTCTTGAATATGATCTTCAACATTTATACTGATTGTCATGTACTGAACATCATGTAATGTTCTGCAATCATATTTAAACTATTCTACTTTGTTTTAGTTTCATGGTGATGAAATGCAACATAATGATGACTCCAACACAATAAAATGGTTGGCACGTGGTTCGAGGAAAGTTGCAACCAAACATTCAAGCTATTTGATCAATGGTTATAGATTTCATATCAAAGATAAAGAAGACCAAAGAACAACTCAAAATAGCAGTGTGTGTTTCGATGCTACTACTTGGTGTAGAGCAAGCGCAAAAGACACAAACCCAGTGCTTCAAACAATCACATATTATGGTGTTATTAGGGAAATAATCTTGTTGGATTACTATCAGTTTTGATACCCCCTATTCAAATATGACTGGGTAAATGTTCTTGATACGAGGAATGGATGTAGAAAGGATGAAATGGGCTTCACACTGGTCAACATGAACAGATTACTTGGTTGGGATAGACTACAAGATGATCCATTTATCCTAGCATCGCAAGCCAAATAAGTCTTTTATGTAAATGATCCACTTGATACCAACTAGTATGTGGTTCTCACATCACCTCCAAGAAGGATCAAAGACATTGAAGCATACAAGGCAGAATATATCAATGTCTTTGGAGCAATAGATTTTGTTGGACCTAAAATTACCCAAGATGAAAATGCAAATGATGGCAACATTCAATATGTCCATGAAGAATGTGAGGGTACATGGTTGGAAGCCTAATTATTGTACTTCAAAAGTAGTTATAATTAATGGAAATAATTAATGAGTGTTGTTAGATTTTTTGTTCTATTTTTAGAAAATGCTAGTAGATAATTAATGGACAGCCAAGCTAGGAGTGAGGTGAGTAGGTATCTTGAGCATGAGGTTGGCCAGTCAGATACAAGAAGGTAATTTGGTAAAAAAAAAGAAAGAGAGAATACAAGTGTTGCTAGGGCATAGGATTAAGAGTCTAATCATGCATGCATGTTGTAATGTGTTGAAATGAAGGTTTATTGTGTTGAGTGTGTGTTAGTTATGAAATTGATATTTCATGGTTGACTCTTAGTCCTAGTCCTTAATTAGCAACAATACTTGATTTGTATAGATGGATATTTATGTATCTGATGGAAGTCTCAGGATACCCTCTCACCTCATCTCTGATGGTTGGGGTGGGTAGGGGTGTTTAGACATCTACCCGTTATATGGAGGGCTCAGGTTGTCCATTTAATATTGCATTGAACTGAGTATTTTTGTAGTTGATTTTGGTTTATGTAGTTGTTTATTATTGTTTTGTTCTTCCCTTTTCAAAAGGGTTTATATTCTATTTATGGATAAAATCACTTCTACTCTATATTTGATGTTACCTCTTTTAGTTGTTGACATATATCTTTATAAGTGACATATTTGATGTTACCTCTTTTAGTTCTGTTTGAGGGAAGATATTTTGGGCATAAATTTAACCAAAGAATGGAACACCTGGGGCTATCATTGTTTCATGGAAATTTGTGGCATGGAAATTTATTTACTTGCTACATACAAGGTGATGGAATGATGAGAAGCAAGAAGAATTTAATTTTGCAAAGAATTTCAGAATTTTAAGATATTTGTTTTTAGGCTTGAAGAACTTTGACATGTTTTTGCATTTGCATAAGAAGAATTTATCATGTTCTATGTTAGATGGATTGAACAAACCCTATAAGTGTGTCTTTTTTATCTTTTATATTTTTGATAAACTTGCCTGTGGACTTGTTATTATGTTCTCGTTTGTGGTATAATTATAAATTACATTATTATTTGGCCTAACTTCTAGTCCCTCCAACATGGATCGTCTCCTTTATATTTTTTCCAATTGTAGGCATGTGTTGTTTTGCTATCTGCTAGTCAATATACTTTGAGGTAACATGAACAATGGTTGCTTACTACTTATTTAGGACTACTTGCAGACCATATGTTAGGATCTGGTACTACTATTGTGGCTCATGGGAATCAAAGGCTTGAGAAACTAATGTTCGTCAGGTTGCTTCTATCCTGGAACAGGATAGTATGTTGCATGTGTTGTTTTCTAAATTTTTGAAGAACTAATGTCTATGTTCCATTTATAGAGAGACCCTTTTGGGTAAGAGACTACCTACTTATGATGGTCGAAAGAGTTTGTACACTGTTGGGACTCTACCTTTTGCATCGAAGGAGTTTATGATAACGCTAATTGATGTAGAGGAATCAAACAACGGTCCAAGGTACATCATAAAAATATCCTGAGTTATTGAACATTGCCTAGAATTGTCATGATTTTGTTAATTTCTTGTCTTTGGCTATTAGCCAATTATGTGGGAATTATGTCAGCTATTCTATTAATTGAAAAAGAGAATAAACTATTAAATTCTTCTACATTATAAATTTTTTGCACGTAAAATATTGAAGTTTGAAGTTTGAATACAACCAGGTGGAGGTGGAAGGAATAGAACCTATGACTCTTTCTTCAACTTTGCAACAAATAATCATTTTGTTTTCCAACACAAGCCATAAATACAAAATCATCACAACATTGGCATCAATTTCAATTCTTAGCAACTTTTGGACACAATAATCTTCTCCACTCTTTTGCTAAGTCCCATTTTGATGTAGTCAAACTGGATTGCAAAGTCCTTGCATCATGTAAAATTGTGTTTGTTCAATGTAGGTTCTTGTTCCACATGACTAGTTCACATTCCCTTCATAATAGTCTTTATATTTTTAGGTTTTACAAGTATATGTCCATAAGCAAGTCCTGCAAACTTATGGTTACAATATTGAAATTATTGAGGTAGCACTCATTAGATGTGTAATGGACTTTCACCTCACACTCCAGTTTGTACTTCATGTATGAGTTTACAAACTTGAAAAGGATAAGTGGTTGAAGAAGGAGCATTCATAAATAGGGAGGAAGTAAGGGCCCAACATGAGATACAGTGCCATCTGAGGATGAGAATGCTCCTTACAGGTAAGCTATTCATACTTTTCATTCCCACAATGGCCTTCCCCAACATTTTCTTTATATACATATATACAAACTTTATGAATATTTTTATTGAATGATCTTTTTTTGTTTAGTTCCTTAATTGTAAAAGTTAATGCCCATGGAGGTGGGCTACTCTATATTTGCATTGTTACTATTAGTTAAGAAATCAACCATCTCTTTATACATCCATAGGATCTTCGAATCATGGAAATGTCAACTTTTTTACCACATATACTTGATTGTATTAGTTGGACAACTAGTTGAACATGGGGGGATGCTTGTCACGTTTTGAACCTGGGTGATTGTTATGGTAAGTGTCTCACCTTCCTACAACACCACATCATGATGGACCTCAATTCAATAATCCTATTGCAAAGTTTTTCTATAAAAATTTCTTGAAGTTGGGGCAACATGAACACTAAGTTGTTTTGTACTGCTAGGAAAAGATATATATACTTAAAATCTTAGGACAAGTGATTGAGGTGATTAACATGGAAATGAATGGTAAGTGGTTTTGACGATATGTGGGTAACAAGATACTAACTCATAGGGGTGTTCTTTAGGGCATAGGATCTGTAAAGTTTGAATTTTCTCAATATACATTTTTTTAAAGATAAAAGGAGTGACATTTAATTTAAAAAGCTACCTTTCATCATTGTCATTATGATTTACTCTCAGTCCATCTTAGTTGATTGATTGTGATAATAAAATACCATTAGATAAGGAAGACAAGGTGCTAACAGTACATGCAAGATCTCATTGATAATCATGTTACAGTGTCTACTTGGCATCTTCTGAGCTTTGATCAGGAGGATGAGTTCATATCAATACATTGATGTCGTAGGCACCATGGGTGGTGTTTTGCAAGCCAAGACCACAAAGAGAATTATTTTCTATTGTTGAGTATAAATTGATTGATTCTCAAAGAATTGGCATTATGTGTGAGATCTTGTTTATTATCAATTAGCTTTGTAAAGTTTGAATTTTCTCAATATATATTTTTTAAAAGATACAAGGAGTGAAATTTAATTTAAAAAGCTACGTTCATCATTGTCATTATGATTTACTCTCAGTCCATCTTAGTTGATTGATTGTGATAATAAAATACCATTGGATAAGGAAGACAAGGTGTTGATAATACATGCAAGATCTCATTGATAATCATGTTACAATGTCTGCTTGGTAGCTTCTGAGCTTTGATCAGGAGGATGAGTTCATATCAATACATTGATGTCGTAGGCACCGTGGGTGGTGTTTTGCAAGCCGAGACCACAAAGAGAATTGTTTTCTATTGTTGAGTATAAATTGATTGATTCTCAAAGAACTGGCAGTATGTGTGAGATCTTGTTTATTATCAAGTAGCTTTGTAAAGTTTAAATTTTCTCAATATACATTTTTTTAAAAGATACAAGGAGTGACATTTAATTTAAAAATATACATTCATCATTGTCATTATGATTTACTCTCAGTCCATCTTAGTTGATTGATTGTGATAATAAAATACCATTGGATAAGGAAGACAAGGTGTTGACAGTACATGCAAGATCTCATTGATAATCATGTTACAGTGTCTGCTTGGCAGCTTTTGAGCTTTGATCAGGAGGATGAGTTCATATCAATACATTGATGTCGTAGGCACCGTGGGTGGTGTTTTGCAAGCCGAGACCACAAAGAGAATTGTTTTTTGTTGCTAAGTATAATTTGATTGATTCTCAAAGAACTAGCAGTATGTGTGAGATCTTGTTTATTATCAAGTAGCTTTGTAAAGTTTACAAACTCTTGGGCCTTGATCATGGAGTTAAAACATGCACTAATAGAATTGTTTCTATTGAGAGAGTGTTGAATAAAGAGTCATAGGCTCTTTATAATCGATGAAATAACTTATCTAATGGTATAGTCCCTCCAACATGGATCATCACCTTTATTTATTTTTTTAGGGTGGGACCATAAGAGGGTGGTTATAAACCGCCCTCTTAGGGCTAAGAGGCTTAACCCTAAGAGGGTGGTTAGTAACCACCCTATTAGTCCTAATATGATGATTTAAAACATCCTCGTAGTCCTAAGATGGTGATTTTAAACCATCCTTTTAAACCCTACAAGGGAGGTTCTTTGAGGTGGTTTTTAGTCACCATTGTATGTCGTAAGCGTTTTATGATGCCCTCATAGATGGTGGCTGGAAAACCGTCTTTAAATATATTTAAGGGTGGTTTATAAGCATTTTTAAAGACCTTTTTTTGTGTAGGGATCATAGGTGAGATAGCTCCTATGCATCATTTCCCAAGAAAAGAAATTAATTTTAGGTCAACCCTTAGCTACCCAAAATCTATCCCATTGGGCATCCTATAGGATCAACAAAGGAGGGAGCAAAGCATTATAATCATCATGAATAATTAAGAAACCTAGAGTACCAAGGCCCCAAAAAATCCTATCATCTTTCTCTTTCCTTGTAAGACACCTTTTCTTGAGGATATTATCAATAAAAAGTCTTTGATGAAGAGGAACAGGAATAGGCTATTCTTCTAATCTCTTCCACTAAAAGAAAGAGAAATATCCAATTTACCTGGAAGTAATGTATGAATATATCTTTATCCATCCCCTACCCTCAAGGATTTTTTGCAAGGGTTGCAACTCTGGAAACTCATAGATTAATAGGGGATGTTGGTCCCAAGAATCACTCTAAAAGTTAGCTTTGTCTCCTATACCTACTTTCCAAAAAAGTTTAGATTTTACTAATTGTTCACCAACTTTCAGGACCTTCTAGATAACGGATCCAGGGCCCCTTAGAGGAATGCATATAGCTTCTTGATGAGGGATAGAACCCAAATACTTACAAGTGATGACTCTACTAAAGAAATCCTTCTTGTTGGATATCCATCTCCAATAAATCTTCCTAGCAAGATCTTGATTGTTTAAAGCTGATTTACGAAAACCAAGGCCTCCTTGAGCTTTAGGCTAACATAGTTTATCCCAACTAACAAAGACCCAATTCTTATCCATCCTTGGGCCATATTAAAAAAAAATTCTCATAAGTTAATCCAACTCTTTGAGGACTCTCATAAGGGCAGCTAGGATGGAGAATTTATAAATAGACATGGCTTGGATTACTGATTAGATGAGCACCATTCTTCCTCCAAAGGTAAGCTAGTGGTGATTCCAATGGTTAACTTTAGCAGTGATTCTATCCATTAAATATTTCCAATCAGCTACCCTTAGGCTCTTAAAATGAAGGGGAATCCCTAGGTAATCAAGTGGAAGGGTACCCTAGGCAAAGCTCAAAATGGATAGAATCTAATCCTGGATTATTTTATTCGTATTGAAGAAAATAACCTTGGATTTGGCTGCATTCACCTACTAACAAGTAGCATCCATGGTTTTTAATATGGCTTTTAGCATTCTAGACTCCTGAATGGTGGCCTCCCCAAAGAAACTTGTATCATCCACAAATTAAAAATGAGTTAATATCTCCTCACCTAAGTGCACACCTTCCAAAAGACCTTGTTGCTTATTTCTTTGAAGGAATATTACCAATCCTTCTACTAGAATAATAAAAATAAATGGGTAATATGATCTCCTTGACAAATACCCATAGAAGCATCAAAAGGGGTCGAGGGGGAGTCCTTGATGATAATAGAGAAGGAAACCATTGAGATGCAACTCATGATACATTATCTCCACTCCTGATAGAAGCCAAATTTCTCAAGCATATGATTCAAAAACTACCATGAGACTCTATCATAACCCTTAGACATATCTAGTTTAATAAACATGCCTCTTCGACTAGAATGCTGCATAGAATGCATAGCCTTATATGCTAAAATAACTCCATCCATAATTTGATGCCCTTCCACAAATCTTCCTTGTTCCTGGGAGATTATATTGTCCATAATATTTGTAAGCCTTTTAACTATCAACTTAGTGATTATCTTGTAGGTCACATTGCAGGTAGCAATCGGGCAAAAATCATGATATCAATAAATTTCATAAAAGTGTAGAATAAGCTCAGTTGTAACCCAAAATCATGATATCAACAATTTTTGTAAATATCATTTTATCTATTGTAATCCAAAATTATTATATTTAAGTGGAGTTTTTAATATCATGTTTATATATATAATCGCATTAGCTCTATTAGTTGTATTCCTCAACTTTCAAAGAGGAGACTTAGGTTTGAATTTTTTCAAGTGATACATGCATAATTATAAAATTGTTGTAATACTACTATGTGGTCATGATGTAATACAGGTAAAACTTGTTTTAATTCCAAATAACCAATTAAAAAACTACTTAATACCCCACATTAGGTACCACTAGTCACATTGAGCTATACAACCATTTTTTGTGCCGCTAGATTTGAAATTTGGTGTGGGTTACATCATCCATATGTCTCAACTATTGAACCAAGGCCTCATTGACTATTGATATTTAGTTGTTTGTGAGATCCATCACTTTTTAAGTCTTTTTTTTGTTATTATGATAATAAACTTGGAGGTGCAAGCACTTGGTTTTGTTTATGTAGGATTTTTAATTGGATCTATGGGATATGTGTAGGTAGTAGACCTCTTGCTTTTTAATTGGATCTATGGGTTGTCTCCTATTTACATAGGTCATTTTCAAATCAAAAGGGAAAGCTAGATAATTTCAAGAATAAATTTAATATATACCAAAAAAAATCAAGATTTTAAGATAATGTAAATAATGAATAAATATTTTTTGGTTTAATAGGTTTTTATTAAATCAATAAGATTATATATAAATATATGTCACAAATAGGAAATAATAGATGAATAATGATTGTGATCAATCTAAGTTCAAGTCCTTACATTATGATATATAATTTTAAAATAAGATGACTTATAATAGTATAATTTGTTGCAATATTATGAGAGACCTATGTAAATATCATATATCTAATTTTAATAATATATGAATTTTATTTTTATTTGTCATAAAATAATTTACCTTCACTCTAGAAGGATTTTATTAAAAAATGTCTTTCAAATGAAAATAAGAGAATCCCTTCGATTTTGATCCCTAATAGTAATATGGTAAATAATAATAATAAAAGTATTGGTGTATGTTACTTAGCCATATTAGCATATATAATTATTTAATAAAAGTATAAAGATAGAAAAATGGATCTTAGAGCCAACATGATGAATGGAGTTATACAACTTTTCATATCTAACTGTAAAACTATTTGAGGATACACTTCTCAATTAGTGGTTCATCCATGCATTTAGAAAGGCATGCATACTAACTTATCAATGCTAAAATGAAATCTCTCTCTCTCTCTCTCTCTCTCTCTCTCTCTATATATATATATATATATATATATATATATATATATATAATGAATGAATGGCTATGAAAGGCTATGAGAGATTAAATCTTGACCCTTCGTTTGAGTGAAATAAACAATGGTTTTAACAAGGATCTTAAAGATAGCCCACGACAATAAAAAATAAATTCCACTTGGCATGGCATTAAATAACAAGATAAATATGGGTCCTCCTTTAGACAAGCCTTGAAAATTTTTGACTACATCTAGAGATTTGATGATTTAGAGTGATTGGTTAATAAACAAGTTTTCATCCTTATATTTTTTTCAATTAGTTATATAGGATTGAAACGGGCTCCACCCATATTACATCATCACCACATAGTGGTATTACAACAAATCTTGGATATTATCCATGTATAGTTTGGAAATATTTGAACATGGATCTCCTCCTTAAACATTGAGGAATCTAACTGGTTGAGCTAATGCCACTTGATAATTTACATCCTTATATTTATTCAAATGATTGGATTATGTTTAACTAGCAGAAAGGAGTGTCAAGTTTACTTAAAAGTATTTTTGAATAATAAAAAAGTATTTCTTGACATTATCTTAGGAGATACAATAATGTGGGTCTAGGTAGTAGTCAAAGTAAAATGTTTTAAAACATGATTAAGATCTAGCAACTTATGATGATCTCTATAAATTAAGTATAAATCACAAGCTCAACAAAGTTTGATGGCTACTACATTATTATGACTTTAAATAAAATCAAGGAGAAGGAAATATTTTGTACCAATAACTAAATTTAAATTAATAACTCATTTGAATCATGAGGGATATCACAGTGGTAAGTCCTTAGGATTTCATCCAAAAGATCCAAGTTCAAACCCTAGTATGAGGGGGCCTAGATCCCTCATAAAACATGTGTTCATCCTTGTGATAAAGTTTGAAGAAATCAAGTTTACACATATGCTAAGGGAAGGAAACAAATGTGCAAATAGGATAGCCAATAGAGGGGTTTTAATTGAGAATCGTGAAGTTAAATTCTTTTTTCCATGGTTAGAGGAAGTAGTAAGTTTAGCTGAAGTTGATAAGAAACTGTTGATTGTCTGAATCAAATAATGATTAAGATTTACTTTAATGTTTTCCATTGGTAATATTTGATTTATTGTATAACATTAATATAATTTCATATAAAATATTTATTACAATTTTTGTGGTTGCATTTATGCTTCAGGAAGGAAACTAGCAATCTAGATCTGGTAAAGCAGACTATGATAGTACGATTTTTTAGATATATTACTATACAAAGATGTAATGCATAGACAATAGAGGAGGAATTTTGGTATTGTGAATTTTTTTATATGATAATGTCAAGAAGGATGTTGAATGTTGGAATATTTATATTCACAGTAAAAATTAAAGAAGATCTAGAAAATAAAAATCAAGAATTTAGACGTTTTATGTAAAATGATGTAGGTATATAGCTATATCAACTCAATTGAGATGAAAATTGATTTTTTTGTAAACTCTCAATCTCTAAAGGAGAGAGTTGTGATTTGTTAAGGGTGGGGGATCTGAGTACAACCCATTGTTCTCCAATGAAAAAAACTCATTCAAGATCCAATGGTTGTGAGAGTATCCAATCACTTAACATGAATAGTTTACATATCACAAAGAACCACCAAAGCAATAATAAGGTAATTTCATCCTAAAGGATTTCAAGACTGACCATATGATACTAAAGATATTTATCATTAAAAAATAAGTGACTACTTAAAAATCATAAGCATAATGCACCATGACTAAGGAGTGACACATGTAAGCTTAATATTTCACCACTAAAGTGGGTCTACTAATGATTGGTAATGTCAAAAATACATACTTATAATCTACATGAATAGTTGTGCAATTAATAAAGGAAGGTGGTACTACCAAAATTCAATCAAACCTAACCATGAGATTTATTGCATGGATTTGAAAAGCATACTAAATAAGCATGAGGATCTTCTTTTGTATAGTCTATGCTTGATAGGGTGATATTATAATTGAGGACTCAAATCCATATAGTTTATTCCAACATAAATTGATATGGAGTTGTAGAGATAGGAAATATGAAGGTAAGAATATACCAAAAGACTCATGGTGTAATATTGGTCAAGGTAAGTTGTAAGCTTACTGCAGTGATAAGGGCTTTGGCCTCTCTTTGAGTGGTCCAAGGTTCAAACCCCTCTCAGTATGATGGGATCAGGACCCCTCATAAAACTCTATGTAAACTCATTGAAAATATTGGTCAAGGTAAGGTTTATGAGTGATAATTTAGAAATACATTTTTTTTTATTTCTCCTTTCCTCTACTTGCTTGATATAAAATGATGAAAGTAAAGAGTAAGTTTGTCACCATCCTGCATATCAAAATTATTAATATCTCAAATATTGATATTTTAAACATTGTGTATGATCCTTGACTAATTAATTTTGAATTAAAAGATATATGTCACAAGGTTATAAATAAGGCTAACTAAAGTAAGAGAGATGCAATTATTTTTTGGGGGAGTGAGGTTCCATAAAATCCTTAGTATTCTAGGTTAAGGAGTTTCTAAAACTTGTTATGATCCTCATAAAATGAAAATAATCACATGTGTCCCTATTAGGACACCCTAGGAGTAAGTCGATGGATTGTTATCTAGGCTACCCAAGTTCAAATCATGGGGAGGGAGGCCCCCATTGTGTTCCCGAGAGAGTGTGGCTACCAATTGTGTCACCCATTTTGTACTTTATATTACTTCAAAAAAATAATAATCATAAGTACAAGAACTTTTATCTCCTTAGAACTATAAATTTTGGATGTTATACTCATGATTCACTCTTCTAAATATTTGGTGGTAGTAAAACCTAATACATTGTAGATCTAAATTTTTTGCACCCATTTATCCCAGGCTAATGGATCCGCACCTGAAAGGGAGAGGGAAAATAATGGATCTGCATCTCAAACGATAAGTGTTTCTATCGCACTCTCTTTTGTGTTTGTCGATGATGAGGTTGGTTCACCAGGAAACACTTGCTATAGCAGTTTCTATGCCTAGGTGAAGTAGTAGCTTGATGTGTTCTTATTTTAAAATAATACACCTAGGGTTGGGCTAAAATGCAATTTCTACCTAGCTATATGCAATTCAATTTCAAATGAAGATAAGACTTTTATAAATCTATCTAGAAAGTGTTGTAAATTTTAACTAAAATGCAAAGGTTTTTTTCTATGCTAACATGTTTTCTTTTTGTATTTTGTGTTTTATAAAAGTATGATAAAGCCTATGGTTTGGAAGTTTTATATTTTCTGTTTAAACACAGATGCATATAAGACAGAAAATATAAATCTAAGTATGAGAGAATAGGTTTTAAGTACTTACCTAGATCATATGTTTGATTTGTGATGAATTCAGATGTGCAGGATGAATTCAAACATAGACGAAATGAAATCGACCATACAAATTCGTTAGATAAAATCGGATATGTGCGAATCTGTCAGAAACCTGTAATTACATAGCAGAATACTAAATTTTTAAATCAGGATGGGGGATCTGCATAGGCCACAATAGATCGTGGTATGTGATAGTCAAATCCCCTTGATTATTTTAGTCAACGATAAATAAAATGAATTATTGATTATTTTAATATGAAACATGTGATTCTAGATGCATTTTATCTAATGATAATAGTAAGATGTAGAAAATACTGAAATAACAAACAAAATGCAATGCAGATATAAAGTAATCAACAAGATCTAAGTCAAAATTTTACCCCCAATGTACTTCTGATACGTAGTTGACTGTAAATGTTTGATTTTATACATTGTGTATGAAATCGTATGTAGTGTATAAAATTGTATGCAGCCGAAATAATCCAATGGCTAGTTCTACAAAATAGAAAATTAAATCGGATGCAAAGGGACAAATTCAGACGCACTCAAATTTTTACAAATGATGAAAAACTCAAGTAATAATAAAATATAAACCAGATTCGCGTGTTTTGAAAGTAGCTCCATGTTTGTGTGCTCCTTGGATGATGATCAAACAACAATGTTCTCCACTATAACCTATAAAAAAATCTCCAAAGTCTCCTTCTTCACTCCAATCCTTCTTGTAAATATCACCAACCAACTATTTAATATGAGGCTAAGGGGTTTAAATGGTTGCTTCAATTCGAGAAATTAGGTAGATGGTAAAATTAGACTAGGTTGTTAGGCCAAATTAGGTTTTAGCTTGATTTAGACAAAACCGATTGCATCCGATTTTAGCGGATCGTTTGATTTTTTCAAGAATCTGGCAATGTCCAAATTAGGTTTAAAATCCTAACTGGATGCCTAAATTAGGTGCACGTGGTATTTGGACAGAATAAAACGCATCCAATTTTATTGGATACATCCAATTTCGTCGAGATCATTCGATTTTATCGGAAAGAGGACAATTAAGCTATTTTTTATTTTCTTGGCATGAATATTGAGGTAGGGGTTTTTTAGGGTGAGTTACACGTTGTTAGGATGATTAGGATATTTTGATAACATTAATAATTTTGAAGTGTGTCAAAATTTGGCGACTACATTTTACCCCCTCTTTGGCGCATTTATGAGCAATAAATGCGTTAAAGAAAGATGTAGCAAACATGGATGTTATGCTACAAAAAATCAAAATTTGTTCCATTTCTTTGTTTATGCTTATTATCATGGATACCTCCTTCAAGTTTTGTAAGAAATTGACAATTTATTGCAAAACTCGAAATTCGAAGAAAAAGGGGTAAAAAGCATATAAAATAGAAATTAGAGAAAAAACCCTAATTAATTTTTACTTTCAGTTTTTAGTGAATTTTGCTCTGAAGAAAAATGGGCAAATGGCTACCATAGTGCATCGGGCAAACAAAATTCAAGTCATGAGTGATGGCAACGACGAGAATATTAGGATAAGTGATTCTATCCTTTCTTGTTTAGATTTTTTTGGTTTATTTTTATGATTTTTGGATGCGGCCTATCGTTGCGCAGCCGCAGCGATGAATTCGGATCATCATGACAAATTTGAATGTTCGAATTCATCAAAAAATACATCCGAATTGATAAATTTGAACACTTTTCGATGAACTCGTATGTCCGATTTTATTCATAATAGGTCCGATTTTGTAAATTCGGATGTACCAATTTATCCTTATGCATCTGATTTTGTGCTTTTAGTCTAGATTTATACTTTAGAAAAATTTTAATTTTTTTTTTGGTATAAGTAATTTATTTTTATTTTTTATTTTTGTAGGGAGGATCGTTTAAGGGTCGCGAGTGGTGACATACAGGTTTTGAGGATCGAGTTAGAGATATTATCATGAACGAGAGGGATATTATGACCATGGTAGGGCTTAACCATGTGATTGAAATGCCATGTATAGAGGTAGACTACAGTCTACTCACTACCCTAGTCGAGCGATGGTATTTAGGTTCATCGACTTTCTCACTACTGATGGGGGAGATGGCCCCTACTTTGGATGATGCGTGGAGGATCCTCAGAGTACCTATTAGAGGATATTTTATGTACTAGTCCTTGGCCCAAGATCAGGCCATGCAAAAATTTATGGGAGATCCATCTGTAGATACTAAAATCATGTCAATCTGATTAGGTGACTGAAAGCATTGGTTAATTGACATCATATGGCCCCCTTGGGCAAAACCTAAAAGGTTTAATAGTGGTCCTAACCACTCTTGGAAGTATCTACCCCACTTTTGGGAGGTATTGGACCACATAGGCATGACCATCCCACATTGGGATGGTCATAGTTCATGGTTGTCCCACTTAAGGACGGTGGTAAAGCGGTCGTCCCTATGTGGGACAACCAAAAGGTTTGACTCCCAAAAAGTCAAATTTGGACAAATGGCACCTAGAAACTGCCATTTATCCCACCTATGAGAGCATGCAAGACCTAAGGGTGCAGAATCCTTATGATATGCTACATAATGAAGGCCAAAATAGGATATTATCTTCTCCCTCCAATGCATTCTTAGTTTTTGACAAGTGGTGCCTCTTTCCTTGCATGCCCTTGCATGCCCATTTTCTAAAATGCCTCCTTTGGCTATAAAGTGGGTCCTTTTTATACCCAAATCATATAGAGGGGGTTTGAGACATAGCGACGAAGTGTTGCCAAGATTTCCCCTCACCTTTTTGTGCCTTTTTCCCTTGGAATATTTACCTAGCAAAGGAGGTTTGCGAGTGATCCAAGAGACACAAATTATTTGCAAAACCAAATCATCTGAGTTAATTTAACCACCAAATTTGATGAAAACACTATTGAGAAGGTTCGTAACAGATTCACAGAGGAATTGGTGGTAAAATAAGAGCAGAATTAGTGGTCGTCTCATCCTAGGACGGTCCCCAATCTATGACAATCACCACCATCCCTGCAATGGATAGTGATAGATCTATTCATTATTTATTTACTATTTTTTATTCATATTCTAGAATAGTATATGAACCTCCTGTCCAAATTTCATGCAATTTGGAGTTATATTGAGTGAGATATTGTATTTTTAAGTTTTTGTAGGCTTCAAGGGAAAATACACATGAAAATGTGACTAATTTTACAAATATGACCATATGGGTCCTATTAAAATCTCATTTTATGCATACTATCTAAGTTTGATTTGATTTGGAGGTATTTTGGTCCAAAAATTACTTGTTTTGGGTTTTGCAGGTTTTGTGGGTGCACTGCGAATGCGACTCCGATTCAGAGGTAATTTTTGTTTTATTTTCAATTAGATCTTCCAAAAATAATCTATTATACATATCTCTACAATTTTAGATCATCTAGAGTTATTTTAGATAGGTGCATTGCATATTTACACTTTCTAGCTTATAGTTGAATGTATGGCTTTTGCATGTTTCACATTCTATACACTTGTTATCTAATGAATCTGATTTCCTTGTGTGTAGGTGTAGGTTTTACAGTGTAGGAGAAAGGAATACAAGACCATAATAGCAAAGAAAAAAGTAACAACACCATAGGTTCACCCACCTCAATTGTGGATACGAGGAACAATATTGGAAGTGCACACAAGCTTGTTTGAAAGGATTTGATCCTTTGGGCACCCATCATTTTGTAAACAATTGTATCACACTAAGAGCCCTCAAGGGGACATCTATGTAACCATTGTTCTGATTTACCAAATGAAATAAATAGAAACACCTTTTCTTGCACTTATTTAGCTTATATGGTTGCTTAAATTTGTCCTTTTGTATTGCTTCATTAATACATATATAGATGCATATAGTTTGACACTCTTAGGTGCATCATTTTTTCCATACTTCACCATATTTTCTCATTGAATGGAGCAGAGTCGAAATAGAGGGACTCACTTCAGTAGATGGGGTATATGCCTTGATAGTATTATTGGCAGAGATAGTTGGAGGACTTCTAGTGTGTCACCAGAGTGGTTGACACTTGTCGTGGGGGTTGGCTGAGGTCGTAGCAAACATGCAAGATACTGGAATACGATTTTCTTGGGATCCTTATATTTTGTGTCGCTTGTACCGCACCTTGTTTAGGGTCGTGTACAAGAAAGACACTAGTTTGGTGCTTACATCGTTTCTCCAGGTATGGTGCTAGGAGCACATCCTAGTGAGGAGATCTAGAGGATTTCCTCTTTAGGATGTGGAGGATGGACAACCTAAAGTATTCTATCGGGTTCCATTGGTTGGGTTATTAAGGAGTAGGGGTGGCCTAGAGGAGGCCAGACAGACTATTGATGAGTTGACCATGACATAGATTTTCTAGAGATCTTAGAGAGGGCACCGCAAATAGGATGATGATAGAGCGTAGTTAGCTCGCGTGAGACAAGTACGATGGCTCTACATGGAGCGAAGAGAGATAGAGCTCCATCATGTTGATTGAGTGATTTTTTAGTTTGGCTTAGTGCAGGGGATTTCCTGGATTGTACGAGACTCAACGACCACTAATGGGGTGCCAAATCTCACTAAATTTATTAAGGTAGATGAGGATGATGTAGAGGTCACCTTGGCAGAGGGTGATAATGCAGGAGTTGCAGATGGGTATTTCGCTTGGTATGATAGCATTTGTCTTACAAGGATTACTCAGGATATAAGCATATCTAGTCATATTCAAGAGGTATTTTGAGAGGTATCTAGACGATGGTCAACTAGATCAAAGGGGGGAGGATAGAGATAGAGGCCGCCATAGAGAGAGGGGCCTTAAATGTAAGGAGGATTATGACCACAGGGGCCTCAAACGTGAGGAGGATTATAGCCATAGGGGCCTAATTGATAGACTCTCAGGATTGAGGGGGAGAGAGGATGGTGCCAACAAGAGGGAGGATCACAATAGGATGTTCCTCTGCCAGAGCAGACAGTGCCCTCTTCATAATGAGAGACCCACACTGTTCCAATATTAGTATCGCTTGAAAAGGGTGTTACTACATAGGTGGGAGAGTCAATCAGCATAGGAGAATGATAGTCTAAGGAGTAAAATTTCCATTCAGGCAAGTTGCATCCAACAGTTGGAGGGATAACTCACACAGGCATAGACTCTTGTGAGCTAGGCTTAGGCTCATCTAGACAGGATGTAGGGACATGGGTCATCATGGTAGATAGTGTCATGATTGCATCATACAAGGATCATGACTTCCAATCAGTCCTCAGGAAGTAGTGCATTGCAGAGTGCTTTTATGGTAGCACATGAGAAGGCTACCTTAGTAGTACAATGGATGACTTTTTTATCAGACGTATTTTTAAGCATTGCCTGAGGGTCAGAGAGCTTCATTACCCCCTAATTTAGCAACTTCGCGTTGCTCTAGATCAATTTTAGTAAATAGGCTTCCTCAGTTTCATGATCCTATATCGCCTCCAAATGATGACATCCAAAGTTCTAGGGGTTCTAGGGGATGATACACTGAGTTGGATTTTATGGTTTACCCCCTAGTGATTGAGTATACCGATTTTATGATTGTGGTATACCAATCGACTGGTTTTGTATTTATTGTATTTTTGGTGATATATATATATATATATATATATATATATATATATATATACATATGTCTACTGCTTATCGAATGTGTTGATGATATTGATATGTGAATGTGTAATATAATTTTTTTTTGATGATCTACATAATCATGCGTTTTATTTTTTGTTTTATAGTTTTTAATGTACTTTTCCTCATGCTTTAATCAAGATATCATTGTAGGAAAGTAAAATGTAACTTGATGTAATTTATGTTTGTAATGTAGTGTGATTGAATTGTTTGTAGAAGAAATAATAATAGTTTTGGGAAATATACCCTTACAATATTGATCAATCAGTAATAATACCTCAAAGATGTGTGCTTGTATATAACTGTTTATGGAGGTCGTTTGCTTGCTTTAGTCGTGAAGCGGATCTTGTGTGAGGTTTTGTTATATTGCTAACCTCAAAGGATTGTGATCCAAAAGTATTTTGAATTTTTTGATTGAAAGTAATGTAGTTGATGATAAGTAACGCGTATGTTTTGAAGATTAATTTTATTTTAATCTTAAAAAAAGTATTGGACAATGATAGTGATCAAGCATGATAAATTTGGATAAAGGACTTGCGCTAGGCATAATATTACTAAATATATTTTATTAAGGTTGTCTCATGCCATCATCGCGAAGTCAATATGTAGTTGATATGAAAGAGTGATTATGTATGATCAAAGTGCAAGTTTTTTGATAAATAATATGCAATCATGTAATATAATAATTGACATATTTATGCTAAGTGATAAGTATGAAAAATGCAATATTGACTATTTTTTAGGACCAATTTCATATGCTAACAGTCATACAAATCCATGATGAAATAATTACATTTGCTAATCAATCTTCAAGGAGAATTCTGGTCATTTCTATGATGAAATTAAATTTATCAAGAACCAGTGTGTGATTTGTGTATTCATTTTCCATATTGACCTTAATTATGATATAAAATCTCTCAAGGATCAAATGTGTGTGCTTATTAAGTTCATTTGCCAAGTTTGAGTGAGGTAGTGGTGCAAACCAATTTTAAGAATCAATGTGTGTGCAAAATATGTATTCATTCACCATGATTGTATACATTCAGTTAGATTCAACTACTATGTAATTCAAGTTACCAAAAGCTAGCTAATCCACAAGCTAACATTGGTCTGTACAAAAGAAGGTCGCTAATGTGATAGACATTTTTCCATGCATAAGGATGCCATCATTTCCAAGCATGCTTGATGCCACCCAACCTGTAATGAGGATCACCCCATGGTGTTCAAATAATCGAGGAATTCTAGGGATTCAAGCTCATTACCCCCTTCTTTTCTTTTGATTTCTTTGAATAGAGATTCTTGTTCACTTTTTATCGAACAAGGGGATTTTATTTGCTTTGTAGTAAAACTATATATATATATATATATATATATATATATATATATATATATATATTCTTTTTCTTTGCTTTTTCCTCTCTTTTTTTTCTCTTATTATTTTTCTTTTTTGGGATACTTGCTTGTTTAGAGAAAGAGCAAGGGATTTTATTTGGGTAGGGAGGAGCTTATCCTTCTGCCAATTCTCAGTATTCTAGACCATACGCATAATAGGATAGCAAGGGAAACCTTTTGCTTAAGAATCTAGGACTACTATGTAGCATCATATTTCCTAGTGCAAAATCATGTTTAAGATATGTAAATGTGTTTTGGTTCTAAAGTGGCAGGATCAGTTCCCAAAACTTCAAAAAATTTCGTGAAGCAATAGTATTTTTGGTTCAAAAGAGATTTATAATCAATATCAAGAAACAATATGTTATTAAAATGTGTATTTTGTGAGTGGTTCAAGATAATTTTTTAATTCTCCTGAAGTAAACCAAAATTAACTATGAATTTTGACAACATCCGTCAAATTATATATAAGTAGGATAATAATGGCATATGTAATTGAATCACAATTTTATTTTAAAAATTTGATGAATGAATGCAACTAAATGATATATGATTTAACTATGTTGATTTAAAGTAGATGTAAAAAATATATTTACAAGGTATTTACAACTATCTACAGTGGTGAGATTTCTTGATTTTATGTGTAGTATCATTTTAGTTGCATTATGTTCATGGGTTCCTTAAGATATTTTCCATCTAAAGTTTCCAATCGATATGCACTAGATCCAAATTTAGCAATGATAATAAATGGTCCTAACCAATTTGGTAGGAATTTTCCTTTTAAATCAGTTCGAGCATTTTAATTTTTCTGGTTTTCTTTAAGAACTAGATTGCCAATCTCAAAAGATCGAGTATGAAATTTCTTAGAATATGATATTTTGATTTTATCTTGATATGAGTGAAGGTGCTCTAAAGCATTTATACACTTTTCGTCTAGTAATTCCAATTGGCTTAATCGTCCAACATAATATTCATCTCCTACTTTAGCATTTTGAAGTAAAAGACCTAAAGAAGGGACTTCAAGCTCAAAAGGAAATACAACTTCAATGCCATATACTAAGACAAAAATGTGAAGCACCAGTAGGGGTTCGAACACTAGTTTGATAATCCCATAATGCGGGATATAATTGGGTATGGCAATCTTGTCCTGATTTATTTACCAATATTTTAAGATTTTAATTAAAGTTTTATTTGATGCTTCAGCTTGACCATTTCCTTACAAATAATAAGGAGTAGACCATTTGTGTTGGATTTTGTATTTTGCACAAAGCTTTTTGATGTCTTTAATTTTTAAACAAGTTTCATTGTCTGAAATAAGTATAAATGGAATCCCAAATCTATAGATAATTTGATTGAAAATGAGTTTTGAGACCTAGGTTACTGTGCAAGAAGCCAATGGCATAGCTTCTACCCATTTTGTAAAATACTTTATTGCCCTAATAATAAATTTATGGTAATTTGAAGAAATTGGACTAATTTTCCCAATGATTTCTAGGCCCCATTTTGAGAAAGACCACGGGGAAGAACTAGCTTGAAGATCTTGGGTAGGATCATGAACAAGGTTTACATGCTTATGACATTTATCACATTTACATACATATTTATGGGTATATTTTTCCATGGAGGGCCAAAAGTATCCCATTTGTAGGAGCTTTTTCGCTATAGCATCCCCACTAATATGACCTCCACAAGATTTGTCATGGACCTCGTTTCGAGATATTTTGGAATCATTGAGGTTGAGGCATCGTAAGAGGATACCTTCAAAGGATCTTGTATATAAAGTACCTTCGATAATTATGAAGTGGACAGCTTGCTTGTGCAATTATCATCGTTGGTTTCTATCGAAGCCATCTAGGAATGATCCATCTTGGAGGAACTTTAGAATATCTCCATACCATGGTTCTGAAAATGCTTCTTCAGTTGTGAATACATCTAAAGGGTCTAGCCATGACTATAATGATGCAGGTTTCTAGATTTGGCAAAGGATAATAGTAGCATGATCATCATCCAACTCCAAAGGGATAAGTAATGTAGTTGCTACCATAGTATCGACAAAGCAATTACTAGTGTGTGGGATAGATTCTATAGTAATATTCTCAAATAAAGAAATGAGTTTTAACATGTATTATTTATAATGACAAAGTTTCTCATCTCGAAATTGATAAATATCATTAACTTGATTCACCACGAGTTATGAGTCTCTAAAAATTGATAATACTTTAATATTGAGGGCTTAAGTTGCTCGTAATCCAAGGATTAAATATTCATATTATGTTGTATTGTTTGTGCAAGTAAATTAAATTTTAAAGGATAATGGGATAATTTGCTTTTGTAAGGATACCAATATGATACCTGCACCTACACCACTCATACAATTGGATTCGTCAAAAAACAAAGACCATGATTTGAGGGAATCATTATCTAGATTAAGACACTCATCATGGAATTCTATCATCAAAGGGTGTGTAGACTCAAGAGGGGAAGCGATGATTTGGTCTACTATGACTTGGAATTTAATGGATTTTTGTCCAATAAAGGTTAGGTCAAACTCACTTAAATCGAGAACCCATTTTGTTGCTCGTCCTGATAAATAGGGCCTACTCATTAGATATGACAATAAATCAAATTTTGCGATGATATAAGTTTTTTGTCTAAGCATGTAGTGACGTAGTTTTTGTGTAGAGAATATGATAACTAAACAGAGATTTTCTAAAGGGGTGTGATGTGTTTCATAGCTTATTAAAGTTCTGCTTATGTAGTAAATGGCTCATTCTTTATTATCTTCATCATGTTATGCTAGCATTGCTCCTAATGCAAGCTCTGAGGCTGAGATATATGAAATGAAAGGGTGTTCTAGCTTGGGTGGAACAAGCACTGGTGGGGTAAGGAGATATGTCTTAAGAGTTTCAAAAGCTTCTTGACATTCCTTATCCCATAGTATCTTTCTTAAGCATCCTAAGAAAGAGTTTATATTTATCCGTTAGTTTATTGATAAAACATCGGATAGACTAGAGATTACCCTGTAGACTCCCGAGTTCTATTAAGCTTTTGGGTGGTGGTAAATCAATGATAGCCTTAATTTTGGTAGGATCTATTTCTATGCCATGCATAGATACTATGAATCCTAATAACTTAATTGATTTTACTCCAAACACACATTTATCTAGATTTAATAGAATTTTATATTCGCGGAGCCTATCAAAGACTTGTCACAAATCAAGGATATGATCTTCTTGTCTTATAGATCGAGCTATGATGTCATCCATATAATCATGCAGGATTTCGTACATCATATCATGAAATACATACGTAATAGCTCGTTGGTAATTTGCCTTTGCATTCTTTAGAATGAAGGGCATTATTTTCCAACAGAAAGTCCCCTAGGATGTAATGAATACAGTTTTAGGTTGATCTTCTAGTGCTATACAAATTTGATTGTATCCTGAAAATTCATCCATAAGTGATAAAATTCCACATGCTATTGTGAAATCAATAATATGATCCATATTAGTAAGGGGAAAGTCATCTTTGGGACACGCGACATTGATGTCCCTAAAATGAGTACAAACTTTGATTTTAGTAGCCTCTTTTTGGGTTACTGGAGTAATATTGGATATCCAGACAGAATAATCTATAACGAAGTTTACATCCCAGAGTTTTGTAATTCATTTTTAACCAATAAGGCTGCTTTAGGATGCATTTTCCTAAGTTCTTGTTTGACTAGTTTAGCATTAGGACGAACCACTAAGTGGTGCATGACCATAGAAGGGTCTAGGCCTAGAATATCTACGTATGTTCAAGCGAAGATATCAAGATATTCTACGAGAAGTTCTGTATATTTAATTTGTTCTTCTTTATTTAAATAAATTCCAATTTTACCCATACGGGGATTATTTTTTGTTCCAATATTAATTTTTAGAATAGCCTCTATTTCAATACTTAAATCTCTTTCAAAGTTCGGAGGAGCAGGTGAAACACCCATTTCTTGAAGTTCTTCTAAGGATAAGTTGGCTAACTCTTCTTGTGTAGTTGTTTGGATGTGGGCTACACATGGGATAGACCCATCGAAGAAGAACCTGTTCCTCATAATTTCTTCATGGGAAATGTCATAAAAAACATCTCCTTCTACACATTCATCTAGAGTAGATATTATTTTTGGGTGTACCACTAATAACATGTTGTAAGAATACTCGTGAGCTCTCTTGTGTTTCTTTAGTTGTTCTTGTTTTTCTAAATATTCTCCATATGTGATAAGGTGATCATCTTCATCAAAGGGAAAAGTTTGAGTTTTTGTGGGGATATAGCCTACACCACATCTGGCAGGCCATTCCTCTACCTCAAAAGGTTCACGTATTCCATTTTCAAGAGGGCCTAAACCTTTACCTTTGTATCCCATATCACACATAATTTGTTTAGACTTTATATACTTATTAGAAAACAAGTATTGAGCAAAACCATTATCACCATATGTAAAGCTCATTCACCTAATGCTAATTTTTTCAAGAGTACATCCAACAGAAATGAAATTACAACTTCCAACATTATAGATGTTTCTTTGTTTATGTGATAACCCAACTGTACGTGGAGATGGCAATAATCGGGATAAGACAAGGAAAACTTATACATTATAATAATCCTATTTATACAACTTCCAACATGATAGATGTTTCTTTGTTTATGTGATAACCCAACTGTACGTGGAGATGGCAATAATCGGGATAAGACAAGGAAAACTTATACATTATAATAATCCTATTTTATGGGCTCCAATATGGTGGATAAATATTGTAAAACTTAATCTGTCAAAGAATATGATGTAGATGTATTATTATCATTAGAAGGTTTTGGTAATTCAGAAGGAAGTGATGGTTTTGATTTGGTTAAAGAGGTCTTAGAATATTTAGGTTCCAATGATGACAAAGCAGGACAAAAGGGAATGTTAATAGGTTTCGCTACTACACACATTTCAAATGGTCTAGGATCACCATGGATAGTGACCAACTGATTCTTAAATTTGAATTTAACACATTGATGCAAAGTAGAGGGGACTGCCCTCATTGCATTGATCCAATGACATCCAAAAATAATGTTGTAAGATGTTGGGCAAGGTACAACAAATATGGATGTGTCTAAAATCCTAGGACCAACTTGTAGTGGAATAGATATTACACCATAAGCTTCTTGTGTTTTATCATTAAAATCTTTAATGATCATTTTGGTTTATCTTAAATCTTCTTTCTTGAACCCAAATATTTTGAAAAAATCATAAGTGCATATGTTTAGGGATGAGCCATTATCGATTAATACTCTTTTAACACAAACATCTCCAATTAAAGTTGTTATATAAAGAGGATTATCTCTATACATACTTTGGGGAGGGATGTCTTTATCATGGAAATCAATGTAGTCTATTTCATGAGAGACTACCACATTGACTATAGCAATTGGCTCTATGTCTTGAGGTACCATGATTTGACTTAAAGTGCTCTTTTGTTCTTATCTATGGATAGTTGAAGTTCTAAGAAGGTCGAGAAGGGAAATCCTGGTTGTTGTATTAGCTAGTTGTTCATTGATATCAAATGGAGTCTTTTATTAAGGTCGAATTATGTTATTTCCATTATGATGCAGTTTTAGAACAATAGGTGGTTGATCAACATCATGTGATTGAGTTTGAGGTTGAGATTTTTGTGTTTGGGCTTGCTATCGAGTAACCGCTCTGATCGTACTAACAATGTTATTTAATCAAACAACTTGTGGTCTTGTAGTTGAACTTTGTTCAATATGAAGGATTTGTTGTGACAAGGGACGAGCAGTCCTCATTCTTGTAAATGGTTCTTTTGGAGTTAGTGAATTAGTAATGGGTAAGATTGTCCCTGACTCATCTTCTGAACTATTAGCACGTTGTGAGCTAATATCTATTTAAGATTCTGATTCACTTTCTGTTTCATCCAAGGATGACAATTGTGGTTTTATTTCTTGGAGTTGCTTAATTATCATATTGGATTGAGTAGGCACAAAAATATTTTACAGAAGTTGAGATGGTAAATAATTGTTAATTTTTCCCACATACCGTGTTGGATGAGGTATATTTTTATAGTCTAGCTAATTTATAGCTTCCATACCACGATTTGGCAATGGATTTTGAAAAATATCCAAGTTTTGGTTTACATTTTGTGCGTTGTTGTTGTGTATTTATTGTTGGAGGATTTTTATTAGGTGGAGGACTTTCCACTTCCATTTTTCCATCATAAATTAAGTCTTGTACTAAATATTTTAATTTTCTACAAGTGTTTTTTGGATGTCCATCAACTTGGTGGTAATCACAATGTTGATCGGGTCTATACCAAGGTTGAGAGGGATCAGGTTGTCGTATCTCTGGTAATTTTATTAAACCTCTTTCTATTAGTTGTGGTAATATCATTGTCAAGGGTTGATTTAATCTTGTAAAATTTCATAGTGGATGTTCTTGGGATGCTTTCAAAACAAAATTTTTTGTGGTATCTATGGTATTGACATTCTTAGGGGGTCTACTATCCATGACCCCATCTCCTACCACATGTTTATTTTTGTATTGATTTTTAGATGACTTATCTTCATCTTTATTTTTAAATTATCCCCTCCTAATTAGGGCTTCCTCTACCTTTCTTGCCAAATCTATAGATTGGTCAAAGGATATCATGGTAGTTGTAGCTAACTCGTAAGACAATTGTTCTTGCAAATTCCCAATAAAAATATATAGCATTTCTCTTGGAGGTAAATAAAAAAAAATTCCTAAAAGTTTCCTCCATGGAGCTGGGAATTCTTCAAAACTCTATTCTTTTCCTTGCTTAAGGTTGTACAAATCCTTTATTGTAACATGCCTCTCTATGTAGGCGCCAAATTAATGTACAAACATTTATGCGGTTTCTTCAAACTTTCTCAAGGAATGTGTTTGCAATTGATAATACCACTCCAATGCCATTCCTCCTAAACTTTTTGGGAAATTTTTTAGCAACAACATATCATCATAAGCGATATCATGACATGTCCTAAACATGCGAAAATGTTCTATGGGATCTTCTATTCCCTTATAAATCGAAAGAATCGACATAAGAAACCGTTTAGGATATGGCCTATCAACGACCATAGGATCTAATGGCTAGTTGCACGTCTCTTTATAACTATACGTAGGACGATATGGGTCAATTTTATCTAAGCATGAAGCTAAGTGCTTCACTACAACTTCAAGATGATGTGATGGTTCACTAATTTTATTTTGGTTTACTATGTTGCCATGAGAGGAATAATAAGTTTGTTGTGCTACCATATAAGGGGTTGAAAAGAAAATACTATTATGCATAGGGTTTGAAGTAGGAGGAGGATATTGAAGTTTATAGGGAATTGGAATTTGTTGGACATTTGGTTGAGGAGAATTTGGAACTTGTGTATTTTTATTTTTTTGGGAGGTAGAATTTAAGGGAAATACATGTTGAAATTTTTTAGAAAGTAAGGTAGGGTTATTAGATGAATATGGTTGCTTTTCATTAGAAGTAGTTGTAGTAGTTGCACCAATGGGTTGTTGCGGTGGTTCAAGTACTTGTTCTTGGGAATTATCATCTAGAGGGGGCATATTTTTGGTATTATCTAAAGAGAGGTAATTGTTAGTGGCATGTTGCAATGAAGTATTTATATATGTTTCAAGTTGTGGGCGAAGTCAAAAAACCGCTTCTAAAGCTACTTATATCGAGAATTCACCCTTTGCAAGTTGATCTTCTATTTCCAACACATTAGTGATGGCAGTCTAAATTTTGATTTAAGAAGTCACAGAAATTTTGCATGGACTAAAAATGAACACCTCCTCGAGGCCCTAGTTTTGGGTCAACATCATTGATGGTTTCATCTTCTTCACTTTGTTCTATTTGATGTTCTTGTTCTTCTAAGACTTCTTCTATTTCAGCTTCTACATTAGGGTCAATATATAGCTCATATTCATAGTCATTTGCCACTTGTTTACCACTTCTTAGATGTTTAGGCATCTTTCCTAGTGATGCTAATTATTATTATTATTTTTTTTGTTTGATTTTGTTTTTTGTTTTTTTTTTTTTTTTTTTTTTTTTAAGCAAACAATTTATTATGTTTTAACCCAAATATTTACAATATTTTTTAAAATGATGTTAAATGGTTTCAATCTTCCCTAAATAACCTATGGATTTCATTGATGGGTTCTAAATATTCTAGACTCATGTAATGTTTTTCCTCAATAAAGAAATCATCTACTAAGAGTTGAATGAAGCGAACAAAGGTAAATTCTTTAGTCTTTTATTTGAAAGGTTGGACTTGTAATTCGTAATAATACTCTCAAAATAAGATTGCCCTAGGTGCTTTATGAAATCTCTTTCTCTTTTCTAGGGTAACCTCGTTATTTTCTAAGTATGCTAAGAATCTATGGATTTTTAAGGCTTCTTCCAAGTAATTATCCCAAGGATAAATGTTTATGTTGATACTAGCTCATTTATCTGCAAGCCAATGCTCACACCCTCTTTTGATTTCAAAGTAAGGAGAGTCCTAAGGCTCTACCAACATCAATTCTCTTAATTTATCTAATTTCTTGTGATCTATTTTCAATGATGCCAAAGTGTTACCACAAATCTGCTTGATGTTCTATGTCATCACGTTCATAGAAAATATTAACCTCTTGTTCAATGAGTGTTCTCCTAAGATCTATGAAGAAGGATTTGTTAAGTCTATTTTCTACCATTTAATGAGATTTGTTTTGTTTTGTTTTGTTTTTTGTAAAGAAAATAAAGTTTAATAATAATTGTGTAGTTCACGTCGGGTTCACCAAAGAATGTAGACCCAATTTTTTTTCACATTTTTCTCTTAGGCTAATGGATCTATGCCTAAAAGGGGGAGGGAAAATGATGGATCTGCACCTCAGACGAGAAGTACTTCTGTCACACTCTCTTTGGTGTTTATCGATGAATGGGGTGGGTTCACCAGAAAATACTTGCTATGGTGGTTTCCACACCTAGGTGAAGTATTAGTTTGATGTGTTCTTTATTTTAAAAGCATACACCTAGGGTTTGGCCAAAATGCAATTTCTACCTAGCTATATGCAATTCAATTTCAAATGAAGACAAGGCATACAAATCTATCTAGAAAGTGTTATAAATTTTAACTAAAATGCAAAGGTTTTTGTCTATGCTAACATGTTTTATTTTTGTATTTTATGTTTTATAAAAGTATGATAAAGCCTATGTTTTGGAAGTTTTCTATTTTCTGATTAAACACAAATGCATACAGGACAGAAAATAAATCTAAGTACGAGAGAATATGTATTAAATCCTTACCTAGCCTGGATGTCTGATTTGTGATAAATTCGGATGTGTAGGATGAATTCAGACACAAACAGAATGAAATCTATCATACAAATTCGTTAGATGAAATAAGATGCATACGAATCTGTCAGAAACCTGCAATTACATAGCAAAACACTAAATTTTAAAATCAAGGATGGGGGATCTACATAGGCCACAGTAGATCATGGTCTGTGAAAGTCAAATCCCCTTGGTTCTTTTAGCCAACCGTAAATAAAATGAATGATTGATTATTTTAATATGAAACATGTGATTTTAAATGTAGTTTATCTAATTATAATAGTAATATGTAGAAAAGACTAAAATAATAAACGAAATGTAATGCAGATATAAAGTAATAAACAAGATCAGAGTCAAAATTCTACCCCTAATGTACTGTTGATACGTAGTCGAATGCAAATATTTGATTTCGTACATTGTGTATGAAATCGTACGCAGTGTATGAAATCGTATGCAACCGAAATAATCCAATGACTAGTTCTACAAAACAAAAAATTAAATAGGACGCAAAGGGATAAATTCGGATGCAACTGAATTTGTACAAATGATGAAAAAATCAAGTAATAATCAAATATAAACCAGATCCGCTTGTGTTGAAAGTAGCTCCATGTTTTTGTGCTCCTTGGATGATGATCAAATAACAATGTTCTCCAATGTAAACTACAAAAGAAGCTCCAAAGTCTCCTTATTCACTCCAAGCCTTCTTGCAAATATCACTAACCAACGTTTAATGTGATGCTAAGGGGTTTAAATGGTTGCTTCAATTTGAGGAATCAGGTAGGTGGTAAAATTAGGCTAGGTTGTTAGGCCAAATTAGGTTTTGGCTCGATTTAGATGAAACCAGTTGCATCCGATTTTAGCGGATCACCCAATTTTATCTAGAATCTGACAACACCTAGATTAGGTTTAAAATCTCAACTTGGCACCTAAATTAGGTGCACGTGAGATTTGGACAAAATCGGATGCATCCGATTTTATCGGATACGTTCGATTTCGTTAGGATCATCCAATTTTATCGAAAAGAGGACAATTAAGTTATTTTTTTATTTTATTGGTACGAATATCAAGGCAAGGATTTTTTAGGGTGAGTTACACGTTGTTAGGATGATTAGGATGTTTTGATAACATTAAGAATTTTGAAGTGTGTCAAAATTTGGCGGCTACATACACAAATTAGGATTTTCATAAATCTTTCTAACAAGACCAAGAGCATCAAGGTTTATAACTTTATATAGAAAGAAAATATTAGAATTATTATGGATGCTAAGACCCCCTTCAATATTTATTAAAATAGGTTTAAATAGACCTTTAAAGCCATAGCTTTCATCTTGGGTAGGAATGGTGATAATTACATTATGAAAAATATTTGATATCATGCATGGCATTTTTAGTAACTTTCCTAGATTTGCTTTTATTTATTTTATTATGGAAGAGATAATGCTCAAACTACCATATTTTAAGGTCAATCATAAATTTAAGTACTTTGTGTACCTTTCTTATTTGATTTTTTCAATGCACTTGACACTATAAATTGCTAAACCTAAGAAAACCAATCTATTCTTGACTTAAATCTTGCTATATATATGTGTGTATGGTTTGATATATATGGTTCCTTTGGACATTAAGAGTTGGTCTTTGAAAAATAATTTTTTGTTTTGTTTATTTTAGAAGACTACATTATTCTAAGGTTCTATGGCAACCAATTCAAAAAGCCTTATAAAATACCTAGTTATGAGTTCTAGGTTCTTTATTTTATGAGCAATAAGTAAACTTCATCTCATCGCTTAGGAATAGCTTGAAGAAAGAAATAAGCTAAGGTATATGTTTCTACCAAAGACCTTGGATAACTATCTAATTTAACAAACTATATTTAGGAGTGGAAAAAGACATGATGAGACAATATAAGTTTAATATAAGTAAAACTTGGTTTTATAACCTAGAAGGACCATGACAAATAAGCTTAAGAAAGTTCACATATATGGATTTGCTTAATTAGTAGTATTTAAAATGAAACTATATAACAAACACTTGATAAGAGATGCAGTGAGTTTGATTTAAATTCTATAGAAACAATGGAGTTGAACTTTAGAAGAATGAACATGAATCCTAGAACTTAGAACCGTAGAATATTTATATACATAAACAATATATGCATATATGTATACATAGATTAGGCATCCTTATAGAGATTACAAAAATAAGATCTCTAATATCCATATATGATTAAAATATCTTCAAATGGAATACCAATTGTAGACAAGATCCATAAAGAACTTAGAGGATTTATATTAAGGTGACTAATGTATAGATCTATATAATTAAAGATCCACTAAAGTACATTGCTAAATAGATTCCTAAGCATTAAATTACTCTTTGTATAAATATTCAAATTGTACAACAATGAGGTAAACATATTTTTTATTTTTATTTTTTTTTATACATAGCAAATTTGGTTACAACCATACTATCTTTAGTAACTGACAAGCTGGTTACAATCATACTATCTTTAGCAACTGACAAACGCAAGGTTCAAATTACAAGAGCTACTCTCAACAAGCCTATTCCAATTTATGGTTGTTGACTCGACATTATTCCAATTCATTGTTGTTGACCCGACATGAGGAAAAAACCATCAATCACTTAAGATTCGTACAATTGTCATCGATGTGACCCACACTCAAAGACCCACACTCAAAGATTCAAAGCAAACTACTATCTTTGTAAATTGGTATTCTAAAGTTTGAACTCAAATTTTATTTTAATAAATGCTTGACCAAACAAACAACTACCAATCCACTTAAAAACAACAATAAAATAAACATATTAAAAATAAAAAGTAAATATAAGAAGTAAATATAAGAGTGAATAACTAACATTGAGCTTTAAAATATATTCAACACGCGTTTAAAAAAATTCCAACGAAAGTACAAGTATAGATACGAATCTAATATTTATTTATTTTATGGTTTTGGATTCAAATGGCAAACCAAAGAATGGGAGGGTTATTGTTTTTTTCTTCGTTACGTGTTCGTAGTTGCTTATACCTTTTAATTACTAATTAGTTTTCATTAAGTCCTAAGTGGAGTTTGGTTCTCTTCAAGGTTTGAATATTTGCAATGCGAAGGGAATACAAAAAAAAATCTTTTGTGGTTTCCTTTCAGATATTGGTATACTCGAATGGATGGTATTTTTGGTCACCTAAAAACAGTTTTCGAAGTTTCTTTTTAACTTGAAATAGGTTTTACCTCTTCTTCGGGAGGTCCAAGGTTCAAATCGTGGCGTGGATAAGTGTATGAGAGGTGTGCGTGTGGTGGTTGTATGTTAAATTCCCTACTGATAAGCCTAGATCTCAACTTTAGGAGGGGTCATAGTTGGGAGGAGCCCATGGGTCATAAAGATTTATCACATTTTCCGAATAAAAAAATAGTTTTCATTAATAAATTAATATGAAATTTGACTAAAAATTTTGTACCCAATAAATAATATTAAGAATGAATTGTCCCGAGGATTATGTAATAGTTCAGGGTTTGGTTTTTCTTTAAAATATCTAAAATTCAAACCTCAGTGTATGCGGTTGTATGTATGGCTAAGATAGAAGTTTATCACATTATCCAAATCCAATATAAATATAAATATAGTCTAGGATTTGGTTTTTCTTCAAAAAGTCTAAGGTTCAAACTACGATGTATGCGGTTGTATGTATGGCTAAGATAGAAGTTTATCACATTATCCAAATCCAATATAAATATAAATATAGTCTAGGATTTGGTTTTTCTTCAAAGAGTCTAAGGTTCAAACTACGATGTATGTGGTTGTATGTATGATTGGGATAGAAGTTTATCACACTATCCAAATCCAATATAATAACGTAATAGTTCATGGTTCGATTTTTTTCAAAAAATCTAATGTTCAAACCACAGTATATGTAGTTGTATGTATAACTAAAATAGAAATTTTTCACATTACCTATATCTAATATATATATATATATTTTTTATAGTTTAGCTAAGAAGAATTAAAGAGTATTATTTTTCTTTGTTTAGTAATAACTCTTTTCCATTGAAATTTGGAAATCTTTGCTATGTAATTAGTTTCCACTTTTCCTTTATTGATATAATGTTTAAATGTGAAGTCATTGTTTCTTCTATTGTTATGTATTTAGTCTCCATTAAATGTAAGTATTGATTAAGTAGTATCAATTTATTTTTTTCAATTGGTATATGGGATTGAAAGGAGTCCCGCCCATATTATATCATCATATTGTGGTATTACAACATAGCATGGATATTATCCATGTATTATTTGATAAGATTTGAACTTGTGTTTTTCTAGTTAAAATTTTTGAATTTACATGGATTTTAACGAGGGATCCCGGTTCCTTTATATCGAGGTTTGAACTTGGATTTTTAAAACAAAAGTCCAAAGACTTATCATTTTAAGAGGGTATATTTTTTAATTTGTTATATAAGATTGAAATAAGTTGTACTCATATTAAATAGTGTTTATATATACCAAACCAAAAAAATTAGTGTTTATATATTTATATTAAAATACTTTAGCAATTAATTATATATATAAATAATTGTTTTTTTTTGAAAATTTTGAAAAAAACTTGTATTAAAACATTGATCAGTTACAATTGGGATAAGACACATCCCAGCCGAAAACAATGAAAGCACATGATTACAAGAGAAGAGGAAGATTTGCACTTGGATCCAAATCTCTTGAACCAATACCAAGCTAGCTGAGAGAGCTGATAGGTCTGTTACAACAACTTATCGCGAAAACATGCAGCAAACACCAACTTCACCTCTGTCCGCGAAAAAGCTACAAGTCACGAAATCGCGACACAAGACTCCTCTGACCGCAAAAAAGTCAACCTATCGCGAAATCGCGACATGTCGCAAAATCGCGACAAAAATCCATCCTTGGCCGCGACGGAGCAACATGTCACGATATCGCGACAAAAATCCACCAGCGGCCACAACGACGCAACATGTCGCGATATCATGACAACTTTCCTCCCTTGGCCGCGACGGCACAACATGTCGCGATATCGCGACAATTTTCCTCCCTTGGCCGCGTCGGCGCAACATGTCACGATATCGCGACAACTTTCCCTCGACGGCAGCGACGGCGCAACATGTCGCGAAATCGCGACAACTTTCCTCCCTTGGCCGCGACGGCGCAACATGTCGCGAAATCGCGACAACTTTCCCTCGGCGGCAGCGACGGCGCAACATGTCGCGATATCGCGACAACTTTCCTCCCTTGGCCACGACGGCACAACATGTCGCGATATCGCGACAACTTTCCTCCCTTGGCCGCGACGGTGCAACATGTCGTGAAATCACGACAACTTTTCCTCGACGGCCGCGACGGCGCAACATGTCACGATATCGCGACAACTTTCCCACATCGGCCGCAACAGCGCAACATGTCGCGATATCGCGACAACTTTCCCTCGACGGCAGCGACGGTGCAACATGTCGCAATATCGCGACAACTTTCCTCCTTTGGCCGCGACGGCGCAACATGTCGCGATATCGCGACAACTTTTCCTCGGCGGCCGCAACGGTGCAACATGTCGATATATAAATAATTGTTAAACTATTATAATATAAATATATAATATTGACAAGATTTTTAGAACTTAAATATTTTCTTGAATAGGTTTAAGAGTAAATATTTTGAAACTCTAAATAGGAGATCCAAAGTTTGAATCCTTGGGAGGGAGATGAAGTTCTACACAATGCTCTGATGTGTTCTAATAAAAATTCAATTAGATAATAAGGATATTTTCCATATAGCCTATGATCTTGTGTAAATTAAAAATCACTTTCTTCACAACCTAAGTGAATTTTACTTTGTAGACTTTGAAACTTTGAATAAAGGTTAAGATTCAAACCTTATGGGTGGTAAGGTTGTACACTATGCTTTAGTAATTAAAGTATCATTGAATGCACCCAGGTTCAAATCTTGGGGGTAGCTTGTTTGTAAAGGTAGTAGTTTGATATAAATCCTTTGACGGTATGAATCATGAGCGATCGGTGGTCCCCTTCACGCTGGGTCAACAATAACAAAGTAGAATAGGTTTGGTGGAAGCAACCCTGTAGTTTGAACTCAGTGCTTGTCAATTACTAAAAATAGTCCGATTATAATCAACTCTCCTTTGTAACCGGGAAAAAAAAAAAAACTAAAGTATCATTAAATAACTTTATATTAGGTAAACAACATCTTCAATGAAAATTGTCTTATATAACTTATGACTTAGTGAACATTAAAAACTACATTAAAGCACTTTTTTTAATAAAATCTCGTTAATATTCAATTTTCAGAGTCCATTTCAATTTCATATAACCAATTCAAAAAATTTAGAAAGGTTTAAGTCTCAAAGGGCATGAAGGCCTAAGGCCTTGTGTCTAAATTGTGAATGCTTAAACGAACCCAACCAATTCAAAAAAAAAATAGAAAGGTTTAAGTCTCAATGGGCATGAAGGCCTAAGGCCTTGTGTCTAAATGGTGAATTTTTGAATGAACCCAAGCAAGTGTTATTAAGGTCTCTCTCTAGTGAGAAATCCTTGCGACTGACGTTCATTTTCATCCCACCATGACCTCTTATAAGGGTGAGATCCCACCATGACCTTTTATAAGGGTGAGAGCTGAGTTTATCAATAGGAACCAAACACAATCATACACACCCATCTCTCACACACAATCGCCCATGCCACGGTTTTAACTGTAAACCTTTGAAGAACCAAAACCCAAACCATTACACTATCTCCTTGAAAAATATATATATAATCAAGTTTCCATGGATATAAAGGCCTTACATTTAAACATTGGATACTTGGATCTGGAAGGAGTTGTCTTGGTGTCATTAAAAACAAAATTCATAGTAAGAAGAAATTAACTTGCTAACCTTAAAGCCTTTCAAGTGTGAATTTTTATCTACAAACATTTGTAGTAAAACAAAATTTCATCATAGAAATATGTGGCATGAAACAACAATTTATACGAAAAATTTAAAGTATGAGAGAAGACAAAATAAAATACATCTCACGTACATTACATAATTATTGTGTTATTTATAATTTTTCATTGAAAATTTCAGATCCACTTGAGTAGGGCTTAACCCTTAAACCTATTAACGAGATTTACCTTAAACCTATTAACGAGATTTAATTTACATTTTTAAGTTCTATATTTACCTTTAAACCTATTAACGAGATTTAATTTACATTTTTAAGTTTTATATTTTCATTAATTTGTTTATATAACCATTTATTAATATATATTTTTATTACTTATAAATTAATTATTAATTTAATTTTAACTAATAATTATTTTTTAATTATTTATTTTTTTAAATAATACTTTTATACATATTTACTATACGAATTGAACTTACTTTTATTATTTTTGTATTGTTTTTACCCTGCATGATTTTTATGAAACACTTACTATTCTTACCTCATTCTTATATTTTAAATTACTTTAAACTTTATTATCTAGTAGGTCTTTTTAAGTATCGCGTGTGAGTAAAATAATCTCTTATTAACGGCGCTATGAGCTTAAGTGGTTTAGTAAATCTATTACTTGCTAAAGTTTTTTTTGGTTATTTGATTTTTTAATGTGCGATTCTTTACCATTAATAACATCAAGTTATGATAAATGTGTAGGTATGTGGTAGGCTTTTTGTTTTTAAATTGCATCTATGTAATGCCTTTTATTTATATAGGTTAGGTCAATTTTTAATTAAAAGGGAAATTGAGATAATTTTAAGAATAAATTTAATATTTATATTTCAAAAGAATTTAAGATTTCAAGATAATGTAAATAATAAATAAATATTTTTTGGTTTAATATGTTTGTATTAAATTAATAAGATTATATATAAATATATGTTACATATAATAAATGAAAGTCAAATCAATTTAAGTTTAAGTTCTTACATTACGATGTATAGTTTTAGAATAAGATTATTTTTTGATACATATGTGAGTTGGTTACATCCACATTATTTTTAGTAATTATCAAGTGTAGGGTTTAAATCATAGGGAACTGTCAAGTGTAGGGTTTAAACCATAGGGACTGTCCCCAACAAGCTTATACCACCTTGTTATTTTATAACTTGGCATGAAAGGACCACCGATCGCTCGAGATTCATATTATTATCATCGATTTGACGCACACTCGGAGGATTCAAAGCAGACTACTACCTTTGCAAACATGAATGTCCCAAGGTTTGAATCTAGGTCTCTTTTGGGTACATGTCTAGCTAGACAGAAAATTACCAATCCACCTAGCCCTTAGGGACCTAAAAGAGTTTATGGTAAACTAGTGTGATTTGAATTGGAGTTAAAAGGATCCACACTATATGGATCATGTTCCTCAACTAGTCGTCTCACATCAATTCGGCTACGTACTCATCCTTAAATTTTTTAGGTTAGAAAGAAACCTCGAGAGCCACTCTTAGGTGGTGGACAATACCATCCCATCTGGGTATACTACTATATAGAGGGAAGCCACAAGAGATTTTTTTTTGTCCCCCTTCGCATCGTAGAGGTCAAACCATGGACCTATCGTTCAACAAGATCAGGCCCACCTTCTCCACTTGTGGTACAAAGGCGGACTAAAACTTTCAGGTTAGAAATATTGAGAGTCGATCTTAGATGGTCAATAATATCATCCCATATAGGTATACCACTATCTAGAGGGAAGCCACAAGAGATTTTTTTTGTGTCCCCCTTTTCATCACAAAAGTTAGAACCGTGGACCTTCCGTTCACCAGGGCTAGACTTGCTTTCTCCACTTGCACTACAAAGGCAATCAAACTTTTAGGTTTGAAAGAAACCTCAAGAACCACTCTTAGGTGGCTGACAATGTCGTCCCATTCGGGTATACCACTATCTAGAGGGAAGCCACAATAAATTTTTTGTGTCCCCCTTTGCATCGCAAAGGTTCGAACCTTGGACCTCCCATTTAATGGGCCAGGCTCACCTTCTCCACTTGCACTACAAAGGCAGATAAACTTCCAGGTTAGAAAAAAATCTCAAGATCTGCTCTTAGGTGATCGATAATACCATCACATCCAAGTATACCACTATATAGAGGCAAGCCATAAGAGATTATTTTATGTCCCCCTTCGAATAGTAGAGGTTCGAATCGTGGACCTCCTATTCAATGGGACTAGGCTCACCTTCTTCGCTTACGCTACAAAAGTGGACCAAAACTTTTAGGTTAGAAATAAACCTTGAGGTCCGCTCTTAGGTGGCCGACAATGCCATCCCATTCGAGTATACCACTATTTAGAGGGAATCCACAAGAGATTTTTTGTGTTCCCCTTCGCATCACAAAGGTTCGAACTATGGACCTCTTGTTCAACACGACCAAGCTCATCTTCTCCACTTGCGCTATAAAGGTAGACAAACTTTTAGGTTAGAAATAAACCTCAAGAGTCTCTCTTAGGTGGCCGACAATGTCATCCCATCCGGGTATACCACTATCTAGAGGGAAGGCACAAGAGATATTTTTGTCCCCCTTCACATCGCAGAGGTTCAAATTGTGGACCTTCCATTCAACGGGGCTAGGCTCACCTTCTTCACTTGCATTAGAATAAAATGACTTATGATAGTATAATTTGTTGCAATGTTATGTTGATAAGATAATTTATTAAAATAGATATAATATAAGATAAACCTATGTCAATACTATATATCTAATAAAAAAATATGTGTGAATCTTATTTTTGTTTGTCATAATTTTTTTAGACCTTCACTACTAAAGGATGTTAGTGAAAAATTGTCTTTCAAATAAAAATAAGAGAATTCCTTCAATTTTGATCCCTAATAGTAACCCATTAAACAAAAAAACTTCGTTGTATGTTACTTGTATATATTAGCATACATCATTATCCAAAAGTTTTTTTTTGTACTATTATATAGTATGTATGTCAAACAAGTTAAAAAATATATTAAGACATGGACAAATTGCATTCAAATTACATGTCAATCTTTTAGAGCCAACATGACAAATTAGTTATACAACTTTTTATGTCCAAGTGTAAAACTACTTGAGGATACACTTCCCAATTAGTGGTTCATCCCTACATTTAAAAAGATATTTAGTCCAACATCTCTCTCTCTCTCTCTCTCTCTCTCTCTCTCTCTCTCTCTCTCTCTCTTTTTGTATATATAACATAAAAATATGAAAACATTAACTTATTTTTGTAATTTTTTAACAAGTTGAGATGAAAGAGACATGGACGGTATCTTGAAACATTTGTTGGTTTTTTAGCCAAATTAAATCACAAGTCCCAATATCCAAGATCTTGAATAGACTCAAATATTAAATCCTAATATCAATAAACATAACATTTATGAAAATAACAATAATATATATTAAATGACCAATATCAATAACAATATGCATAATCAATTTTACAATATAATTGCTTAAAATAGTGCATACAAGCTTCAATATTCTCTGATGAATCTTCTATTACAATGAACTATATTCGATACAATACATGGAGCTTTGTCTCCATAACATAACCTTCGAAAGGTGACTCTTGAATACTTTGGCTATTGATCTCCTCACTTATACAGGAGATGCATCATTTCCTATCCCACACATAAGATAAATCTCTCATGCATGTTAGCTTTACATCTTGATACTTGTCCACATCCTACACATAGATACATACTTTAGAAATATATAAATCACACATCCTAAACTCTAGACTAACACCTTAATCTAATATTTACTTCTTTATGATTTTAATAATGGTACTATGGGGATACATTAGCATGTACCAAATAATATAATATTTTTCAACATCCCTTGTATTACATTTTTTTATTATTGACGACTTTAGTCTTCAATTTCTAACTCTTGCATTTATTCTTTTGCTTTGACTCTAGAACCACTTGTGATTCTTGTGCTACTTTACTAACTTGCTTCTTGCAATATTCATTATACTTTCTTTGTGACCATTAAAACATTTTAACATGTCCATGATCCTATTCCAATATGATTTTTTGATCCACCCATAGTGAACCTCAATTTGTTTTTCATCACCTATCCTTAGTTTGATCTTCTTTAGAGATAATCTGGATTTCACCTTGAACCTTTCTTTTGTTTTTATAATTTTATCTTCTATTTCTTTTATTTTGTTACTTGTAACACTAGTGTCATTAAGAAGTTTTGGAAGAGCTTCCTTTTTATCTTCTTCATAATTATCTTGATTTTGATCTTCAACTATAATCCTTGTTGTAAGGGCTCTAATTTCATTTCTTTCTTTAGCTTTCTTTGACTCTTGAATCTCTTGAATTTCCTTAACCAAGTTACCCTTTTGATTCTCTTCTCTTGGTTGTAGTAGTAGATGTTGTCCATGTTGATAGTATGATTGATACGACCTTGTTAAATTTTTTGATAGTCTATTATCTTGATTTCCTTGGTTTTAATAATTATACATACACAAAATTGTAGTATGACCTTTTTTCTACATATATGATAGAATATCTATTTCCATCTAGGCTAAGATCGTGATGATATTACAATGTTACTTGGTATATTTTCTTAGATATCAAAGCATTACTAGTCATTTCATCTCTGACCAAGTTTTCCACCTCATGCTCTTGAAGAACATTAACTAATTCATCAAAGGTTGTTTTATTATTTAGCATTTGAAGTGGAGTGACTACATATTTATAACTTTTTTTAAGTTCTCTTAATGTGACTTGGACAAGAAGCTTATCTTCTACTTTTCTCCTAGAGTCAATAATTTAGCTTTTATATCTGCTTATCTTCTACTTTTCTCCCAGAGTACTAAATATAATGTTTTCTTTAAAGTTTGGAATAGAATAAAGTAATTTGTTTCATATGGTCATTGATGATAAGATTTGGTTATGGCACCAAAGGTATGGCCACTTGTATTTGTTGAAGGTAAAAAAATGGTCAATGGGTTACCTTCTGTAAAAGCAAGAAGTAAGTGTGAAGGTTGCACAATGGAAAAATATCATAGAGAGAGACTTCTAAGAGGAAGAGCATGGAGAGCATCATATCCATTGTAAGTAATTCATTTTAGATATTCATGTCCCAATGCACACACACTAAGTGTTGGTAAATCCTTTTACTTTATCACTTTCATTGATGATCATACTAAGAAAACTTGGGCATATGTTTTGAAGAATAAGAGTGATGTTTTTAAAGTGTTCAAGAGCTTGAAAGCTATAGTAGAGAATGAAAATATTATCTATATATATATATATATATATATATATATATATATATATATATATATATATATATATATATATATATATATGTGCTTGAGAAAAAGGGGTTGTGCTTGGGTCACCCACCCTTGACAAATCACAACTCTCTCATTTAAAGCTTGAGAGTTTACAAATAGATTCAATTCTCATCTCAATTGAGTTGCTATAGCTATATACCTATATCTTTTTTTTATAAAAATTCTATATTCTTGATTTTCATTTTTTAGAGCTTCTTCAATTTTCTTTGTAAATACAAATATTCTAGAATTTAGCATCTTTTTTTTTCTTTTTCTTGTAGTAGCCTTCACAATACCATAACTCCACCTCTATTATTTATGCATTGCATCTTAGTAGAGTAATATTTTTAAAACTTCATGTTATCATAGTCTATTTTACTAGCTTTGGACTATAAGTTTCCTTCTTGAAGCATAAGTGCAACCACAAGAACTATAATAAATAGTTTAGTAGTCTCAAAAAGTTGAAAGTTCATGATTAAATATTATTAAGGAATATATGCATAATTAATTTTTGCTAGTTTCGCTTTTCATTTGCCCTTGTCGATAAAATTTGCATGAGAAATTGCAATTTTGGAAGTCACCGATTTTTTTTTTTAAATTGGCAAAAAATCGTGAATCGTGATTTTTTGCTAAAAAATCGGTCGTGGTAGCATGGGTTGGGGAAAGGGCATAGATACCTTGTTCTTTTCATTTTACCTCACTTTTCTTGTTTCAAATTGGAGAGAGAGGCGTCCCTACCACACCAAATAAAATACTAAAGCGCATCTTAACAATATTTTTTTTGTAGTTTAAAGGAATCTGGTAGCCACCAACAACCACCAACCACCATCCAAAGGATTCATCTGAGATAAGAAAAACTCTTGCAGATAATTTTTTTTCTCCTACTCTATTCCATGCATGTTTTTTTAAATATTAAAACCAAATGCAACAATCACCCAACTTTGGATATGGCTCCCTAGTTCTTGTGTTGGATTGTATTTTTTTGTGATTGTAATTTTTGGATTTCTTTTTATTATCTTTTCTTGATGAGTGCTTATAAGGGTGGTTTACATTTTTGTTTATAGTTCTTTGTTTTAAGGGCTAGTGATATGACTTCATGTACTATTTTTATCTCTTTGGGATTTATTTAATATTAGTTGTTATGGTAATTTCCTTCACTATACCTAAGGATTTGATATTTTTTATAGAAGTAATAAAGTCTTGCCATTATATTTTTGGTGATTTTACTTTGTTATTTATTCCAATTGTTTAAGTTTTGCCTATTTTGTAAAGGTGTCTGATTGTTTTCAAAGCTTATCCTTTTGACCATTAAGGTTTTAAGATTGGACCAAATGTGTACAATTTCTTTATCCATATGTATTTTTTAATATTGTTGTACCATTCTAGTGTTGTTTCTTTGAGATGTAAAATGATATTAAGAGCCTTATATTTTGCTATAATCTCAAGTATTCAAAAGAAATTATCATTTAACTTGAATCATGCTTCATGAGCCACATGGCTTGTGGAATCAAAAGTCTAATTTGTGAACTTCTTGAGATCTTTTGCTAGAGTGAGAGTATAGGAGTGTCTTTATCTTCTCTTGTATTCCCTTACCTTTCTTTTCATTTATCTCAATCATTAATCCATATAATTGGATTGACTTGCTTCCTAGCCATTTGATAGTCTTTGTATATTTTCCACTTATATTTTTACTGCTTGAAATAAGTTTGTAGGAGTTGTTTGTTGTGAAATTGATTGTTATTCATATTTTTGCATATGGATGGAAAAAATATGGATTCTTTATATGCCATCATGATGGACCATCCCACTTATAGATGCACCCAATTACAAGATACAAAATCAATGATTGTAGTCTCTTTACTTTATCATAGTAAACATGGGGGTCAAAGAATTAGCTTATAAATTCTCTTATTTCATGCTCATGTGACATCCAACTCATGGATGATGAGCCAAAATTTGGTCAATAAAACTTAGGTTTCCTTCAAACCATCTAGATATGCATCTTCCTTTTAGTAATTATTAGAATCGGGCTATCTTTGTTAGCTCTTTTTAATTCTATTAGAATTCAACTTTGTTGATGCTTATATATCCAAGTGTTTCCTTCAAACCATCTAGATATGCATCTTCCTTTTAGTAATTATTAGAATTAGGCTATCTTTGTTGGCTCTCTTGTATTTCTATTAGCTCTATATCACTAATGTTTTCAAAATATATATTATAAAGTTCCAGTGATATACTTTTGTCACTCGTGAAATCAATATAATTTATTTATTTCTTCTAAGTTTGTTTCAATTTAAAAACAATCAAAAGGTTCCATTCCATGACAACTATTTGCATATTACCATTGGGTTTAAAGGATGTCAAAAGACATCATTCATCATTCATTCATATAATGTCTGGAGACATAAGATTACCACCATCCATGAATACAGGGAACTAGATGTTGGAAAACTCATTATCATATGGATGTTATTAAATTTAGAATATTTTTGTATGTATTTGAAGTCTTTTTTTAATATTTCTTAATGAAGTAAAATAAATTGATAAATTTCAAGCATTAGAGCAAAACAATTTTATAAAAATATTTTAATTTATATCTATGTAATTTTCTTTTTCATAATTATTATAATTAAAACTTGCTCTTGTATATTATTGGTTAAATAAAATGTGTGAAGACCAAGAATATACATATTTTCATTTCAAGTTAGAGCTCAAACCACTAATTTTTGTTATGCTCATAAAGACTTGATAGTTCAATGGAGTCAAACATGCTCAATGGATATACATTGATAAAATGGTAAAACTACTAAGGGATATTGAAAATTGATTCAAATTATTTTTAGCAAAATCGTAACTTTTTAAAAGGGGTTATTATTTATTATATAAGGGTTTACCACCAGAGGTTTAATAAATTAAAAGAGGAGGTGGTAAATTTAAAAATAGGGGTTTTTTTAAGAAGCCCGTGAATGCACGTGTTTTGAAGGCTTTGAACTAAGTGACCCCCTTGTGATGTTGCTTGGCATGACACTAATTCGCATGATAAATATGGGTCCCCCTTTAAATAAGCCTTGAAGAATTTTGACTACATTTAGATATTTGATCATTCAGAGTGACTAGTCAAAAAATAAGTTTGCATCCTTATATTTATTCATATGATTGAATGATGTATAACTAGCACAAAGAGTTTCAAGTTTACTTAAAAGGATTTCCTAGTAATAAAAAAGTATTTCTTGACACTATCTTAGGATCCATAATAAGGTGGGTCTAGGTGTTAGTCAAAATAAAAGGTTTTAAAGCATAATTTAGATTTAGCAACTTATGATGATCACTATAAACTAAATATACATCATAATCTCAATAAATATTGATGGCTACTACACTATTATGGATTTAAAAATTATCAAGGACAAAGAAATATTATGTACCACTAAATAACTTTCAATTAATAACTCATTCAAGATCCAATGGTGGTGAGAGTATCCAATCAATTAAAATGAGTAATTTACATATCACAAAGAAAAACTGAAGCAATGAGAAGGGAATTTCATCTTGAAGGCTTTCAAGACTAGCCATATGATAGTGACGATTTTCAACATTAACAAATAAGTGCTTAAATATTGTGAGCGTAAAGCACCATGATTAAGGAGTGACTTGTGCAAGCTTAATATTTCACCACCAAATTCGGTCTATTAATGATTGATAATGTCAAAAAATAGATACTTAGAATTTATATGAAAAGTTGTGCAATTAATAAAGGAAGGTGGCAGTACCAAAATTCAATCAAACCTAACCATGAGATTTGTTTCAAGGATTTGAAAAGTATAAGAAATAAGCATGAGGATCTTCTTTAGTAAACTCTATGTTTGAGAGGATGATATTATAATTGAGGACTTGAATTCATATAGTATATTACAACCTAAATTGACATGGAGTTGTAGAGATAGGAAATCAGAGGGTAAGAATACACCAAAATAATCATGGTGTAATATTGGTGAAGGCAAGGTTTATGAGCAAGAATGTAGAAGCAATTTTTTTTACTTCTCTTTTTATCTACTTGATTGATTTAAAATGATGAAAGCAAAGAGTAAGGTTGTCACCACCTAGATATGGGAACTCTTAATTTTTCAAATATTGATATTGTAAACGTTATGTTTGATCCTTCACTAATAAATTTTGAATTAAACTATATTTGTCATAGGGTTCTAAATAGGACTAACTAAAATAAGAGAGATGTAATAATTTTTTTAGGATGGGGTTTGCATAAAATCCTTAGTATTCTAGGTTAACGAGTTTCTAACACTTGTTATGGTCCTCATAAAGGAAAATAATCACAAGTACAAGCACTATAATCTCCTTGGCACTATTAAATTTGGATGTTATACTCACAATTCCCTATTCTAGATATTTGGTGATACTAAAGTTTGATAAACACAATTATACATTTATGTATGAATGTATGCATATAGATACTAGGCATCCTTATAGAGATTCGATGTTTAATATCCCTATAAGATTAAAATATCTTCAAATGGAATACCAATTACATGGCAAGAGTATTCAACATTGCTAGTTATCAAGGTATAGGTTGACTAAAAAAAGGTCCATGAAAGACTTAAAGAATTTATATTAAGGTGACTAATTTTTAGATCTATATAATTATAGATCCATTAAAATGTAATTTCTAAATAAATTTCTAAACATTCAATTACTCATTATATATGCTAAAATCATACAATAATGAAAAAAAATGAAAATAAATATAATAATTTTATAAAAACTTGTTAAATAGGATATTAATTAGAAGCCCATTATGAGGCTTGTAATATCCAGTCCAAGCTGCAACTTATTCTATGAATCAAGTTGCCAAGGTTAGGAGTAGAATAAACCACATTAATCTTTCATAAGGTTCGATAGCTCACTATATTTGTTCCTTACGATTTAGGCCAGACCCAACTAGACCAACCTCTTTTTCATTAATTAATGTAATATGAAATTGAGTAGTTAATGTAATATGAAATTTACTCCCGTATGAGTGAAGCATTTTCAACCTATATTTCCTCTATATCTTCAAACACCTAATTCACTTCACTCACAAGTATTTTTATTTCTCAATCTTCCCTCCAAACTCATGATCATTCCACTCCATTGTCCAAAGTCAAATTAATTTTATTTTCAATTAAGTGGAGGTAATGGTTGGCATATAACCAATAGCAACTACTTATTCCAAAATATGTACAAGAAAGATTCATGATACACATGAAAGGGTTTAGAGCTTAGTAAGCGTTGCCTTGTACCACATGGAAAAAGTCGTAATTGATGTTATAAACTAGTGATACTATCCCATTGTAGTTATATAATTAATACATCATATGCATAATATTAAGCTCTCACAATGGAAAATTAGATTCACGAAGAGAAACTATAGATACTTCATATGCAAAATAAATTCTCACAAAGAGAAGAAAGATCTAGAAGAGCTTTAGGCATGGTCTACAGTGCTAACAAAGAAAAACAACATAATTTTTTTTGTTCGCCGTCAAATGACGGGAACGCCTGCAACAGTCTTCGATCGGAAGCAGAAGAGGACGAAGAGATCTGAAAACCGTAGATAGTGCGCAATGCATGTATTTGATGGCTATATATGTTGTTTGTTTTTAAAGCTCACGGCGCTGCGACCGAGCTCCGTTAACGTGTTTTGATGGAGCCTGACGGAAAAAGTTTCTGTGGGTGTGAGGGGGCGGTGGGAGCCAAAGGCTTAAAGCTGGCGCGGGCATGACAAAGCGGTCTCGTGAAAATTTGGTGTTGCAGAGTTTCAAGCACAGAGAACGTGGGCTGTTGGAGGCTTTTCCGTGCCACGTGGAGGGCGCCTATTGGAAACTTCCCGTGCCCACGTGGAATATGCCTCCCAGAATGCTGGGAACCGGTTCCTTCGGGAGCGCGCTGGCATTTGCACAGCGGGCGGTCGCAGGTTCGAGTCCCCAGAGATCTGGAATTCCCGGCGCGAATTACGTTAAAGTGCTTCGAGCAATACATTAATAATAAAATAATAATGATAATAATAGTTCATACTACTTTTCAAAAATAGGTATTTTATTTTTAAAATTTTAATGAAATAAATTGATTGATAGTAAAATGTTTCCAATAAAATACCTCAATTTCATTTCGGATAAAAGGTTCAATAGGTAAAGGAAAATAAATAAATAAGAGGTTTGACGAATAAAGTGTAATGGCAGTTGCCTAGTTATTATCATTCATGTGGTTATGAGGTAGATTCCTCTTATGTTTGCTGGATCCAACACTGATATTTGTAAACCATTTTCAATATAAAAAAAAATATAAATAAGTAAAAAATATAATGATCATAATATAAAATATAAAATAACGTCATATGACCGCTGGCTAGGTTGGTGAGGCAACAATAATATTGAAAAGAAAAGGTTGCCGCTTTATTCAAAGCCTCGGGAACCGGGTGGCATACGCACAACTGTCTGTCAAACGGAAAACTCGTTTTCACGTTGGTAGGAAGGGCACGGGAATCGGCCGTGGACGCGTGAGGCACCCACTTCCAAGGATGCCACGTGTCACGCGTTCTGGAAATTTGGTGACCGTTCCGTTCCTTGCCCTTCACGGACAAAATAGTTTCCGTGATTCTCCACGGCGTGCATTCGTAAAATTATAAAAACCCTTTCCGCTGAGAGCCCACACGTCAAATTTAACTAAAAAATCGTTAAAGAAGATGGCGGTGTTATATTCGTTGGAAACTTGCTATACTTATTTTTATGTTTGAAAATTGAGACATTTAAAATATCATCACTAGCTTTATTTTTTAATTTAATAAAGATAGTAAGAGGTTTATAATCTTTAACATTTGTTATTACGAATTTATCTATTCATTTTACTACGAACTTATCTCTTACCACTTCACTAAAATTTCATAATCTCACTGCAACATAAACCATTAAGTTAAAAGTTATGTTACATCAGTCTGTTACAGCAGGTTGTAAAAGCAATTTGATGCAGGAATAACTCTATCTTTTTGCCCTTCCCAGCTCTTTATATAAAAATATATATTATGTAGATCAAGATGTATTTATATAAAAATATATATTGCGTAAATCAAAATGTATTTATATAAAAATATATATTATGTAGATCAAGATGTATTTAGTATTTGACTACTCAAATTTTAAATGTTAACCTTCTTAATAACTCTATCTTTGCCCTTCCCAACTTTTTATTAAAAAATATATATAAAGTGTCAAATTTCAAATGTTAACCTCCTTAATGTTTCTTGGAAAAATAATAATGAGCTGTAAAATATAATCAACGCGCGTTGAACAGATATTTATAAGTGTTCCAATGAAGGTACAAGTACCGAGACAAATTTAAGATTTATTTATTTTATGGTTTTGATTCAAAGGCAAACGAAAGAATGAGAAGGTTATTGTTTTTTTCCTTCTTATGTGTTCGTAATTGCTTATACCTTTCAAATATTAATAATCAGTTTCATTAATAGATGTAGAAGTTGACCAAAAATTTTCTACCCATAAATAATATTAATAACTAATTTAATATTATTTTCATGGTTTAGGTAGAAAGAATTTAAGGGTTATTATTTTCCTCGATTATTAATAATTAAATTATTGAAATTTGAAAGTCTTTGTTATGTCCCGCAGTACACATCACTATATTATGTTTTAATAATTTTAATTTTAATTATTGAAGAGGTAGTTTTTTTTTTTTTTTATGAGGAACTTTTTTTGTTGTTATGTTTTCATGGGAGAGGGAGGTTTCTTGTTGTTATGTCCCCAATAAATGTAGCCTCAATTATACCATCCCTTGTACTTCACATTAATTGAAAAAAAAAAAAACTTAATAATTATATATATAAATTAGCAAGATCTAAACTTAAATATTCTCTTAATAAATTTAATAATAAAAATTTTGAAACTTTAAATAAAAAGGTCTAAAGTTTAGACCTTTAAAGAAAGAAAATTCACCCATAAAGATGGTTGTAGATTTAATTGTGTAAATATTAAAACTTTGAATAAAAGTTCAAGATTAAAACCTTATGAAAAATAAGGTTGTATACCTTTAATATCTAAAATATAATTAAATGTAAATAACATTTTCATATATTTTAAATTCATTTAATTTCATATAACTAATTATTATTTTTTAAATATAAAAATTTAAATCTCAATCGACATAAAAACATAATGCCTTAGCCCAAGACAACTGCTCTTAAAATCTGGCTATAAATAAAATTAAACTTGGGCATATGTATGTAATAGCGTACTTTATTTATTAATTTTTTTTTTTTTAAATCACATGTCCTTATGGGTGAATGGTGATCCTTCGACCTCGAAGGAGTTTTCTTTGTCCCGCTATAAACAAATTTAACAATAAGAAAGAAATTAACTTTGTAACTTTTTTTTTTTTAATTGAGTAAATACTTCTTATACATATACATATCTGTCTTGGGGATTGAACTCGGGTTACATCACCGATAATGTAAGTGGCGTCCTTCCCGGTAAGCCACATCACGCAACACTGTGTAACTTTTAAAATCTTCTATATGTCAATTTTTACCTTCTAAATATGTATAGTTATATGGATTTTTATAGTACATGAAAAAAAATATAAAATAAAATAAAAATGGTTTGAGAAAGCAATAGGATTTTTTTTTTGTTTATCTTCTGCTAATAAGACTACTTATGAGGTTGTTATTGATTCCACTCCTTTATTTGTTTGAAGTAAAATTTTTCGATATTATCAGAAATCTTGGTGGATTGATTGGTCTTGGCCCAAATATGTTTCTCTCACCAAGTATAAACCTCATTTGGGATACTCTTGGCCCAAATATGTTTCTCTCACTAAGTATAAACCTCATTTGGGATACTCTTGGCTTTCCCCTATTGTGCCTATGGCTGAGAAGCTTAATTCTAGGTGGGATGTAGTATCTCTTCAGTCCAGATGGAGTCTCAGATTTAATACACTCTAGGCAAATTATCTTGAACCTAAGCAAGCCTTTTTTGCTTGGAGTTTATTGTTTCAAGGACTTCCTATTGGTTAGCGGCTTCGATATTTGGGTGTGAATGATATTTCCTGCAAATCTTGTGCAGCAAATGAGGATGTGCATCATCTGTTTTGGTCTTGTGTGAGAGCTCAAAAGGCTTGGCAGTGGATTTTCTCTTTTTTCAGACCATATATGACAGGTCCCTGTTTTTGGGTGAATATTTTGTTAGGGGATCCACTTCAGTTTTCTGAGAAGCTTGTTCCTGTGTGGCATATCTTTAGAGTGTGGATTCTTTTTCATTTGTGGAAAACTCGCAACAGAGTGATTTTTAGCTAGCAGGAGCCTTCTTCTACTTTTTCTTTTTTTGATAATTATGTGTTTGTATTTATAGCGGGTTTTAACAAGGATCCCAAAACCTGATTACATAAGCAATGGGCCTAGGGCATCAATCCCTTGAAACTGAACACCAAAACATAAATCTCGCCCAGCGGTAACAGTAAGCATGAAACAATCCCTCTCGACGGGAAACAAACAAATAAGAAAAAAAGTAGTTTTGGAGATCCCCCTCAGCGGGGAGTAGCCAAAAACCACCATCGAGAAGATCCCGCCCAACAGAAGCAAAGAAAAACCGTTACAATAAAATCTCGCCTCGCGGGAAGCAGTCAAAACCACCACAAACAGTCCCGCCTAGCGGGAAGCAACAGGGAAATCCCGCCATCCGAGAAACCAGCAAAAAAGAAAGGATCCCGCCTCGCGGGAAAATCGACGGATTTGGCGGATCCCGCCCTATGGAGAAACCATCCCGCCCACAGGGAAAACATTCAGTTCAACGAGAGCCATCTTGTAGGAAGCCGACAGCCAGCACAGAGAGGATCCAGTCCATCAGGAAGTGACCAGAGAGTTGCACCACAAGGAACCCGCCCCGGGAAAACAAAAGAGGATCCCAGCAGCAGGGACCAAGAATCCCATTCAAGCACAGAGCCTGTCGAGGATTCACAAGAAAAAGGGGGAAGTTGTCCAAACCCTAAACCGTCACCTCCACCGCACTGAGAAACGCAGGGGACCAGATCCACGCGAATCACCTGCAAAAAACCCAGGGGGAAGCCTGAGGGAAAAAGGGAAGGGATCCCCAACCAAACAGGGATCCCTGGGAAGCACCAGTCCAAAAAAACAACCAAGGAAACCCTAGCCGGCCGGGAGGGGCGCAGATAGTGGAGAAGGATCTCCCCCAGGAGATCATCTGCAAACAACCACTCCCCGGGAGGGATGACCTGGGTTGAGCCAGGGACTGGGCAGAAACCAGGAGCCATGGGAGGGGGAGCAGGGGAGGGACCAGAGCCCTCCCCTCTCAACCATAAGTATAAAAATATTAAAGTTTTAAATCTTATAAACCTAAAAACTTTCACCTTCTTCTACTTTTTCTCTTGCTGATAAGTATAAGGTTTTCTATGATTGTTGGCTGCAGATTTCAGTGCAAGCAGAAAAAGTGAATATAGAGTTTCATCACCTACGGGACCTTATTGATCATTGGGGTAATGCTCCTTGTGCAATGAATACTGATCCTCCAAACCCTACACAACAATGATGCATAGCCTATTAGTTGTTTTTTTAGGCAGTTCTCTGTTTGGTTTTCTTTTGAACTTCTGTAAGTTAGTTTGGTAGCTCTGTTAGCTGTTTAGCACACAGTTAGTGTGTTGGTTGTGTGCTCGGGGTGTGCTAATTCCACCCACCCTTTTTTTGTATGATTACACCATTTTAATATATGTTTTTTTCATCCAATATATATATATATATATATATATATATATATATATATATATATATATATATAAGTTATGTGTGAATTTTATTGGGACTATTTTTTATTACAAAAATAAAATATTGAAGTGTTTTTGTTATTTTCTAACCAGTTAATTAAAGTATATTTAAGTTTTCCTTTCAATTAAAAATGTTTTTCATTTGTCTTTTTATCAAGGATATTTTTCAATCTTTTTCAAACTCGTAAGTTTCCCCAATCAACTCCTTTTATATATAAGATGTCTTCTAAAATTTAAATTTTGCCAAGATAAAATTTAACACCGCTAATGGCTAAAATATTTGTTGTCCAACTTTTATATCTATAAATATCTTGTTTATAACAATTTTACTTTCTTAATACTTTTTTTTTTGTAGGGTTCTTACCCATTCCCCTAATATTCCAAGATATTATTTTAATTGTTTTTTTTATTATTATTTTTAGCACTTGTGGTATTTGCTTTTGTTTTCATCAATCTCTTGAATCTTATCACATTGCTCATAGTAAGACTTATCGTCTTTAGGTTTGTCTTGTTTTGAAGGATCTGAAGTACAAGGAATAATCTCAAAAGCACAATCTTATTTATGTTGCTCTAGAAACCCTAAGGTGCAAGGACACTCTTATGTAGCAATTACCTACTTATTTTGCTCTAAAAAACCTAAATTGTTATGGGTTTCCTTCATCCTCATTTCTTTATTATGTTGCTCTTGAAACCTTGAAGTGCAAGGGATAACACCTTCATTCCTTTCACTCTTATTACTTGGAGAGGGTTCTATATTACTTGAGAAAAATGAAGATGATTTACTTGAATAAACTTGACCTCTTATGTTATTTTTGTTTTAGGATTTTTCTTCAGATCTTCTTTTGCACCTTTAATTCCTTTTAAACTTACGAAATAAAATTGTAGATATGTTTTCTTTGCCTCTTCTTTCAAAGTGGAATATCTTTAATCTCATCTGGCTTCTATTACTGTATGATTTCCTTGCTTCGTTTTGAAGTTTATCTTATGGCTAGAATTTTTTCTCTTTCTTCATAGTTTTCACTTTGCAAACTCTTGTCATGTGTCCAATCTTATAACAATTATGACAACGAAATACGATATTTTCATAATTTACTTGTTGATCCCATTCTCTTGATTCAAATTTTATCTTAATGGATTGTGGCAAAGGTTTTGAAATATTCATAGCAACACATATTCGAGTATATATAGCATGATTTTGTTCTTTAGTAGTTAGTCCTTGATGAATTCCACTAGAGTATTTCCAATATTCTTCAAAACATCCTTATTTAAGTTGATATGGAAGTCCAAAAAGCCTAACCCATATGGAAGCTTCTTAATAGTTCCTGTCTCAATAGAAAAAAATTCATTCTATGGTCTCAAATAAAGTGCATCTCTTCCCCTAAACCATGGGCTACCAACCATATTTAAATCTCTAATTTTTGAACTGGAAAATATGATGAGAAAAAACCTGTAGGAAGAAAAGTCATAGAGTAATTTGAATTTTCATTCCATGGTCTCGAATAAAGTGCGTCTCTTCTTAGATCGCACTTCCTCCCTACTTGCACTGGATTTTCTTCAACTAAATCACACTTTGCTTTTTACTTCCTCCTCAATCCCAACTCACGTTCGTACTCGTTTTTGGCTACATTCACTCCTGGATTGTGCTCGAATTCGCTTTTGGCTACATTCACTCCTGGCTTGTGCTCGAATTCGCTTTTGGCTACATTCACTCCTGACTTGTGCTCACACTCTAACTACACTCACTTTCTACTCACATTTGCACTTATTGATGCACTCGAAACAACTACATGTTTAACCACTTAAACTAATGTAATTTTATATAATATATAGTAAATTATAATAAAGTTAATAAATAAATATTATTAAATCTAAAACTTAAAAATTAATTGAAAATAATATTTGAAGTAAGTAAAATGATGAAAAAATATTTAAAAAAAAAAACGACGAAATAATAAATATAAATCAATGAAGTATAGAATAAGTTCAAATGTAACCTAAAAACATCATATCAAGTGGTTAGGGTTTTGGACTTTCTTTTGAAAGACCCAAGTTCAAACCACGAGATATGTGTTTGTGTCAATTAAGTTTGTGGAAAAAAATCCATCATATTAATAAATTTGATAAGCATCATTTTATCTATTTTAATCCAAAATCATTTTAGTTTTTAATTTCATATTTAATTAGATTTGGATAAAATAAAATATAAAAAAATCCTCAATTTTGATAAATACTATTTTTTTTATTTGGTTAGTGTGAGAAACCTTTACGATCAATGCACGCACAAGGCTGAGCAGTCTCCTCCCAATCATGATCCTTCATAAAACTGAGAACTATACTTATCAATAGGGAATTTAACACTCACCCACCACACACCCACCCCCTCACACACTAGCCCACGTTGTATTTTGATAAATACTATGAAAAAAACTTTCTTTATATTTGTATCAAATGGCATTATCTTATCTAGCTATATTCTTTAACTTTCAAAGAAGGGACTCAGGTTTGAATCTTGATAAGTGATACATGCATAATTGTTAAACTGTTATAATATCACCATGTGAGCAATGATGAAATATGAGTAAGACCTATTTTTTTTATCCATAGGGGAGTTGGTTACATCAAGTCCTTTTCTACTACCAAAAAAGGTTCAAATCCTAGGATTACCCCCAACAACACCTATTCCACCTAATTGTTATTTAACTCGACGTGAGGAGGAGCACCAAGGGCTCAAGATTGATACCATCATTGTCGGGATGGCGTGTACTTAGCGAACATAGGTCAAAATACTACCTTTACACAAACAAGCATACCACAAGGTTTGAATCTAGATATCTTCTTGGTAAGCTTTAGAACTTACCAATCCACCTAGTCCATGGGGATAAATATTGAGTTACATAGGAGGTGAGATCCATTTTAATCCTAAAGTTAAATTTAGTAAATACTATAAAAAAAAACACTTATCTTTTTAATCAAATAGAATTATCTCAATTGATGAGATCAAGTTTGAATCTTGCCAAGTGATACACTATGTGGAACTCATTTTTATTGGAATGATGATAATAATTGAAGCATATAGCTATGGCCATCCTCCTTGGGATTTGAGCTTGGATCTTTGTAATGTAATTCCAAAGCCTTTTCCACTAAGTTGTCTCAGGGAGATATTTGAAACCCATTTTACTGATAAAAAATAATTTAAAATTACTTAGCTTCTATATAATTTTATTATGATAAATGAAGTTTTGCGTGAGCCCTCAAACTAATTAAAAAACTCCTCACATTGGATACCTCTAGTCACATCAAGCTATACAACCTTTTTGGTAATGCTGAGAATTAAACTTTGGGGTGATATGCATCATCCATATGTCTTAACCTTTGGACCAAGACCTCAACCCTTTTTGGTTCAGTTAAGAATTAAAATTTGGTGTGAATTACATTATCCATATGTTTCAACCATTGGACCACAAACCTCATTGACACTTAATTTAAGTCTTATAAGCTTTTATTAATTTATTTATATAATCATCCAATTAATATAGTTGTTTATTATTTATAAATTGATTATTAATTAAATATTGTTGAGAAAATGTTTACTAATAACTATATTTCCCTTATTTTTAGATAGTGTCATTTTTATTTTTATGAGATGTTTTTTATGCTTATATAATATTTTTTATATTTAAAATTATTTTACACTTTAATATTTAATATATATATTTTTAAATATTATGTGAGTAAAATAATCATATATTCATGACTATAAATCTAAATTTGTTAGTAGGATGATAAGCTTAGAGGTGAAAGCACATGTGGGATTCGTTACCTTTAATAACATCTTACGGCGTCTCTACTTTTAAATTGGATATATGTGAGGCCTTTTTTTCGTATAGGTCGAAATCCAGAAGAATAATTTTAATGTATATACAAAAACAATTAAAGATTGCGGACAAGGTTAAAGATGGTGGTTGTTTTTTAAGTGGTCTTGTGTTCAAACCCTTTAAAAGTGATTGTTGATCTAATTTGTAAACGTTCTCTTGAAAAAATAAATAATTAAGATTTTAAAATAATATAAATAATTAAAAAAAAAAAAAAAAAGTTTTTTGCTCTGCTAGGGTTTGATGAGGAAAGCTGCTTTGCTGGAATTTTTTTGAGACCTATTTGGTGGGCTCTGCGGGCATGGTAGCAGTTTCTGGAGGAGGTATGAACAACTGGAGGAATGTAGTGATGGCATCAGGTCCGTCACAGAGCGTGCATGCTAGGGCTGGTATTTCTTTTAAAAATGATTGGAAGGAACAGGATTTTCCATTGCATGCTAGGAATCACTTGTCAAAGAACAATGGATGTTTGGAACGATGTGAAGCCAGGCCGGTTCTAGTGGTTCAACCAGACTCGGTGGCAGAAGATGTGGAGCATTTAACCAAACATGCGCTTATTGGTAAATTTATGGGCATCCAAATTTCTCTTCCCTTTGTGGAGGCTTGGGTTAGGAAGACTTGGAACCCTGAAGGTGATGTGGAGGTGATGTTGAGTGCAAACAACTATTTTATGGTGGTTTTTTCTTGTCTTGCGGATCGTAACAAAGCATTTGAAGGAGGTCCCTATTTCTATAACCAAGCGGGACTCTTTCTTAAACCCTGGCATGTGGGTTTCAACCCATAAGAGGAGCGGCCGTCACGGGTTCCAATGTGGGTTCGGCTTCCGTGGCTCCCCTTGGAATTTTGGAGAAATGACATCTTGCATATGATTGCCCTTCTACTTGGGAAGTCGGTTGGGCCGTCAGGACAGACGCTGGATAAAAAGGTAATCTCTGTTGCCCGTATCTGTGTTGAAATTGATTTAAACAATCCTATTCCAGATTCTATTGAAATACAGTTCGGATCAACCACATGGGTTCAAAAACTTGACTATGAAGCTCTTCCATTTCGTTGCCGGATTTGCCATGAATATGGCCACTTACAAAGAAAATGCCCTAAGTTTGTCCTACCTGTGGCTTCAAATCCTGGGCCCTCTCAAGTTGTACAAAATATGGATAAAGGAAAAGCCCCGATAAATGAGGGGGATCGGGATAAGGAAGGCTTTGTTACGGTAAAACCTCGAAACAAAGGAAGAAAGGCAAAAAGAGACATTAAAGAGAACCAGCCAGATGCTCAGCTCAATCGTTTTGAAATTCTAGAGAATCTTGATCAGTGTGTGGAGATACTGAAACATCGCTACCTGTTATAGATATAACAGGACCAAATCAGTTGTCTCTTCATGTGGTGGAACCAAGGGAACCAGATACAGGGGGTTTAAATAAAGAAAAAAGGGCTTTGGTTCCGAGTACAGGTGATATGGTTGGCCCTAGCCCTAGAAGTGAAGTTATCTTTGAAAATGGCACAGATTTAGATGTGCCCTCTCCTACCCAGGCACTGATGCAGTCATCCATGGACTGTAAAACTCCTACGGTGCTGGGATTGCAGCATAAAATAATTAAAAAAAATGCTTCAGATTAGAATATGGTGGGTCGGAAGAAAGACCAGGATAAAATTAAGTTAATGGGGGAGAGTTTGGTAGAGTCAGGTTTGGTGAGAACATTGGACTCCCATTTTTATAACCCCCAAAAATGATTATACTTTCATGGAATGTAAGGGGTTGAACAGCATCCCCAGACAAAAAGTTGTTCGTGATTTGATTTGTGTTCATTCTCCGGATGTGGTTTTTATTCAGGACAGAGTATTGATAACTGGGAGAGTCTCCCGTCTCGGGATTCTCAACACCTACGGGAGTTGATCCATAAGGATGTTCGGACTTAATGTGGTTTGTTTTTTTTTTTGTTTTCTTTGGGAGTTGACCTTGTCTGGTGATTTAGCCTGTCTTGTTGCTTATTTGAGTCCTGGGTGAGGGCTCAGCTGTACTTTGTAATCCAAACTTTTTATCAATAAATTTTTACCCCTTTATTTAAAAAAAAAAAATATATAAATAATTAATAAATAATGTATGGTTTTAGTATGTTTGTATAAAATCAATTAGATTATATACAAATACATGTCACATATAGTAAATGAGAGTGCAATTAATCTAAGTTCAAGTCCCTACATTAGAATATATCATTTTAAAATATGATAGTTTAGAATAGTATAATTTGTTGCAATGTTACGATGATAAGATAATTTTTTTAAATAAATATAATATGAGGGAAAATTTTATGTAAATATTATATATTTAATTTAAAAATATGTGTGAATTGTATTTTTGTTTGTTATAAATATTTTCTAACATTTACTATGGAAGGATATTTTTTATATTTTTTTCAATGCGCAAGAGAATTGGTTACACCTTTGCGAGAAACTTGATTATGTCACCACTATAAACCCTAACCTGTTGGCTAAAACAAAGTTAATGGGACCCTTACCTTCTAGGGAATTGGGGTAGGTAATATGTAAACACTCGATCATTACCATTTAACCTATATCCCCTTTTGAGTACGTCATGGTTTGAACCTAGATCTCTCAAAAGAGAGCCCAAATCACTACACTATTTTTACAAACAAAAAAATGTTAGGGTAAAGCACGGGTTTTTATGAAGGGTTTTAGTTCCTTGTATCGAGTATTAAACTTGGATCTCCTCGATGAAAGCCCAATAACTTATCACTATGATATCCCTTTTAGGACTATGATTTTTTGAAAGGGCCCCATATCCCTAATGAAGTCAACAAGACCCTTGATCCTCTAGGAAATTGAACTAGGGCAGGTAACAAGCAAACACTCGGTCGTTACCATCCAACCTATCCCCTTCTAGGTACGTCATGGTTTGAACCTAGGTCTCTCTTGAGAGAGCCCAAAGCCCAAACCACTATGTTGTCTTTACGAACAAAAAAATATTAGGGTAAAGCACAAGTTTTTATTAGGGGCTCTATCCCCTTGTATCGGGGTTTGAAATTGGATCTTCTAAATGAAAATCCAAGAACTTACCACTACAATATCCTTCTCGAGACTAAAATTAGAGTAAAACATGAGTTTTTAAAAGGGGCTCTAAACCCCTTTTATTCGGGTTTAAACATGGATTTCTTGGACTACGATTTTTTGAAAGGGACCCATACCCCTAATGAAGTCAACATAACCCTTTATCCTTTAGGAAATTGAACTAGGGCAGGTAACAAAAAAACACTCAGTCGTTACCATCCAACCTATCCCCTTCTAGGTACGTCGTAGTTTGAACCTCGGTCTCTCTTGAGAGAGCCCAAAGCCCAAACCACTATGTTGTCTTTACGAACAAAAAATGTTAGGGTAAATCACGGGTTTTTATGAGGGGCTCTATCCCCTTGTATCGGGGTTTGAAATTGGGTCTTCTAAATGAAAATCCAAGAACTTACCACTACAATATCCCTCTTGAGACTAAAATTAGAGTAAAACATGAGTTTTTGAAAGGGGCTCTAAACCCCTTTTATTCAGGTTTAAACATGGATTTCTTGGATGAAAACCCAAAAATATATCACTATGGTATCTCTCATAAGACTAGAATATCAAGGTAAAGTGTAGGGTCCCAGTTTTCTTGTACCAGGGCTTGAACTTGGGTCTCTTGGATGAAAACCCATGAACTTACCACTATGGTATACCTCCCAAGATAAAAAGTTAACATAAAGTAAGGGTTTTTATGAGGAGTTTCAATCCCCTTATACCGAGGTTTGAACTTGGGTCTCTGGAATAAAAATCCAAGGACTTATCACTATAATATCCCTCTTAAGACTAAAAAAATAGCGTAAAGCATGAGTTTTTACGAGGGGTCTCAATCCTCTTATACTGAAATTTGAGCTTCCCAAACATAAAATTTTCTTCAATTTTAATCCCTAATAATAACCTATTAACGAAAAAAACATAGTTGTATGTTACTTTCACATATTAGCATACATCATTATCCAAAAGTTATCCAAAAGTTTATACAAAAATTTATACAAACAAGTTTGAAAATAGTATTAACACGTAGACAAATTGCATTCTAATTACATGCCAATTTTTAAAAGAACCAATACAACTCTTCATGTCTAAGTATAAAACTGCTTGAGGACACACTTCCTAATTAGTGGTTCATCCTTGCATTTAAAAAGGTACGTAGTTTATTATCAATACTAAATCTCTATATATACAACATTTTATTATTTATAATATAAAAACATGTTGAACTAAATTTTTAATCAATTAAAATGTACGAGACCTAGACAGTATCTTAAAACATCAAGCTTAAATCTCCAATATGTAATGTATCCTAAAGAATCACACATAGATGATGTGGCCTTCACAAACATACAAGTGTTGAACTATTAGGCCCTTTTCCTAAATAAAAGGGTGTTACAATTTCTTATGCAAGTTTAAAAGTGTTTATTGTCTATGAAAATAAGAGATGAAGATAATAAAACTAGTTAATATTTGTAAAATTTTTATATAAAATATATTATATAAAACAATCTTTGTTAAAAAAATCTATACAACTTTATGAACTAATTATATCACATTCTATGAAATTTTCATAAAATGTATTTTATAAACACTTCAAGCCATAAACAATGTTGTTTTAAAAAGATTCTTAAAAAAAATTCCATTTCATGTCATGTATCTCATCAACCTTTAATGTTCCAGGAAGATACTTTGCATGGAATGCATGTTAAAAATAACATATCACAATGGCTTAGGACAAGTGATCTAAATGGCTATGAAAGGCTACAAGAGATTAAATATTAACCTTTCCATTGAGTGAAATGGACAATGGTCTTAACAAGGATCTTAAAGATAGCCCATGGAATAAAAGATAAATGCCACTTGGGATGGCATTAACTCACAAGATAAAGATGGGCTCTTTAAATAAACCTTCAAGAATTTTGATTGCATCTAAACAAACAAGTTTGCAACCTCAGAGTTATTCAAATGATTGGGCGATGTATAAAAATTTAAGGTTTAATTGTTCCTAAAACTTTTGTGGTCGTCTTAAAATCCATTGGATGGACGGAATAACCCTTCTCAACTCTTTATTTAAAAATATATATATTTGCGTATATCATCATTTGACTACACAAATTTCTAAGATTAACCTCCATAATGTTTCTTGGAAATATAATATTGAGCTTAAAAATATGATCAACGGGCATTCAACTGATTTTAAACGATTTTCCAACGAAAGTACAAGCACCCAGACGAATCTAATATTTATTTATTTTATGTTTTTTTATCTAATATTTATTTATTTTAATTTTTTTTTAAATTTGGTTAGTGTAAGAAATTCTTACGACCAATGTATATGATTACCACCTCTTAACAGGGAATTTAACACACAACCACCACCTCATACTCAATCACCTCATACTCAATCACGCCATAATTTGGACCTTAGACCTCCCAAAAAAACTAAAACCCAAATCGTTGCACTATTCATTTTCATAATTTATTTTATGATTTTGATTCAAATGGCAAACAAAATGAGAGGGTTATTGTTTTTTTTTCCTTATACGGTAGAAGTTGTTTGTAGGTATGTTCCATATATTCTATGGTTTTTGTGAATTTTAAAAATTATTTTCTTTGTAATATAAGTGGTTTTAATTTGTATAGATTTTGAAATTTGGAAAATGTTAGTAAATCTAAAATTAAAATATATAGAGGAATTGATTACATCCACAATTTTTTTACTATTAAGTAGGGTTTAAATTTTGGGGTTGTTCTCTATAATCTTTATTTTACCTTGTTATTATCTAACCCGGTGTGAAGTAGACCATCAGTCACTCAAGATTGGAAATATTGGGTTAGCAAGCATTCAACTTATTCAAGCCAGACCACTACTTTGCAAACATGCATGCCCCTAGGGTTTGAACCTAGGTCTCTTTTTGGTAAGCGTTAGAACTTACCAATATTAATTGAAAACAATATTTAAAATAAGTAAAATGATGAAAGAATAAATATAAATCAAAATCATCATATCAAGTGGTTAAGGCTTTGGGTTTTCTTTCAAGAGACAGGTTCAAACCACGAGATGTGTGTTTGTGTCAATTAAGTTTGTGGGGAAAAAAATTGATTGAGGTTAATGTCAGGGTTTTGCTTAGTGGCAATTTTCACAATTTAGTGCGAATATTCAGATTTTCATAATGTTAATTTTGCAAATTTTGGGACCATATAGGTCGGCCCATTCGCCTGAAAATTTTGGGATCCAATTTTTTTAAGGGTAAATTCGCCACACTATCATAAGGTTTCCTGCATAATTTTTATCTTAAATTTATAAAAAATTAAAAAAATTTCGCCCAATTCGCCCCTTGTACCCAATTATATATAGCTAACCCTGACAACAACTCTCATACAATTACAACATTAATTTTTTCGGATAGCGAGCGATAGATTGCAGAAAGTCCACGACTAACACAAGGCGAGTGGCGGAAGGTGGGTGACATAAGGCAACTAATAGAAAGTGAGTGGCAGAAGGCGAGTGGCATAAGGCGACTAGCGGAAGGCGACTGGTGGAAGGCGAGTGGCATAAGGTGACTGGTAGAAGGCGAGTGGCAGAAGGCGACTAGAAGAAGGCAATTGACATAAGACGAGTGGCAGAAGAAAATTGGCATAAGGTGAATGACATAAGGCAACTGGCAGAAGGCGAGTGACAGAAGGTGAGTGGCAGAAGGTGAGTGGCAGAAGGCAAGTGGCATAAGGTGAGTGACAGAAGGCGACTGGCATAAGGCGACTGGCAGAAGACGACTGACTTAAGGTGACTAATAGTAGCTGACTGAAATGCAACGATCACCATTTATCGATAAGTTTATTTTACCATTAATTTGTCTTTTTTAAAATTTTGTTCATAGACACTCAATAAGGAGGTTTATTCTGCTTGGGACATATATTTTGTTTTCTCTAGCAGTAGTTCTCTTTTATACTAGTTATTTTCATTTTTAAAAATGATGTTCATTGTTCATGTTAATCTTCTGTTCATACAGGTAAAATATCAACTGTTAGCAATGGAAAGAAGGGAGGCCAGTCTTCAAATAAGAGGAGTATCCTCAAATATTTTCATAATATTTCAAAATTTGGTCAACCATAAACATATGCACAAACTGAAGGTATGAACACCTTACCAATTAATTTTTTAACATTTTAAATTTTATATATAATATCTTTATTCATAAAGAAGTGTGCTTTTTGGTTGATGGCTTTGTCCATTTTTTATCTGTAGAAGGTATGCTTTTAAATGCCTCCACTTCCACATATCCTCGTTAATAAAAATTCCACATATGAAAATATTCTTAATCAAGTGGAACAATAACATTAAGAGATTCCTTAATCTAATACACCAAGTGGAAAAGAAAATAGTAGTTCTTATGCAATCTCTGCTTTCGGAGAATCTTCATCTAAAAAACATAAACGTGCAAGGTTATCTAGGTGGACAATTAACATATCATTTTAGCTTGATTGGATAGTAAAATTTTTATTTATTGAGCCAGTGCTACCAAATAATAGTAGTGAGGAAATAACAGAATTGAGATGCGTAATTTGCAGTTGGAAACACGAAAAGTATCATAGATTGTTTTTTTTTTTTAATTTACATGGTGGAATCGGTAGCCACCACGAATTCGGGTAGGTTGTCCAGCTTTTTTATGGCTGCCACAGTATTCTGCGCTGTCCATCCCAGAAGCCGCCACACAGATCTTCGTGCAGTCCGCCCCTATAACCACCATGCCACAATCATTTTAAACCTTTTACGCCGTTGAAAGCACCAGGAAAGGGACAAGCGTTCAGTCTCGAGGTCGAGATTTGAACCTTGGACCTCCGCCCCCTTATGGGGTTTGGATGAACCAATTGGTCTACACCTCGGACCTAGTATCATAGATTGTAACTTAAGAAATATATAGTATAAAAACATTGTGGAAAGGTTTATATATAAAAAAAAATATGATCGACCAATACCAAAAAATTATAGATGGAAGGATGCATCAGAGTGTGCACATATACGATATTCACAAGAATATGATAAATAAATAAAACAAAAGCAAACTTTGGTTGAGAAAGGTGTAACAATTCAAGCACAATTTTGAAAAATGAATAAGTTAACTTTAGCTTCAAAAAATTTATAGTTTGCTATTGTATTCTCTACTCTTAAAAAGAGTAGATCTATTTCTGATTTCATTGATTATAAATCTCTATTTCGACTAATTGATGTGCAGAACTTACCCAACGTCCATTGGTCAGATCAAAGTGGTTGAGAAATGGCAAAATGTCTCTCATTGGTTGAGTAGGATGACCTCAAAGAGAAAGTAAAAAAGGCCAAATTCATTTCTTTCAATTGATGAGGTGACTGATGTTGACAACACATCTTGGATTTGCATGCATGTTTACACATTGGAAAATCATTCGATGCAACCTCATTTACTTGCATTATGCAAGATGGTGGAAAATTACAATGCAAAAAACATTTACAATGTTGTTGTTTTTAGTTTCAAGGAAATAGTAAGAATGAATTAAATGGAAATAGCCACTAAGTTAATATGTGTCAAAGCCAATGATGCTGCTAAAATGCAAGAACACAAGAATGGTCTTTGTGTTAGACTACAAACAACTGTTACCCCATATTTGATCCCTATTCATTGCATGGCTCACATAATGAATCTTGCATACAAAATTGTGGATACATTTACAAATGTTGTGAGAGTGAAAGAGATTAACTATGAAATTTATGATTATCTTTTGCGCAGTCCAAAAAATATTTTTAGAGTTTCAACAGTTTGCACTAGGAGTTACTAAAGGTAAAAAACTGTTAAAAGATATGGATACTAGGTGGATTTCGATGTATCAACCGACATTTAGAGTTTTCAAAGAATATCAATTCTTGGTAGGGTTTATGTATGCAAATGTAGGGTATTTGATAAGGCTAAAGATTTACTATTTTGAATGAGTGACTTTGAAACACTTCTCACATTATGTGGTATTCTTCCAATGTTGGAAGAAATGAATACTTTGATCAAAATTGCACAAGAAATATTGATTTATATTGTGGATTTCGTTAGGGTGATAAAACAAATTTGCATGCATATTGATATGATGTACGCATCTGGTGAAAGTTTTATGGATCCCATGTTTGAGATTTGGAGAACATTAGCAAATGTGAATGATCCTCAAAGCTTTCTAAGGTTCAATATAAATGATCATCTATGTATTAATGTCCACGAAAAGGAAATACCTTTATATTATTTTGGTCTACGAATGAATATAGCTACAAATGAAGTTGAGAAAATACCCATAACCTACAACAGATTTCATAAATTTGTACACGATACAAAAATTAAACTAAAACAAATAGCAGAATCATTGACAAAATAAATAAGAGACTGTTTTCAAAGGATGAATTGCTTGAGGCTATGGGTGTGGTTAATTCGATGTTTTGGGATCCTTGTAATGAATACCAAATTATAAATAGTTTGTTTCTCATATACATGGGCATTTTTTCTAGCCATTTCCGTAAAAGTGTGGTAGTCAATGGTATTGAAATCAATAGCATTCTCAACAGATATCTTTTGACAAAATAATCAAATTGTTTTGGAACAACAATGTCTGCTAAATTTTCATAACTCTCTAATTGTCATGAAACATGTTCTATTTCACGTTTGTGGAGAATATTACATCCCAGTAGTATATTTTTTTTTTGTGGAAAACATCCCAAAAGGGATGCCACTTTCGGGTAAGACCCAAGGAGGCAGGGGTATCCATTCCGCCAAAAACGCCCAGGACTCGGACCCGGCCTACCACCTTTCACACACTCAAGGAGCAAACAAACACACAAACCCAATTAAAAATAAGCAAGATAACAACAAAAATAATAAAATAAAATAAAAAACATGCTCCTTGAGTGTGTCAAAAACAAAAGCACAACCAAACACACACAATAAGATAAAAGAAACCACAACACAAACCACATAGAAAAACACAAGAAACACATAACAAAACACAAACAAGACAAAAACAACAGAACACTACAAAGACATAACCCAAAAAAAAACAAGAAAAATAAACACAACCAAAACCTAAAAAATTAAAAAATAAAACAAAAATAAAAATAAAAAACAACCAACAACAGACAATAAAAAAAAACAAAAAATATAGAAAACACTCACCCATAAAAACACGAAATAACACAAACAAAGAGAAACCCAAGAACAAGAACGAAAAAAAACACAAGAACAATAACAAAAAACATTAAAAAAAAACAAAACAACAAAAACACAAGAACAACAAAAAACAACACAAAGAACACAAAAAAAAAACAAAAAAAAAAAACCCACCCACCTTAAAAAACTAAACAAAAAAAAACAAAAAGGAAAAAAGAAATAAAAAATGAACAAAACAAAGACCTATCTAGACCAGAAGACTATTAAGGCAAGAATCAACAGAGGAAACAAAATAAAGAATAGAATGAGCTAGGGAACTAAAAAAAACTGAATGAACCAAAGAGAAGCAAAAAAAAAAAAACAAGAAGAAACTAGGTACCTTCAGAACTGGAGCCATCCAAAGAAATGATAGAAAGAAGAGCTTCCCTAATTTGAGAAGCCCACCATATAGGAGGGTGGCCATAACAAGTAAGATCACCTTTGTCCAAAGCCCAATTAGCTAAAGCATCAACACTCTTGTTTTGATCTCTCGACCACATGATTGTAATCAACTTTCAAAAATCCCATCTGGATTAACCGAATCTTCTCAATAATTCTTTTTATTCTCCAATCCACCTTATGATTCTTAGAAGGATTCTTCAAGAGATTAATCATAAGTTGAGAGTCGGACTCAACTATCACCTTTTCCCATCCAACCTTAGTAGCCTCCTGAAGACCTCCGAGGATACCATACCCCTCAACAAGGTTATTGGAAAGAATACCCAAATTCTCAAGCAAAAGTAAAAACCAGGGAGCCATCCGAAAGTCTACCAATTCCTCCCACACTGGCTTTTCCAGGGTTCCCCCTAGAGGCTCCATCGGTATTGACTTTTCCAAAATCCTTAGGAGGAGGTTGCCAATTTCTATTCCTATCCAATTTACTAATACTCACATTCCCTTTAAGATGGTTGCCCTTAGAAGGTTTAATATTCAATCTTTGCATCACTTGATCCCATATTTGGTGGGAGTTTTGGGGGTGATTAAGGAGATGATGGACTGATTCAACTAAGTTGGCTATGGTCTTTTGCCAAATATAGTGAATATCCTTACTATCTTGATTAAAAATTTGGTTGTTCCTTTCATTCCAAATATTCCAAAGAAGAATGGTAGAACCCATCCAAACTACTCGCCTAATAAAATGATCAACACCCTCTTGATTAGGCCAATCCCTCCAAAGTTGTTCAAAAGTAAAAAAATTGGACCACTGTAAGCCAAGTAAAGTGGCCATTCTCCTCCACAGCTCGGAGGCTAAAGTACACTCAATAAAAATATGGTTGATATTTTCTACATTCTCTTCACACATTTCACATCTAAAAGGGCCATGAAAACCACGCTTCATAAGTTGCTCACCAAGTAAGCACCCTACGATGCAATAAAAGCCAATTAAAGAACCTCACCTTAGGCCGGAGCTTTTGAGCCCACAATTGAGAAAATATGTCAGAAGAATGGTTGGGATTATTATGGCATAAGGTCAAATAACCTTGAGCAACCGAATACTCACCCTTAGTAGTGTTGTTCCATCCAAAACAATCTTTTTCATGGGACCAAGAGAGGGATCTCATATGAAGGATGCCTTGGATATCTTGTCTTTGCCTTTCTGGGATTTGAATAGGCCAGTCCTCAATAGGGATCCAATATCTACCAACCTTTGAATTACCAAGTATGGTACCGACAATAATTAGCCACCTTTATCCAATTAGCTCGGTGAAGCTCCTCCATCCAAGGCCTCCAATCGGGAAATTGAGTTATCAAAGGCTTGTGACCATCCCAAGAATCTATCCAAAAATTTGCATGTTGACCATTATGAATGATCCAAAATAATTTTTTCTTTATCAAATCCTCACCAGTCTTAAGAACTGCTAAAATGGGAGAACCTTTGGTAGGAAGTTGATAGCGAACAAGGTCTTCAGGACTTTTGTTCTCAACATATTTAGCACGAAGATTATTGGCCCAAAGAGCATTGGGGTTATGCAACATCCTCCAATATAATTTAGCAGCTAAAGCTTTGTTGTTATTAATTGAAGACCGTAAACCTAACCCCCCTTCACTCTTAGGAAGACATAAAGTATCCCATTTCACCAAGGCCCATTTTCTTTTCTCCTTAGTACCACTCCAAAGGAAACGATGACTCGATTTGATCCAATTCTCGAAGAACAACCTTTGGAATATTCAAAATGGAAGAAACATAAATAGGAATAGCTTGAAGGACTGATTTTACCAAGGTGATTCTACCCCCATAAGAAAGCCACTTGTTGGTCCACTTTCCAATTTTCTTCTTGACTTTGTCCAACAACCAATTCCAATCTTTATTTTTCTGCCTTTGAATATTTATGGGAATACCTAAATAAGTGATTGGAAGAGAGGTCTTCTTATATCTTAGCTTATCCAAGACCATGGATTCCTGTCTAGCAGAGCAGTGAAAGAAAATAACTTTAGATTTGTCTTCATTGATCAACTGCCTAGTAGCCTTAGAAAAATAGCTAATGATTTGCTTAATATTAGAAGCTTCCTTAACCGTAGCTTTACCTAAAATAGTAGAGTCATCCACAAATTGAAGATGAGAGATAGGTCTAGCTCCATGAGCAATGGTAACTCCCTCAAGGGTTTTGTTTTCCCTCTTTTTGGTTATAGTCCTACCCAAGCATTCAGCAAGAATGATGAATAAATAAGGGGATAGCGGGTCACCTTGCCTAATACCTCTAGAAGCCGGGAAAGACTGAGAAGGCCTGCCATTGATAAGAACTAAGTAGGAAATTCGAAGAGATACATCCCATAATCCAATCCATCCAATCCTTAGAGAAACCAAATTGCCTCAAAACTTTGATAAGGAAGTGCCAATCCACTCTGTCATAAGCTTTGGATAAGTCTAACCGAATGAACATGGAAGGAGAATTTTGCATATCCATGGAATGGATGGCTTCCTGAGCAAGAACTATCTCATCTACTATTTGACGTCCTTCCACATAACCCCCTTGCTCGGGGAAATAATCTTATGCAAAAGAGGCTTCAACCTTTCTCGCCATGATTTTAGTAATGATTTTGAGAAGAACATTACATAAAGCAATAGGTCTAAAAGCTGAGATATGATCAACCTCTTGAGCTTTTGGAACAAGAGTAATATAAGTTTTATTGATAACCTTCAAAATTTCTTTGGCTTTCCTGGCTTCTTCCACCACCTCTAATAAATCAACATGAAGGATATCCCAGAACTCTTGGTAGAACTCAATAGGAAAACCATCAGGACCTCGGGTTTTCCCTTTTTGCATTTTAAAAACTACTTGTTGAAGCTCATTGATAGTAACAGGAGCAGTTAAAATAGAGTTCTCCTCAGAAGTGATAAGAGAAGGGATTGCTTGAAGAACATTATATTGTGAAGCTGAGTCAAGGGGAGTAGCAACAAAAATATTGGAAAAGTAATCAACAACAATAGAGTTCATGCCATCCCAAGTATAAACAACATCTCCAGAATCTGATTTTAAGGAAGAAATAAAGTTGTGAGATCTTCGAGCTAGAAGAGATTTGTGGAAAAAAATTGTGTTTCGATCTCCTTCTTTGAGCCATTGAATTCTAGATTTTTGCTTCCATAAGATTTCTTCTCTTTTTTCCCATTCCTCTAACTGAGTTGTGAGTTTAATTTCATCTGCACTTCTCTTCTCTGTGAGGCCATCTAAACGGATTTTCTTATTCAAATTTTCAAGATGAGCAATAACTTCATGTTTTTTTTTATGAACATCCCCAAACTCTTTCCAGTTCCAAGTCTTGATTTTGGATTTAATGTATTGCAATATTTTGACAAAACAGAACATCTTAGTCCCATGCCTAGGTTTACCTTCCTTCCACCATTGTTGCACATGAGGTCTGAAGGAAATGTCTCTAAGCCACATTAATTGAAAACGAAAAGGAGAGAAACTCACATTGGTTTTCCACATTTCCACCATGATTGGCCAATGATCCGAACCAGACATTATTAAGAGTCTTCACTTTAGGAATGTGACCATGGATTAAGAAATTTTCAGAGAGCAAAAACCTATCCAATCTCTCCATTATACAAGCTAAGCCTTGCCTTCGTTAGACCAAGTCATAAGGCCATTATCTGGTTGGATATCCACAAGATGGAGGTTTGCAATATATTCGCTCATGAGGTCATTGCTTTTGTCCAAATTTCTATTTCCCCCCCTTTTCTCATCCAGAGAGAGGATGGTATTGAAATCTCCTCCGATCAAGATCCAAGCTTTAGGAAAATGAGAGATAATATGAGTAATATCCTTCCACTTGTCTTCTTTTTTCCTCCAAAGAAGTCGGAGCATAAACAATGAATGCAGAGCATAATCTGGTTGGAATGTCTACTTTGAATAGCTATAGCCAACAAACCCCAACTGCCAACCATATGGTGAATAACTACCTCTTTTGGATCCCAAAGACAAGCAATGCCACCCGAAGTCCCTTGGGAACTGAGGGAAACCACTTTTCCAGCTGGCCAAATTTTACTGGCAATTAAGTCCATATCCTCCATTGACATCTTAGTTTCTTGAAGGAAAACAAGATGTGGATGATTTACCTGAATCATTCTTCTAATTTCATTTTGTTTTGAAAGACTCCCTTTGAGTCCTCTAATATTCCAAGTGATGATCTTCATTAATACCAGGGCTAAAAAAGTTGGGAAGGGCATTAATCTTACCTTCCTCTACAAGCTTTTCACCTTCTTTTACCATATGATATTGATTGGTCTTGCGACCTACTTTTTGATTAGAATCCATCTTCAATTTTTTTTCCCTGTTTCTTGACTTATTCCAATTGAATCTGAGATGGCTTCTAACCTTGAAGAATGCTCGTACACAACCAAAATTTTACTAGATGGTTCAATAGAGTCTATATTGGGACCTGCATTATTTGAAGTTTTGACATTTGAAATATTGTTTTTCTTGTGTAAATTTTCTCCTTTTTTTCTTGTTGAAAACCTTTGATTTGTTGGTTTGTCTCCGAGTTCTTCCCTTCATATTTAAATTGTGTTTCTAAGATTTCAGTTTCCATTATTTCCTCTTCCTCACTTGGGACATCATTTGTGGAAAGGATTTCAAACATATTAGCAGATGACTTTGATTGATCCTTCATAACTGGTTTTTTCCGAGTGTTCTTCTTCTTAGGTATTTGGAAACCCGCTAAGTTTATATCTTCTTTCTTTTGATCAGGAATTTTATTTGGGCAAGCACTGCCCAAATGACCATATTCATGGCAAATTCTACAATGAAAAGGAATGTTCTCATAGTCCACTACTTGCTCCCAAGTGTCTTCCCCAAATTGTAATGTGATCTTTTTAGGTAGGGGTTTGTCAAAATCCATTAAAACACAAATCCGAGCATAAATAATATGTTCAAAATTTTGAGTACAATCAGCAGACATCATAAAAGTTCCTAAAGAGTTTCCAATTGAAGAAAAAATAGTAGGATTCCAAAATTCAATAGGGAGGCCAAAGAGTCTAACCCACACGGGAGCAATAGAAGGCATCTCTTCTTCGGATTTAAATTTAGTATGCCAGGGCTTCATGAAAAGCCCTGCCCTTCCAAAAAACCAAGGACCCCCTTGAAAAGTTTTCTCTCTATCTTCATTATTAGCAAATAAAACAAGAAAATAACCATTTGGATAAATAGAGATTTGTAACTCACCTTTAGTTTTCCAGCTTTTTGCAGCCCAGACTTTGAAAGCAGATAGACTCGGACGAAAACCCACGAACCGACAAATTAGTCCTCTTTTTTCCAAATCTTCAATGCCAATCTGAATGTTATCCATATCAAGCTTAACAATAGGAGTTCCATCAGCTGCTTTAAGACATCCCGACTCCGTTTTCCTGGGATCAATCTTAGGCATTCTTAGAGGTTTATGGGAAGCCCTAATATTGATATTAGCATTGGGCTGAGTCTGTCCACCATGAAGGGCATCCCTAAAATTCATTTTTGGGACTGAGTCTTCAAAATTCTTACCCTTGATAGGGGTTTTCACAGTAGAATTATTTTGTGGGTGCACCTTAGCACCGGATTCACTTGAGATATGAGCCATTTTTTGATCAACTGCTTGAAACTTGTTTCGTGATCTCTTTAATCCTTGCCCTAGACGTCGTGGAAAGGTATGGTTTTCACTTTTCTTTTGTGCAGCAAATTGGAAGCCGTTGTCACTCAAGTTCATAGTATGATCTGTTGAAAGACAAATTTCTAACCCATATTGTATCCCCTACAACATTTCCTGCTAAAATATTGAGAATAAACCACAAAAATATTGGCCGCTAGGGCCCTAAAAACCAACCTCTGGAGCTGCTTGCACTCAACCCGAGATGAAACCCTCGCATAGCCGCTTGCCAAATATGTCGTTCACACATAGGGATGCGCTAGGATCTGTGTTGCTCCAAATGATATGAAAATTGGTGGAGACGTTCTAGGGTTTTTCAGGCATCTACCCTCAAAATTTCAGCTCAATCCGAGTCCGGATGAGTGAGATATGACCGAAACGAGTTCGGCAGTTTGGGCAGTCCTCCGAAAAACGTCTCCCTTCCAAAATCATCAGCATTCACATTTGCATCATATATTAGTTCTTATAATTTATAGTGGAAAACACCCCTTTCGGGGTGCCACTTTCAACAGGTTGGGCATAGGAGGAATGGAGCCTTGTCGGCCTCTACCAGCACAGAGGACATTCCTAACTATACCATATATCTGCAGGATGGAGACAAGGGGAATGGAACCTGGGTCGGCCTCTACCAGCACCCAGGGCATTTACCACTACACCATAACAAACAGATATCCCAGTAGTATCTTACAACATACTATGAGTGAATATTTTCATTTCTATGAATTATGTCAAACGATGATTTTAGGATTTGTGGAAGATGAAAGGGTATTTAGTGCATTATCATATGTAAAATCTAAATTTAGAAATAGGTTGGACAAAAAATTGGAAAATTGTTTGAGATTATATGTGTCGAACCATGAGGTGGAGAAGTTTCCTTATGAAAGAGCATTGTCACACTGGAAATCTTTGGCAGAGGGAAGAGGTGTAACAAATACTAAGGATGATGAGGATGATGCTAACACTGATCAAATATGATTATAGAAATTTTGGGTATGAGTGCAAATGATTTTGTACAATTTGGAAAGAGTTTGTTCTAGCTTCTAGCATTATGATGCAAGGATGCTTTCATTTGATTTGATTTCACATATTATCATTTTATTTGATTTCACATATTAGAATGAAATGATGATTTCATTTGATTCGATTTGATTTGAGTTCAACATTATAATGAAAGGAATATTGAGATTATATTGTAATTTGATAAATGTAATTTTGATATCATTAATCATATAATATGATATTATAAATGCAATTGGATACTCTTTATAATTTTGATGTCATTAATCATGTAATATGATATTAGAAATGCCATTAGATACTCTGTATAGCATAGCCCTCTGATTGATTATGTATATTTGAATGAAATTGGATTAGTTGAATAGCCCCTTGTATAGTGTTGATTAGAACATTGCATTATCTTTTATATAAGAAATGTGTTATCTATCATTAGAACATTGCATTATCTATAATTTTACATAAGCCTTGTTATTGAATTATTAGTCTAAAGTTTCAAAAATTTTATTAGATTTGTATTGAATATATCATTTATGGCAATGTGTCAAAGTAAATATCTATGCTGCATTTCCAGTCATTTCAAATTATTTTATATAACATAAAAGAACATCTTACTGCATCCACATAATTCAAAATTACTTAATGCATCAACACAAATAATCAAAACTAGCATACAATGACAATAAATATTTCCAGTCATTTCTCTTTCATTGATTTTAATTTAAAAAAAAAAATACCATTCTTTCACAGTTTACAAATAAATATCAAACATTTTTTTGTTTCACTTCAAATTAAAAACAACAAACTTCTATATTAACACAAATAATCAAAACATAACAATATTTAAAACAAAATTTCAAAAAGATAATACATTTTTTCTGAAATTGTCTCTTTCATTGATTTCAAGAAAGATACCATTCTTTCACAATTTATAAAAAATATCAAAGAGTTTTTGTTTCACTTCAAATTTAAAACAATAAACTTCTATTCTTTTTTCATGGTTCCTGAAGGTCCACCTTCATCTATCTCAATATCATTTGCTTCTAATGCACCAGCCCTAACCAAACTTTCAGCTGTAGTGTTGTTCCTCGATAACAATGAACTTTATCCCTTTGCTGGATCTTCTTTAAAAGGTTCATTCAGCTCTTTTTCTTTTTCTTTCAATACAACCTCGACATCCAGGCCCTTACCTCTGATAAAATTCTTCAACCAATTATTTTCTTTAATAATGTGTTGTAACCTCTTCTTCACTTCAATAGCATTATTAATACTAATTTTGGCAGTCTTGATCAGCGTTTTCATGGCACAAACCTGTTGATTTAAGTGCTAGAAATTAGACTACAAAATACAATTGAAGAAAGGTTAATATTTATAAATAAAACATATTTAAGATAAAAATATTTTTTAGTTAGATGTAAAACTTACATCAGCTATAAGTCGTGCAGTTTCTAAAACTGCTACTTTGTTCTGATCTAGTGCCCATTCATTGAAATATGCTTGGACCTCTGTGTTGAGGTTTTCCAAACGATTCAGAAAAATGGCAAAAACTTCTCTGTATGCAGACTCTGCCTCCATAGTGTCAGATTCAACTTTATGTAGCAAAGCATCGAGCTTTTGGAGCTCATTCTCAACCTTTAAAAACAATTATTTTCTCTTTGAAAATTTTTTATATCGGTCATTTATTGCTTTAATCAAAACATTGGCCCAATATTCCCATTCTTTCAATTTATCAATATCTAAAAGAAGATTATTATGAACTACAATTTTACATCTGTTAGCTAATAACACATTTTGAAAAAAAATTACTTTATCATCATATGTTAGATGATGGGCGTTGACTTGCTGGTGGGAGGAGGAAACTATGGCGACATTTGTGTCAACATTTTCTTCTTCATCATTGCCCTCTTTATCTTGAAGCATATCACTTACCTTTAAAGGAAAATTTTGAGGATTCATATCCTGATAAAGAAAATCACAATCTAGAGTTCCTGAGGGCATATGAGATGCACTCTTAACATTTGAGAAATTATCGAGGGTTAAAATTGGTAAAATAGAAACATTAGATTCAGACACATTGTGTGTCTAGGTAGCACTTCTTATATCACGAGACGATGGTGTGAGGAACATTTTATCATGCATGCATGATTGGTTCCTCACTAGTGGTACCTGCTGTGGATGGATAGGAACTTGCTGTGTTGATGGCTATTGTTGCATTTGAGGTTGGGCAGATGATGGAGGCATTTTTTTAGTCTTTTGAATGTAATAGGTCTATTTACAAAATTTCACACGAAAGTATAAATTTAATTTTTTGTAAATAACAATATCATAAAAAGAGATTTATTTTAGCCAAACATACCAAACTCATACTCTACAGTCGTTGATGACTCCACCATTTACCCTTTATCTGAAAATTATTTAAAATAAATAAAAAAACATAATTTTAAGTCATTAAAATACATCATTTAAAACAATATTTTTAAATAATAAGGTTACCTTATGGGTTGGAGGTAACTTCTTCCACGTCAACTATAATAATTCGAGAAGTAAAAGGAGTCATAGGTGTATGTTGAATCTGATCACCATGAGACCTCGCACGTTTGGAGGGAATTACTGGTGATGACTGCGACTGTGAGTCAGAATCAATAGACACTTCTTGAATTCTACATGCGACATCCCTTTTACTTGAAGACTAAGATGCTCTTCTCTATTTTCAAAATAAAATTAGAAAATAACAAGAGAGATTGAAAAAAAAGAAAACAAATATATTCCAAAAAAATATGTTTACCTATATTTCATTCTTAGACATGCCAATAGCCAACAAACTGGGGTGCAATGCAGTGGGAGGATTGCTTTGTTGAAGATTGAAATAAGCTTCCTAAAAAAGACAAAGAATAAAATTGTTGGTTGTCACTGTATACGAAGTTTGAATTTTTTGAGCACTCAGAAGGTCTAGTTTCAGGCAGTTGGAAATGTGCATGGACCAGTCAAATATTCCATCGCCAATACATTGAATCAACAAAGACAGTTCCCAAAAAGGTATTTCTGTAGGCTGCCCCTGTAGAATAAGCCATGCCTAAAAAACTTCAATGCAAGGATAAAAAAATTGTCTCCAACGTTGGAAATGTTTAAGCCCCTTTTGGACTTAGAAGAATTAGCTGAAAAAAAGAGAACATTATTAGAAAATAAAAAAGTACAACAAAGAGAACATTATTAGAGAATGGAAACTACAATACATCAATATATAATGTTAAATAAAAAATAAATTTTAAAAATATACCTTTCAAATTATCTAAGTGAACAGAGTAAATGATTGGTAGGGTGGATTTATCATCATCGGTCAAGGCGTACTGGTTGTTCACCAGTACACCATCCGAAAATGGCAGCCTTGTTAGTCACTGCACATCAGAGGGTTTAACAGAAAAAATAATGTCCTTGTTATCCACTGTGATCTTAACAGTGGACACGTCATGGTTGTAACAATTAACAATCTGTTGCATCAACTATGGTATATTCAATGCACCAGGAAGTCCGAAGGTGTAAATCCATTGCAAATCTCTTCTAGGAGTGCTAAAAATATTCTTGATGTTGGGGTAGTAGAAGCTCCTAAAATTAACTTTTGAAGGCAGAGGAGAGGAAGAGCTAGCCATTTCTAAAAATACGCAGGAAAATGCTTTGAAACACGTAAGAAAATGCTCTGAAATACCTTGGAAAACACTTAGAAAACCATCTGAAAATACTACAAAACTTTTAAAAATGTTGCCAAAACCTTCTGAAAACGCTGCCAAAATGCTCTAAAAATGCTCTGAAAAGCATCTGAAAGTGTTGTGGAAAACGCTCTAAAAATGCTAGAAAAAGCTCTGGAATTGCTCTAGAAAATACTGTAGGAAACACGAAAAGTGATCCTGCATATGTATTTATAGAAATCTGCATGGCAGAAGTTGATCGATGCGTGACATGTGGTAGATAAGATGACACATGGTGCCATATTATTAATGATATTGGATGGTCACATTTTTCCTGTTACCATCTACCACTCGCCATTTGCTAGTCACCATTAGCCACCTGTATTTTTCTAGTCACCATCTACCAGTCATCATCTTCTAGTCGCCATCTGCCAGTCACCAAATTCCAGTCGTCATTAGCCAGTCACCATCAACCACCCATCATCTGCCACTCACCATCTGTCAGTCACCATCTACCACTCACCATCTACCAGTCACCATCTGCCACTCGCTATCTACCACTCGCCATATACCACTCACCATCTACCACTTGTCATCTATCACTCGCCATCTGCCACTCACCACCTACTAGTCACCATATACCAGTTACCATCTGCCAGTTGCCATCTACCTCTCACCTTATGCCACTCATCTTATACCACTCACCATATGCCACTCGTCTTATGCCACTCGTCATATGCCACTCACCATCTACCACTCGCCATCTATCGGTCGCCTTCTGCCACTCACCTTGTACCACTCACCTTCTGCTAATCGTTGTCTTCCAGTCACATTATGCTAGTTGCCTTATGCCACTTGCCTTGTGCCACTCACCTTGTGCCACTCGCCTTATGCCACTCACCTTATTCCACTCGCATTTTGCCACTCGCATTTTGCCAATAGCCATAAAATTTTATTGATAATTTTGGTGCAAAAAAAAAATTGACTTATTTTGATAAATTTTCTACAAATTCTTTTAAAATTTGCCCCAAATTTTATACACCATTCACCTAGATCCGCCCTAATTTTATATTTATTTTTTTGGTACTACCCCTTATGCATAACCCTGGTTAGTATGAGAAACCCCTACAATTGATGCTCAGGGTTGGGAATCCCTATCCCAACCATGAACTTTGATAAGGGTGAGATTTGAGCTTATAAATAGGGGGTAAACACATAGCCATACACACACCCACCCCCTCACACACTCACCCATGCCATGATTTGAACCTTGAATCTCTCAAAGAAGATCCAAAGCTTGAACTGTTGCATTGTCCCCTGGGGATTCATATTAACAATTTTTTTTGATACATAGAGGATTTGGGTACATCCATACTATTTTTAGTAGCTTCCAAGTGTAGGGTTCAAACCATAGGGGCTTCCCCAAAAAAACCTATACCACCTCATTATTTTATAACCTAATGTGAAGAGGACCATCAGTCGCTTGGGATTCATATCGTTGTCATCAATTTGATGTGCACTCAAAGGATTTGGATCAAACTACTACCTTTGCAAATAGGCATGCCCCCAAGGTTTGAACCTAGGTCTCTTCTGGGTAAGTGCCTTGTGTAACGACCCAAAAAAACTAACTTTTTTTTTACAAACATATACAATAGAGGGATTTATATATCCCTAACTAGCATATGTATTACTATGAAGATAACTTTTATTAACCCATGACCATCTCTATGCCATACACAAGTTTGTTTGTGTAGTTATACTACACGTATTGCACATAAGCTATCAATCTATGTATATATACTACGTGTATTGCATATAAGTTATTAATCTCATCTCCAAGATGAGCTAACTTATATCTAAGTTTGTTCCAAGCTATTTTGTTTTGCAAGTCTATCTAATTTAGCTTAATTAGAAGAGATATTTTAAAGGTGGGGTTATTCTGAGTTTTGTGAGAGATTCCATAATTGCTCAAGTTCCTTTTTACTCTACCTCTATCACATAATTAGTAATCATTTTTGGATAACAAAACAACCATTTAACTATGTTAAAACATAAGACCTTCTAACCCTTATTTCTTTAGAAGGACAAGATTAAATCTACCTACTTAATTTAAACATGGAAAAATATCTACAAAGCATCAAGAAGGTACTTAAATAAGACATCATCTTCTAACTAAAGCATTTAAACAAAGGAATATCTATGAAGCTACAACAACAAAGATTCTTTATAAACAAGAAGTTCGAGATCCATCCTTCATTAATTTATTAATTCACTACATAACCCAAACATGGTAAAAATTCTATACTTAAAAGAATAAGGTATTACATCATTGTTCATTTAGGAGATTACTCAATTATAGTCTAATGTAATAAATAAATTTATCATTACAACCAATGTCAAGGTTAATGCTTTAGATATAAGTGTCCTCCTTGGTTCTTCTTGTCTTTCCATCGCTCAATTGATGGTAGTAAGGGATCAGGACAACTCATGGTTCTTATGAAGCATGCATCTAAATGCATCTACTAAATAACTTATGAAGCAAGTGCATTTAATAATTTGGTTGTCAAATTGCAACTATACAAAACTACTTAATGCATCCATTCATGAATCATTTAGTCAACATCAAAAGGAATTCCATACATCCACTCTTATCCTTATCAATAAAAGAAGAGAGTTATTTTATCAAATACAAAGTAATTCACAACTTTTATTTTAATCAATCAAAGGATTCATGCTTTTCATCACACAAAGTCATTTCCTTAATCATTAAGGTCGCATACCCTTAAATTAATTAAATGCTTGCAATAATTCATTTCTTTAATCAACTAAGGTTCCATACCCTTAATCAATTAAATACTTACAACAATCAATTTATTTAATCAACTAAGGTCTCATACCCTTAATCAATTAAATACTTACAAAAATCCATTTCTTTAATCATTTAAGGTCCCATACCCTTAATCAATTAAATACTTACAACAATCCATTTCTTTAATCAACTAAGGTCCCATACCCTTAATCAATTAAATACTTCAATTAAATACTTACAACAATCCATTTCTTTAATATAACAAAAAGCCTATCTCTTTTAACAAAAAGTCTACCTTTTATTAATACAAAAGGTCTATCTTTCATTAACAAAAGTCTATTTTTAATAATACACAATGTTTATCTTTTATTAACAAAAAAATTACCTTTTATTAATACAAAGGTCTATATTTTATTAACAAAATGTTTACCTTTTATTAATTCCCTTAATCCACTAAAAACCTTTAACACAAAAGGGGAGTTAAACCATAATCAACAGGTAATCACAATGGGTTATGCAAACCAGTTAACAGGCAGTTCGAGAACCAGGGTCAAAAAACAGGCCCATAGACAGAGAGACCATCATAGGCACGATCACTGGCACCATAATGGTCGACCTGAAGGATGGCATGATCACCACCAGTGGTCACACCACTAAGGGGGGGGGGGATTTTCCACAATAAGATGCGTTGCACCTTCCACATGCCTCATGTGGAATTACTAAATCCCTAGACCAAACAAAAGGTGCTAAAAATAACCAAACCTCAATAAACTATAAATTGACATGCAATACAGATCATCATAGTAGATAGTAATAGTACTAAGAGATGGTTTTGATGGGCAGAACAACATCTAGGGTTTCAGGTCTATGCTGAATTTTTTTGTGAAAACTAGCGTGTTGGCTGGTGAAAGGTGTGATGTAGTTTGGCTTTAGATATTGCAGCTTTAGGGGGTCCTAGTGACCATCGATATTTGTCTTTTAAGGATGTTGTTTTGAATAAGGATACCTCTTCTTCAGATCATGCAAATGCCATGAATATTGTGTTGCATGCAAACCTTGATCCTGTTTCTAATTCCTCTTCGACTTCGAAGCTAAAGAATGGATGTTTGGAGAATAGCAAAGATCGTCCTGTCTTGGTTATCAGTCCTAAATCTATTGCAGATGATATTTTATATTTATATGAGCATTCGCTCATCTGCAAATTTATGGATCTTAGAATTTCTATGCCTTTTTTAGAAAATTGGGTTAGGAGAAATTAGAGCCCTAAAGGTGATCTGGAGATTATTCTTGCAGCTAATGGGTATTTTATTGTGGTATTCTCCCGTATGGCAGATCATTGTAAGTGTTCAATGAGGATCCTTACTTTCATAATCAGTATGGATTATTTATCAAACCCTAGCATTTAGGATTTGATCCAGTGGAGGAGAGACCTTCTAGGATTCCTATGTGGATCCATTTTCCATGACTCCTTATGGAATATTGGAGGCCAGATATTCTTCATTCTATTATAGAGATTATTGGGAAACTGGTTGGTTCGTATCACCAAAATTTGGATAGGAAATTTGCTTCTTTTGCATGACTTTGTGTTGAAGTAGATCTAAATAATTTGTTGCCTAAATCATTGGAGATTAAACTGGGAAACATGTCTTGGGTCCAACAGTTAGATTATGAATCTCCCCCATTTTGATGCAGCATATGCCATGAATATGGACATCTTTAGAGAAACTGTAAGAAAGTGAATTCTCAGCCTTCATCCTCTTCATTTGACTTTCATGATGCATCTATAAAGGTAAAAGAAAAAGCTCCTATGGTTAATGAGATACCCGCTTTTGATGGATTTATTCCTATAAAGTATCGTTCAAGATCTAGGTCTTTTGTTCATCAAGAATTGTCTCTCTATGGTTGCTACCTACTTTTCATCTAGATCTTCTATTCTTCAATCTAATGTGTATACCCCTAGTGATTTATCGGGTAAAATCCTCTTATGGAATCATATTAGATGTATTCAATCTCTTGCTCCCAATTATCCTTAGATTATGGCTGGAAATTTTAATTCTATCATATCCTTGGAGGAGAATAATGGTGGTGTGGAGTGTTTGGGCCCTTCTTCTACTTTGATGCGAGAAAATATTTCTTTCCTTAATCTTGTTTATGTGAAGCCTCGAAATGGGCTCTTTACTTGGACTAATAGAAGATGTGGAACGAATTTTATTTCTAAAATATTGGATCGGTTCCTTACTTTAGATAGTTGGTTTGATGATAGTTGTACTTCATTCTCATAGATTCTAGGTTGGAGGGGCTCTGACCACTAGCTCGTTCTCTTTCAGTCCTCGAGATTCTCATTACCAAAAAATACACCTTTAAAATTTCAACTTATGTGGCTCAGGGATAAGGATTTGTATGAATGTGTGGAGAGGTGGTGGGTCGAAGAGAAACCCAAATTTGGCACTGCTATGTTTTCTTTTTTCTAAAGCCTCTAGTTTGTCAAATTCAAACTCAGGCAATGGAACAAATTTTCTTTTGGAAATATTTTTCAAAAAAAAAAGCAACTACAGGATGGCCTGGAGGAGATCACTTTTCAAATTAAAGATGAAGAATTGAAAAATGATCTGTTGGAAATGGAAGCTTCCCTTTCTTGTCAGCTTGTTGAATGATAGCTTCGTGAGGAGATATTTTGGAAGCAAAAATCTCGGATTGACTAGTTGTTGGAAGGGGATGGAAACACCTATTTTTTTCACAATTCGGTTAAATACCATAGGAATGGTAATGATATAGTCTCACTTACTTCTGATTAGGGGGAAACTCTCTCATCCTTTGAGGATATCTCTAATGAAGCAGTCAGGTTCTTCTCCTCTCTTTTCTCCGAGCAGGGTCCTCATGATGTTGTTAATATGAGGCTTATTTTGGATTTATTCCTAGGCTAGTTTCTAATGATATGAATAAGATGCTAATGGAACCTATCTCGATGGAGGAACTTAAAGCGATGGTTTTTCAAATGAAAAAAGGTAAAACACTTGGACCTGATGGTTTACCTATAGAATTTTTCCAAGAATTTTAGGAAGTGTTATCATTTGATCTGCTAAAAGTTGTTCAGGAATCCCAAGTTAATAAGCAAATGGTTAAAGCTATTAATTCAACCTTCCTTCCTCTTATTCCCAAATCTAAAAATGCTAGCTCATTGGGGTATTTCCGTCCTATTTCCCTATGCAATGTTACTTACAAAATTATTACCAAGATTATTGTGGATCGACTGAAGAAAGTTCTTGGTTTTCTTATTTCTCCTGAGCAAGGTGGGTTTGTTAAGGGTCATCAAATTTTAGATGGTGTTGTGGTTGTTGTTGAAGCTATTCCCTCTATGGATATCCCTGTTGAAGCTATTGTGGTTGCTGTCCAAGGCTTATGAGAAGGTTAACTGGCCTTTTTTACAAAACACCCTTCAAGCTTTTGGGTTCTCGTATAATTGGATTGAATGAGTCATGATTTGTGACTTCGGCCTCCTTTGAAGTTTTAATCAATGGTTTACCATCCACTTTCTTCTCGACCTCTAGGGGGATTCATCAAGGAGTTCCCTTGTCCCCCTATCTTTTCATCCTTATGGTTGAAGGTTTTGGCAGACTTCTTAATAGTTTTTAGAATCGTTGTGTTATCCAGGGATGGTCTTGGATGAAGAATTATTTATCCCAGTCTCATCTTCAGTTTGTCGATGATATTGCTTTGATGGGGAGGGCAAAAATTGAGGATGCAATGAATTTTAGGAAGACTTTAAATATTTACTTGTCTGCCTTTGGTCAAATTATTAATAAATAGAAATCAAAGATCTTCTTCTTCAATACGAATGGTCAGATTTAATGTAGGATTGCTAATATTCTATGTTTTTAGGTGGGCTTTTTGCCAATGGAGTATCTAGGGATTCCTATTTCTTCTAAAAATCTTGTAAGGGCTTACTGGAAAAGCATTTTGGATATATTTTGATTAAGGGTTAATCATTGGAATTTTTGGTGGCTATCCTTTACTGGTAGATTAATGCTTTTGAAGTCTATCCTTCATGATTTGCCTACTTACAGGTTTTCTATCTTGGATGCTCCTTAGTACTTTCTCAAAGAATTTGATTCTCTTTCTAGAAAATTTTTATGGGTAGGAAACATGGACTATAATAAAAGGAGTCTGGTCAGTTGGGATACTCTGTGTTTCCCTATAGATATGGGGGGTCTTGGTTTGAGGTAATCCGATTTGAATATTCTCGCTTTGATTGCTAAAATTTATTGAAGGTGGTGTAGTAAATTTGATCGGCTTTAGGCTAAAATTATTAGCCTCAAATATTTTTGTGGTGATCCAGTTGATAAGATTCCAAGATTTGGGACACTCTAAAAAAGGTGTCATGCTTATTAAGCAGGGTCTCTTTTGGATTGTTAATAAGGAAAATAATGCCTTGTTTTGGGAATATTCTTCGGATAATCATCCTCCTATCCTTTCTTATTTCCATCACCTTCATATTCTTCGAGATATTATTTTGATGCGGGATGGTCTAAGGTGGCTAACTTCAAGCGACAAAGTCCTCTTGGCAATTATTTTACTCACTGCTGGTGGGATTCACAGGGCTGGCCATAGGGTGGCTGTCCTGAGGATCGTGACACTCTAGCTTCTATTTTGGCTGAGAGACCGTGTTGTTCTATTTAAGACTCTGATATTATTTCTTAGGGCCATAATTCAAAATGGAAATACATTGTTGCTCTAGGTTATCAAACCCTTATTATGTAGAGAAGAGAGGATATTGTGTTCCCTGGTGGAAGAAGATTTGGAATAAGTTTGGTTGGCCCAAATGTAATATTTTTCTTTGGCTTCTATGTTAGAATAAATGTTCAACTTGGGATAATATTTATAAAAGAGGTTTTTAGGGTCCTTCACTATGTTTTCTTTGTGGAAATAATGAGGAAACCATTCCCCATATTTTCTTCCAATGCTCATATTCCCTGGAGGTCTGGAACTTGTGGTGGTAGATATGAAAAAGGCACATCATCCATGCTACTTCTACTTTTGAGTTTTGGGAAATCTTGGGTAGACCCCCTACCTCTGATTCATGTCTTCAAATTGCTTAGGATATTGGTCCTTCCTTCATATTTTGGAATATTTAGTTGGAACACAACCGAAGAATTTTTTAGGGATGTCAACTTGGAGCCTTACATGTATTGCTAAGAGTCAAAAGGATGGTTAAGGAGACTATTGAGGCTAAGTGTGTTATGAGTTCTCCTATTACTTCCTCCGATTGGTAGATTATCAATAGATTGGAGATTTCTTTATCATCACCAGCTGTAAACAAAGGTCCTGTTAGGGGGATTGATTCATTAAAGGTCAATAGATCTGGGAAGTGGAGTCCCCCTTAGGGATGTTATCAAAATAAACATGGATGATTCTTCCAGGGGTAACCCAGATAATGCTGGTATAAGAGGAATTGGCCGTGATAGTGAGGGTGTGGCCCACCTCTTTTTCTTTGTGTACAAGGGAATTCATTCTAATAATCATATGGAAGCATTGCCAATTCTCTATGCATTGAAAGCAACTTTTTCTTTGGTATGGAGAAGGTTTATTTGTGAATCTGATTCTATGATAGTGATGTCTCTTCTAAACAAAAAGTATTTTCAAGATGCTTCTTGGTTTATGGCTAGAATAGTGAAAAAAATTTGAGCTTGACTAGGAATTTTGTTGAAATTTCTTTTGTTTATATCCCAAGAGAATGGAATAGAGTGGCTGATTGTTTGGCGAAGTGGGCTTCTTAAGGATTCTTTTACTAGAAAGCTGATAACTGGAATGATCTTGATCAGGAGAAATCCAAACTCCTTAATCAGTTAATTCATGAGAATCAGGAAAGATAATTTCAAGGTGGAGAAACCTGATTGTCATGGGTTGTTGTGTCTGTTGAAGTTGTTGTCAGAATGATCCATGGATTTCCTTTGTAGATTTATTGTATTTCGTATGATGTGCTGGCTTGGATCACTTGGAAATCCTTGTGGAATGTACTATTTTATATTTTGAATAAAAAAAATCCCCCCAAAATAAAATTAACATGCAATACACGGTGATAGGTTAGAGAATCGATCACAACAGACACACAAAGGGGAGGTTTCACCAGCCTCTGCCAATTCTTTGATCTTGACTACCAACAAAGGGCACGTTGTCCCTTTCAAACAAGGCCCACACCCCTCCCACAATGCATGTGGTATAAAGTATAAGCCCTTTGGGGTTTTCACGAGGCTTTATCCCATATGCATCATGTGGGGGGCTTCACAGGCCCTTAAGGCTTATGGAGCACCTAGCAATATCTGACTACCACTTGGTGGTCGAGTGGTGGAAAAAGGGGGTTTTGTCCTTGGTTGAGATAGTTTTGATCAACAACAAATCTAGCCGTCGACAGGGTTTGGTGGAGGTCAACAAAACTTTTAACCTAAACTCTTTTAGAAACCCTTAAACAAAATCCCACACGCATCATGTGGTTACCAAATTTTTGTTTAAAAATAAAAAGAGGACATAAGTTACTCGACCACCAGTTGGTGGCTGAGGGATCCTTGCACCCAGGCAAGAGGAGGCGTCGAAGCACCAGTTGATGGTTTTGCTCCATATGGTGGCCAGGAAAGGAGAAAGGGGCTGGATATGGGGGTCTTTGGAGGTAAAAGCAAACAACACCATTTTAATAATCTAAAATAAAAAGAATGAAGTTTTAAGTTTAAATCCAACTTGAGCAAAAGCTTGCTTAAAAAATAAATCTCGTTGTCTTTATCCTCCTTCTCGCCAACAATTCCCTCCTTCTTTGAATCCCCACACCTTTTCCAACTTGGACCTCTTGACAATGTCACCCATCTACCCCAAGCCTAAAGTCCTCATTTAGACATTAATCCAATCTATTTAAAGTAAAGGCATGTCTATCCAAGGAGGCAAGAGGGGGAGATATTTTGATTTAAAAATAATTCTTTCCCTCTTTCAAAATATCACACCCCAAATGCAAACCACTTACCTTTATTTAAATTAAAAAGGTTTAAAATCTTTATTTGATTTAAAATATAAAAAGTTATCATCTTTTTATTTAATTTAAACAAGATGGAGCTTCTTTTTTCCTTTGCATAATCAAAAGAATAAAAATAAAAATAAAACTTTCCCAACATTGTTACTTAGTATTAAATTTAATTCAAATTAAATAAATCATTAATCATTTTTTATTTTTATTAATTTAAATAAAATACCAATACTAATATTGAAAATTAGTATGGTATTCAAGTGGCCTAGGTTTAATAGGGCCTTTATGCCTATTAATCCCTTCCGAAGGGGGATCATACACCCAGTCTACTTATACATAAATATGCATGTAAACAAAAGCGAGTAATCAAACACATCAAACAAGTTGGGTGATTCTTTGCAAGTTCAATTGCTTGTTCCAACTAAAGACTTACAATAACTTCTAGGTTACCAAATTTAGGCTCTGGATAATTGGATTGCTTACGACCACCAAAACAAGAAGCATGCATCTATATGAGGGTAGTCATTCATGTTACCCTGAGCTACCATAATCATCATTTTTATTTTCAAGTACCTTGTTCTCGGTGGTCAATTCTATCTCTTCCATCCATGAGTGTACCTGGTCTTGTGTATTAATAATATATCAACGATACCATATTCTTTGAAGATAAATCAACATAAACATTGCATAATCAATCAAATACATCAAAACTAAGTATCAACTTATCATTGATCAACATGTAGTCTTCCATTCAAAAATTCCTGCCAAGGTGGGTCATGACACCTTGTCAAATAGACAATTACCAATCAACCTAGCCCTTGGGGGCTCATATTAACAAATTTGATAAGCATGATTTTATCTATTATAATCTAAAATCATTTTATTTAAATGAAGTTTTTAATCTAGATAAAATAAAATATTAAAAAAGAATTAATTTTTTTTCAAAGAATAATTAATTTTGATATATACTATGAATAACATTTACTTTATATTTTTATCAAATGGCATTATCTTAACTATTTATATTTCTAAAACTTTCAAGGAGGAGACCTAGGTATGAATCTTTACAAGTGATACATGTATAATTGTCAAATTATAATAATACTACCATGTGGCCATGATATAATGAGTGAGACCCATTTTTTATCCATAGGGGAGTTGGGTACATCCATAGTCCTTTTTTACCACCAAGTAGGGTTCAAATCTTGGGGTCAGGGCTACCCCCAACAACACCTATTCCACCTTGTTGTTATTTAACCCAACGTGAGGAGAGCATCGGGGGCTCAAGATTGGTACCATCATTGTCAAACTAGGCACACTCAGTGGATGCAGGTCAAACTACTACCTTTGCACAAACAGGTATGCTCCAGGTTTGAACCTAGGTCTCTTCTTGGTAAGTGCTAGAACTTACCAATCCACTTAGCCATTTGGGACAAAAATTGAGTTTACAAAGGAGGTGAGACCCTTTATTATAAATATCCAACGTCTTACCAATCCACCTAGCCCTCGGGGATAAAATGTTTAAGGTAAAGCGTGGGTTTTTATGAGGGGTTCCATTTTAATCCCAAAGTTAATTTTGGTAAATACTATCAACAACACTTACTTTATTTTTTTTTTTAAATGGTGTTATCTCAATCAATTATATTCCTCAACTTTCAAGGAAGAGATCCAGGTTCGAATCTTGCCAAATGATTAATATAATTGTTAAATTATTTTTTTCCTCAAATAATTGCTAAATTGTTGTAATACCAGTATGTGGTCATCATATAATACATGTGGAACTCATTTTTGTTGGAATGATGTCAACAACTGAAACATATAGCTGGGGCCACAAATAAAGGCCATTCTCCTTATGATTTGATCTTGGAATTTTGTAATGTGAGTCCAAAGCCTTTTCCACTACTTTATCTCGACGAGATATTTGGGACCCATTTCAATTGTAAATAACCAATTAAAAAATACTTATCTTCTATATACTTTTAATCTTCTATATATTTTTATTATGATAAATGATGTTTTGCATGGACCCTCAAACTAATTAAAAAATTTCCCACAGTGTATACCTCTAGTTACATCAAGCTATACAAACCTTTTTGGTACCGTTGAGATTTGAAATTTGATGTAAGTTACATCATCCATGTCTCAACCATTGGCCTAAGACCTTACTAACACTTAATTTACATTTTGTAAGTTTTATATTTTTTATTAATTTGTTTATATAACCATTCAAATAATATAATTGTTTATTATTTATAAGTTAATTATTAATTAAATTTTTAATGAGTTGGAAAAGTGTTTACTAATAGCTATATTTCCCTTTTTGGATAGTATCATTTCTATTTTTATAAGATGTTTCTTATTCTTATATAATGTTTCTTGTATTTGGAATTATTCTACACTTTAGTCTAGTATATTTTTTTTTTAAATATCGTGTGTGAGTAAAATAATCTTATATTCAAGGGCTATAAGTTTAAGTGGTTTATCGGATCATCACTTGGTAAGTTTTTTTCTTTGTAAGATAATAGGCTTAGAGGTGAAATGATTTGGTTTTTTAAAGTGAGATTATTTACTTAGACATCATACACAGGTAGTAGTTCTCTACTTTTTAATTGGATATATTTGATGCCTTTTATTTATATAGGCCACTTTTTAATTAGAAAAGAAATCTAGATAATTTTAAGAATAGTTATTATGTATATACCAATATTTTAAGATAATATAACTAATGATTAACAATTTTATGATTTAGTATGTTTGTATTGAATCGGTAAGATTATATACAAATTTATGTCGTATATAGTAAATGAGAGTGTAATTAATCTAAGTTCAAGTTTGATCTAAAGTTTTTTTAGTGCACACTAAATCGACGATGATAGTACGAATTTTGAGCAATCGGTGGTCCCTTTCATGTTGGGTCATCAATAACAAGGTGGTATAGGTTTGTTGGGAGCAACCCCTGTGATTTGAACTCTATACTTGATAATTACTAAAAATAGTATGAATGTAACCAACTCCTTTATGCATTAAAAAAAACTACTTAAAAACACACTTCCTAATTAATGATTCATCTTTACATTTAAAAAGAAATATAATCTAACTAATCAATATCAAATCTCTTTATATAACTTTTTATGATTTAAATATAAAAATATAATGAATTTATTATTGTAAAATTTTAATCAATGAAAATATACTAGACTAAACATGGACATTATGTTGAAACATCAAGCTTAAATCCTCAATATGCAATATATCCTAAAGAATCACACATAGATGATGTAGCCTTGACAAACATGCAAGTATAGAATGTTGAACTATTAGGCCTTTTTCCTAAATGAGAGGGTGTTAGATTTTTTATGTAAGTTTAAAAGTGTTTATTGTTTATGAAAGCAAAAGATGAAGATAATAAAATTAGTTGGAATTGTTGGTACAAATTTTGTATAAAATATGTATAAAATAATATTTGTTAAAAAAATCCACTATAAAATTTTTATAAAAAGTTTTTAAAAAACACTTCGAACCATAAATAATGTTAAAAGATTAAAAAAAAATGCATTTCATAAAGATTACGACATGCCTTTCATAAACATTTAATGCTAAAATACCTATGCATTAAAAATAATATGTAACAAGAGATCTAATTACGAGTATGAATGGCTATAAAAGGCTACAACAGATTAAATATTATCCTTTCCATTGAGTGAAATGAACAAAGGTCTTCGCAAGGATCTTAAAGATAGCCCATGGCAATAAAAGATAAATGCGACGTGGTATTAACTCACAAGATAAAGATGGGTCCCCTCTTTGGATAAACCTTGAAGAATTGTGATTGCATGTAAACAAACAAGTTTACAACCTTATAGTTATCCAAATGATTGGATGATGTATACATATTTAAGGTTTAATTGTTCCTAAAATTTTGTGGTCGTCTTAAATCCAACGGAATAACCCTTCTCAACCCTTTATTAAAAAGGTATTTATATTTGCGTAGATCATGATGTATTTACCGTTTGACTACACACATTTCGAAGGTTAACTCCTTAATGTTTCTTGAAAATATAATATTGAGCTTTAAAATATAATCAAGGGCATTCAACAGATTTTAAACAATTTTACAAAGAAGGTACAGCTACCGATACGAATCTAATATTTACTTATTTAATGGTTTAATATAATCAACGGGCATTCAACACATTTTTAAACCTTTTAATTATAATCTTTAATAAAATCAAGAGCTATGGTTACCAATAAAGAATTTAACACAGTCACCCTTTCATACACTTGCCCATGCTACTCTTTGAACATTGAACATCCCAACAAAAAAACCAAAGCCCAATAATTGCACTATCCCTAGCATACTTATTTTATGATTCAAATGGAAAGGGTTATTGTTTTTTCTTCTTTATATGGTCCTTTGTGTGTTGCACTTGATTGATGACGACGATCTTTTTCCTACTTATCCACGCAAACCTAATTGACGACGACAATATTTTTCTTATTTATCCTGCGGTTCCTTCATGCCACGTGTTGAATCAGACTACGGTACGAACTCTGTGTGTTTGGCAGTCCCCATCTCACGTCGGGTTACCATTAACGAGACGGTGGGTGTGTTGGAAGCCTTCACTGATAGTTTAAACCTGGCAGTTACTAAAAATTGTGATTGTAACCAATTCATCTATGTAACCAAAAAAAGAACCAGACTGACGGTACGAACTCTGTGTGTTTGGCAGCCCCCATCTCACAGTCCCCATCTCACGTCGGGTTACCATTAACGAAACAGTGGGTGTGTTGGAAGCCTTCGCTGATAGTTTAAACCCTCCGAGTCACGCTAGCAGTTACTAAAAATTGTGATTGTAACCAATTCATCTATGTAATAAAAACAAAAAAGTTTCTTTGTGGACATTACAAATAATTTTTTAGTTTTAATAGCATAGATTTTGAATTTTATTTTTTTGGTTACAGATGAATTGGTTACAATCACACCCTTCACTGATAGTTTAAACCTTGCCAGCTAGTAGTTACTAAAAAATGTGATTGTAACCAATTCATCTATGTAACCACAAAAAAAGAACCAGACTGACGGTACGAACTGTGTGTGTTTGGCGGCCCCCATCTCACGGTCCTCATCTCACGTCGGGTTACCATTAACGAAACGGTGGGTGTGTTGGAAGCCTTCGCTGATAGTTTAAACCCTCCGAGTCATGCTAGCAGTTACTAAAAATTGTGATTGTAACCAATTCATGTATGTAATAAAAAAAAAGTTTCTTTGTGGACATTACAAATAATTTTTTAGTTTTAATAGCATAGATTTTGAATTTTATTTTTTGGTTACAAATGAATTGGTTACAATCACAAATTTTTAGTAACTATCAGTGCAGCTGGCAAGGTTCAAACTATCAACGAAGGCTTCCAACACGAAGGCTTCCAACACAACCACTGTATCGTTAATGGTAACCCGACGTGAGATGGGGACCGTCGTATGCATAGGGTTCGCATCGTCTTCGTCAGTCTGGTTCAAACACGTGGCATGAAGGTAGAGGGATCACCAGACAAGCAAGAAACAAATCGTCATTTTTAGACAAGTACAACACGCAGAGGAGTTGAATCGGGCTACTGGCTATGCATGGGGCACGCCTGTGAAATTGGAACCTAGGTCTCCTCTAGGTAAGCACCCCAACTTACCAATCCACCTAAACCCACGAACTAGATTTTGAAATTTTGAATAAAAGTTCAAGATTCAATTTTTTGAGAGAGTAATATTATATACCATGTTTTAATAATTAGAATATGGTTTATAATCATATAGAGTAAAGTTGTGAACAATATCTTCCATAAATAAAAATGGTCCCATATATGACTTATGACGCATAGACATTAAAAACTACTTTAAGTTACCTTTTTATAAGGGTTCAATTCTCATGGATCCATTTCAATTCTATATGTCTAATTTAAAAAGAACCATAAAGTTTTTTTTTTTTTTTTAGACATAGGGGAGTTGGTTACATCCACATTTTCTTTCTACTATCAAGCAAGGTTCAAATTTTTGGACTGTCCCAAAACACTTATTCCTCTTTATTGTTTTATAACCCAAATTGAAAAGGACAACCGACACTCGAAATTGGTATTGTCGTTGTCATGTTAACGTACACTCAACGGATTCAGGTTAGACTACTACCCTTACAAACAGGTATGCCTTCAAGGTTTGAATCTAGATATCTTCTCGATAACCCCTATATATATATATATATATTCTCGATAACCCCTATATATATATATATATAAAGACAACGCAGTGGTTAGGTATTTGATCTCTCTTCTGGGAGGTTCAAGGTTCAAACCACGATGTACCCAGAAAGGGATAAGCTAGGTGGTAGTGGCTAAGTGTTTGTTGGTTGTCCCAATTCGATGCCCTAGAGGGTCGGGGTTCTATTGTTTTTATCTAACCTGGTAGGATAGGGTTTATAGTAACAACAACCAATGGGGTGATTGATTCCCATTTGTTTTAAAATATAATCATGAGCAACGAGTGGTCCATTTCACGCTGGGTTTAACAACAACAAGGTGGAATAGAGGTTATAGGAGGCAGCCCCAAGATTTGAAACCTGCTTGGTAGTAGAAAAGAATTGTGGATGTAACCGATTTCCTTTCCCCTATATATATATATATATAGGGGAACGTAGATTAAGCTCAATTATAACCTAAGATCATGATATCAACAAATTTCATAAATATCATTTTATCTATTATAACCCAAAATTATTTTATTTAAGTGGAGTTTTAATCTTGTGTTTATATATATATATATATATATATATATATATATATATATATATATATATATATATATATTATATATATATATATATATATATATGAAATAAAATTAGTTCTACTAGTTATATTCTTCAACTTTCAAATAGGAGATCCAGGTTTGAATCTTGTCAAGTAATACATGCATAATTGTCAAATTGTTGTAATATCTTACCACTATGTGTTCATGATGTAATTAAGGTGAAACCCATTTTAATCCTAAATAATCGATTAAAAATTTACTTAATCCCCCACATTGGGTACTACTAGTCACATCAAGTTATACAACCCCTTTTGGTACCGCTAGATTTGAACCTTGGTGTGGGCTACATCATCTATTTGTCTCAATTATTAAACCAAAGCCTCATTGACTATTGAGCTTAAGCGGTTCATGAGATCCATCACTTGTTAATTATTTTTTTTTAGTAGGACGACAAACTTAGAGGTGCAAGCACTTGGTTTTGTTTATGCAAGATTGTGGGCTACACCATCTATTTGTCTCAATTATTAAACCAAAGCCTTGTTGACTATTGAGCTTAAGTGGTTTATGAGATCCATTACTTGTTAATTATTTTTTTTGTTAGTAGGACAACAAACTTAGAGGTGCAAGCACTTGGTTTTGTGTATGCTGGATTTTTTACCTTTAGTAGCTTCAAGTTATAACATATATACGAGATTTTTTTACCTCTAGTAGCTTCAAATTATGATATATGTGTAGCTAGTAGACCATTTGTTTTTTAATTGGATCAATGTGAAGCCTTTTATTTATATAGGTCTCTTTCAAATTAGAAGGAAAATCTAGATAATTTCAAGAATAAATTTAATATATATACCAAAAAGAATTCACGATTTTAAGATAATGTAAATATTGAATAAATATTTTTTGGTTTAATATGTTTGTATTAAATCAATAAGATTACATACAAATATGTCTAATATTAAATGAGTGTGATCAATCTAAGTTCAAGTCCTTACGAAGTAAAGTTTTAAAATAATATGGCTTATGATAGTATAATTTGTTGTAATATCACATTGATAAGATGATTTCTTTAAATATATATAATATGAAAGAAACCTATGTCAATATTATAAATCTAATTAAAAAATGTATGGATTTTATTTTTTATTTTTATTTTTGTAAAAATACTTCTTATTCATAGCAAAAAAAAGAATACAACAAAATCATTACATAAGCTTGCGTAGCAACAATAAGCAGTCTGATCTCAGAGATTTGTCTATTCTAATGCAATCTTTAAGAATACTATTTCTAAAGACTCTTAGCTGATCTGAGACCAGCCTACAAGCAGAACTGACAGTATGGTCAACCCCAATACCGTCCTGCTGAAAAATAATATAACATCTATCTTTCCATAGAGCAAACAACACACTAATTCTAATAACATGCCAAAAAATCAACATATGATGCGGGCCCTTGGGGGAATCGCCCAACAAAACAAGTTGCCACCAAAGGGGGCCTGAAATAATAGTAGAATAAAAGGTTCTGATAGACTTCCAAACACTCCTGGCTCTTGGACAATCCCAAAAGATATGCTTGATGGTATCACTCCTACCACACACCGAGAAACTATCTGAAGCCAACATCCATTTAGCAAGCCGTGCCTTGCTCTGAAGACTCTGCCTCAAGCCTAACCAAGCAAAAACTTTTAGCTGCATGGAAATCCGAAGCTGCCACACCCTACCAAGCCTTTTTCGCCATTTGCTAGCAAAATAATTGGTGCCCCATATAGCGTTCAAAATATCCCAAAAGGAACATAAGGGATCAACGCTGATAAATCTTAGAGGACTTAAAACACCAAATTGGTTTATCATAAGTCCACCTCCAATCCTTCCAAACAGGCCCTGGAAGACCATTGGTCAACTTGTAGCACTGCTCATCAGGGAGAAGTCCCTAAATTTGTTGGATAACAAATCTGTCTGAAGCCTTGAGTTTAAATTTAGCCAATAAATGCTGCCAAGGAATCCATTGTCCCAAATTCCCATCCCACAAATCAACCCAACAAAAAATACCTTTTTTTGACAACCGACGACACTGAAAAACAGGAATATCAGAGACATAGATACCATCTTCCTTCCATAAGCAATAGCTCCATAAGCTAAAGTCTAGCCTCTTCTATTGTCAAGATACTTGCACTGAAGAAGGCCAAGCACATCCTTCCAAGATTCCCAAATTATTTTGATAAGAATACAACCCCTGATCTTGAACTTGTTAGGATGACCAACAATATCCTCCAAAGTAAAAGGGTCGTGGAAACCATTAATATGTTGGGAGGTAAGAATATGTTGTCTAAGAAGACGTTGCCAAGCAATATTCCCATCCAAACATCGAACCACCCACTTAGAGGCCAACACCTTACCCTGAGTAAGAATATCCAACAATCCCAAACCACCCTCAGATCTAGGAGCAGAACAATAACGCAAAGCAACTAAAGGGACCCTCCTAGAACCATCAACATTAGACCACAAACAAATTCTGATGCAAGTCTCCAAAAGCCTAAAATGAGAAGTATTAGGCAACCAGCAAGAAGAATAATACATGTGACAGGATTGGAGGATCTTACTAACAACCGTAAGCTTTCCAGCAAATGAGATGAATTTGCTTCTCCAACTTTGAATCTTTCTTTCAAAATTTTCCATGCACCAATCCCACATGGTTTTCAAGGAGACACGCCTGCCAAAAGGAATTCCAATATATCGAACAATTTCCCCATCCTAAATTTTCCTCCACTCAACATGAAAATCAACAGGAAGAGATGGGGCTCCCACTAACCAATAATTGGACTTAGACTCACTAATCATAGCTCCAGAGGTAGCACAAAACTGAGAAAGGTAATCATTCATGTGCAGAATAGAACCCACATCCAGTTGAACAGAGATAAATGAATCATCAGCAAAGTGATTATTAAGCAAAGAACCATCAGGAATAGAAACTCCCCGGATCAGGCCCTATCACATATTATCCTTCAGTAAATAACCAAGAGCATTTGCAAATAACACAAACAAGAGAGGGGCCACTGGACAACCTTGACGAATGGATCTAAAGAGCTGGATAGAGTCTGAAAGTCGACCATTAACCAAGACCTTAGCAGAGGACGCAGAAAAGAGAGTTCCAATCTTGGCAACTGTCGGAATACTAAAGCCAAGAGAACCCAACATATGAAGAACAAAATCCCAATCAACATGGTCATAGGCCTTATCGAAATCAATTTTCAAAAAGAGAGCCTGCTGCCCAGTCTCCTCCGCCCACTCCATAGCCTCCCAGACAGAAAGGACAGTATCTAAAATGAAACTTCCCTTGAAAAAACTAGTCTGCTCCTCATGCACAATCTTGGAAGTGATTCGTTGAAGTCTCAAGGCAAGGGCTTTAGCAATAATCGTATAAGTAACATTCAGCAGGGTAATCAGCATCCAACCTCTAATATTGTCTTTGTTGCTACCTTTGGGAATAAGTTTAATAATGCCTTGATTCATCCATTTAGAAAAACTAGCACCATCGAACACCTTCTTGATCATGCAAAAGTAATCATCACCAATGACCTCCCACATGACCTTGTAGAACTCAACTGGTAATCCATCCAGGCCAGGGGCTCTACCGTTCCTCATCCTTGATAAAGCACAAAAGAGCTCATCTTTAGTAAAATCAGCTGCAAGACAATCACTCTCATAACAACTGATTTTCTTAGGGACACAAGACTGGATTCTCTTTCTAGCTTGTTGGGCCTCTAGAGTATGCTCATAAGCAGAGAAAATTGTACGAAAATGACCTTCAAACATACCTCTAATCTCCTCCTCATCTTCAGTATGAGATAAATCAGCCCTTTGAAGAGACAAGATCCTTTTCGAAGCATTCTTCTTGATATAATTAAATAAAAACTAAGTAGGGGCATCACCCTCCTGCATCCAGTGAAGCCTACTATGAACCTTGGCGCCTCTACTAATGTAATCCTCAAGACTGCGAATAGCCCCTTCCTGAGAAGCCACTCTCTCCTACAAAATATTATTGAATGGGTCGAGCTCCAAATTTCTCCTTTCCTCCTCTAGAGTCAATCTCAGAGATTTCAACTTATGTCTGCAGCCCCTAGCCATCAACCTGCCCCAACCTCACAAAAATTTGACAACCCTACATATGGCAGCATCCCACCAAGCAATCCAACCAACCAAGAAGGGTCTGGGCTCAAGATTCCAAATACGCTTGATGAGCTCATGATAATCAGGAGAATTCAGGTATGAAACAGTAAGTTTAAACAAAAAATCCCTCTTTCCCACATCAATCGCACCAAAATTAGCACAAGTAAAAATAGGCAAATGATCTGAACCAGTAGCCGTAAGATCAACATCAACCATCCTCCTACCTTTCCCAACACAAGTAAATAAATTATCCGCATAGAACCTGTCTAGTCTAGCATAAATTTTATCACTGCCAGCTCTCCTGTTAGACCATGTGAACCACCCTCCAGAGTCAAGATTTTTTTGTTTGAAGTTAATATCAAAAATTTGAAGATCATATTTGAGTTTAGACCATGTATCTTTTCTGAACCATGAAGACAACCACCCAAACCCCCTTCATGATCTCCCTCCCACTCAACTCTCCTGTTAGACCACGTGAACCACCCTCCAGAGTCAAGATGTTTTTTTTTGAAGTTAATATCAAAAATTTGAAGATCATCTTTGAGTTTAGACCATGTATCTTTTTCTGAACCATGAAGACAACCACCCAAACCACCTTCATGATCTCCCTCCCACTCGACCATGTTGAAGTCACCCCCCATGATCCAAAAAACGTCAGGAATATTATCATGCATCCAATTCTAGAGAGTAGTTCTGTCACAGACTTGATTCAGACCATACACACAAAAAATTCCAACGATTTTCCCTATAACAAAAAAAGTCATCCAAAGAATTCTACCATCTGGGTCGCCCCCATGATCAAGCAAAAGAGCAGCCAACCAAGGACGGATAGCAAGAACAACACCCCTAGAGCCCTACCGATGAGATGAACTCCACCAAGTGCCCCTCCAAGAACTATTCAAACAACTCATCAAATCAAAACCAACAAGCTTAACCTCTTGCAAAAAAACATCATCCACCCAAACAGTATTAAGAAAGTTAGACACAAAACTATGTCGTTTGGGAAGGATCATCCCTCTGAAATTCCATGAAGCAAAATCAACCTTCATTGAGAATCCAAAGAGTGAAGGACATCAAACCGGTTACTAACTGCATACTTAGAACCATTATGCTGAACATCTCCATTTGAAGCAGAACGACTAACAATACCAGAAGCCCCAGCTAGAGAGCCGAAGAGACATTCTGAGCCCTTGAATCTTCCAAATTCTTTCATGCTTTTTTAGGCATAAAATGAGAGCCTCGAGAGTCCCTCCTTTTCTGGACAATTTTCCACTACTATTATGCTGGGGGAGGAATCATCCCCGTAGTATGAACAAATGGCTAGGGTTCAACCGTCTCCATATGGTCCTGAACCTGTTCTTGTTATGGAACCTATGTCTTCTTCCTATCCTCATTAGGAGAAGAAACTTTTTTAATTCTCTTGGGGAAATCTTAGATCATATGACCCACCTCTTGACAGCCAAAACAAGCATTAGGTAGATTAAGGTATTGACCAAACTAAATAATAGGGCTAGCATGTGTGAGAATCTTCAGTTGATCTAGTAACTTACGCTGCAAATCAACCTCCACATAAAATCGAGGGCTGGGTTTGAGGGGCATGTGCTTCGAAGGATCCAAAAGAATTATGCCAAATATTTATGCCATTGGCCACAGCATGCATCTGATATCTGCCTTCAAGGCAACAAACTCAATCCACAGTGGATAATGAGATTGAGAACTATCCCGAGGATCAAAGTTAGACCTCCAGGTTTACACAAATGTTGTTGAGCCCACAATGTTCCAGGTCCCATAATGCAGCACATGCTTGGCCACCTCAACCCACTCAAATAGGATTGAAATATAACGACCTCCCAGGCCCCATAATGACTTAACGTAAAGTCCTTTGGCTTCCCAGTTGAGCCGAATCCACTTCCACAGGAACCCATCTAAGGAAAAAATGATTAACCCTTTAGTTTCCAGCTCTTTGCAAATGTTTCGATACTCGTCAAATTCCACTACATTAAATATAAAATCATCCTCCTACATGACCATGTCAGAATCCAATCGATCCATTTGGACACCCAAATCCTCCTCCAAATCATCCTCATATGGGCCATTATGCATAACCTCCTTCGACACTTGAGAAGATTTAGAGGTCAAAACATGCGACGAAGCCATTGCTGGATTGTCACAGATAACGTCTCCCCACTTTAGAGGTGATTGCTTTGAATACAATTTTAACCCTTGCGAATTTGAAATCTGTCCATTATTGGGAAGAGCTCTCTCCGCAGCATGCACCCCTAAAGAGCTAAACTCATCATCGGATACAACCTTGGACACCTTAGCAGATGAACCCAACATGTTTACAGAAAATCTTGACACATTGTGCTCACCTGTCGTAGGAGAAATACCAAACAGAGAAGTTTAAAGCCTTTCACGAAACGAGAATAACTTCTGGTGAAGCACCAACCATCGACCTCAATAGGGGTTTGCTAACGTCTAGAAAAAAACCAACCATCGACCCCGAAAAGGGTTTGCTAACGTATGGCAAAACACCAACCATCGATCCCAATAGGGGTTTGCTATCGCCTACAAACACTTTCGATTTCATTTCATCTATCCCAGTGATATTCATGGCATTGGCTCTAGATGCAACACTATCATATTATTTGTTGCCAAACAAAGGGTTTTGAACGATAGAGTCTTCAAAATTCCTTAAGTCCTCTCGTAATCGATCCCGAACAAGACAACCTCTAGAAACCAGCGACCTGTTGCCCGCCCAATCGAAGAAAAATTCATCTTCAGTACTCAATTCTTCGAAAGCAAAGGCACCGTGACCTTGTCTACGCACTCTACCTATCCCTTGACCTCGCATTTTCTCCACTATCCTTCCCATCCAGACCACAAGAAACCCCGTGTGGATTTTATTTTTATTTGTCTTAAAAAAAATTACCTTCAATATGGAAGGATGTTCTTGAAAATTGTCTTTCAAATAAAAATAAGAGAATCCCTTCAATTTTGATCCCTAAGAGTAATCCATTAAATAATAGTAATAATAATAATAAAAGTATAGTTGTATGTCACTTACACATATTAGCATACATCATTATACAAAAGTTTCTTCTTTATTATTCTATAGTATATATATCAAATGCGTTTAAAAAAAAGTATTAAGACAGACAAATTGCATTCTAATTACATGCCATTTTTTTAGAGCCACTATGATGAATGGAGTTATACAACTTTTAATTTCTAATTATAAAACTGTTTGAGGATATATTTCCCAACTGGTGGTTCATCCATGCATTTAGAAAGGCATGAAGTCAAACTTATCAATGCTAAAACGAAATATCTCTATATATATAAAATAATTTTTTCTAGTATAAAATATAAAAACATGATGAATTTATTATTATAAAATTTTAAAGAGTTGAAATGAATGAGACATGCACAATATCTTGAAACACCAAACTTAAATCCCCAATATGCAATGTATCCTAAAGAATCACACATAAATAATGTGTTCTTGACAAACGTGCAAGCATAGGGTGCTCAACTATTAGGTCTTTTTCCCTAAATTACAAGGTGTTGTAATTTATTATATAAGTTTAAAAGTGTATTATTTATGAAAGCAAGAGATTAGTTGGACCTGTTAGTAAAAAATTTGTGTAGGATATGTATATAGCGATATCTCCCTTTTTGTTAAGAAATTCCATATGACCTTATGATCTAGTTGTATCAAATCCTATGATATTTTCTAAGAGGTTTTTCTAAACACTTCAATCCACTAGAATTTTTGTATTAGAAAGATTCTAAAAAGAGGTTGCATTCCATAAGGATTATGACCTATTTACCTAATGTATCTCATCAACCTTTGATGCTTAAGTAGGATACTGTAGACATGGAAAATTGACCCACCTAAGTGGGTTATTTTCCCTAGAACTCTTGAGAAGGTCTTCAAACTTGTCTAAGAAAAATTTTGGGCCTCCTCTCCCCTTGTTTCTCATTTTTTTCCTAACTTTGCTGAAATCACGGTCGCTCCTTATGAGGTGCGATTTTGACAAGTTAGGGTTTTCTCTTAGAAAACCCTATTTTTTGGGTCAACCCTTAAGACGTCAACCCTCCCCTATGTTGTCTTTTTGTCTTCCTGTTCTTTTGCCCTCCAAACCTCTTATAAATAAAGGGTTTGGATCCTCTTTTTCCCTAAATGATTTCTAGAAGTTCTAAGAAGTGTGATTTTAAGTGATCCTTGGCTAACAATTCTTTTGGTAAGCAAGTCTTCTAACAAGATCAAGTGTCTTTTGGTGTTCTATTGTTGCTCTATTGTTGGTTTGTTGCCCTTGGTGGATAAGTGTGGGAGCCTTGAGGAGGAATCTACCATTTTTATGGAGGTCTTCATCCTTTTATCTATTCTTTCATTGTCACTAGGTTTATTCTTGCATTTTGGTATTTTTAAAGTCATTTATTCTATATTTTACATTTAAATTCACATTCATTTATCATTTTTGCACTTTTGTTGCAAAATTGTACCTCTTTCATATAGGGTGCAATTTTTGTAGAACCTGAAATCATGGTCATCCATTACGAGGTGTGATTTTGGTTTCTCCAGGTTTTGGGGGTAAGGTTTCACTCCCAAACGTTCGTTTTCACTTGCATGTTCTATTTAGGCCATAACACTATTATCTACATTATGTTTTTTGTATTGTTTCATTTCATTGCATCTTGTCTTATTTGTTTCCAAAAATATCAACAATCACTTTTGTTTTTGAACGATCAGCTAAAAGGACCAAGGGGGTTGACTGTTGCACCTCTAAGTTCTATCTTACAATGGCCTAAACAGACCCCCAAACACTGATTAAATTTCATAGGATATTGTGAAGTTGTTTTGCAAGATTCAAATTTGTGGGATACATTTGGATGCTGGTTAAAAGCTAAGGTCAACCATTGCATCAGATAAGTGTTATAAGTTAATCTATTAGGTTGTTTGTTGTTTGATTTCTATCCATTTTTGTTTTAAAATCTAGCTCATAAATTAAGGGAAGATATTTGATCATACCCTAGGCATTTGAAATAATAAAGGCATATAGTTTGCACTCTAGGTTAAATTTGTTTGTGCATTCTCTTAAATCCTTGCTAAAAAAAGGATTTATTTTGTTGCAAGCTAGGGTTTAGTTCTCATTGAAAATCAAGAATCATTCTAGGGTTAGTCCTTGCTTGCTTGCATTGTTGTTTGTCTTACATTATTATTTCATTTCTTAGCTTAGATCTTAAAAATTCCAAATATAGTTGTTTTCTTAATATACACATCAAACACTTCCACCCCGAACTCGGAGTGAGTCCTTAAATCGTTTCTGGTGAACCCTTCAATCCCCAAGCTGTCGGGTGTAGAGAATATAACACACCCCTATAGCCACCTCGACTCCCAACATATCCAGTCGGGAATCATATGCGGTAGAGCAGTTTTCCCTCTCTATAGATACTTATGCATAGAATGCATATTAAAATAACATGTCACAATAACAAGAACAAGTCATATAATTACAAGTAAGAATGGCTATGAAAGGCTATGAGATAGTAAATCTTGATCCTTCATTTGAGTGAAATGGACAATGGTTTCAACAAGGATCTTAAAGATAGCCTATTACAATAAAAAATAAGTTCCACTTGGCATGACATTAATTAACAAGATAAATATGGGTCTCCCTTTAGACAAGCCTTGAAGAATTTCAATTACATTTAGAGATTTGATGATTCAGAGTGATTGATCAACAATCAAGTTTCAAATGATTGGATGATGTGTATTTAGCACAAAGGGGTGTCAATTTTACTTAATAGTATTTCCTAGTGATAAAGAAGTATTTCTTGACACTATCTTAGGAGCTATAATAATGTGGGTCTAGGTATTAGTCAAAGTAAAAGGTTTTTAAATATTATTTAAATTTAGCAACTTATGATGATCTCTATAAATTAAGTATACATCATAAGCTCAACAAAGATTGATGGCTACTACATTATTATGGATTTAAAAAATAATCAAGAACAAGAAAATATTTTGCACCAATAAATAACTTTCAGTTAATAACTCATTCATTTCGTGAGGGATATCATAGTGGTAAGTCCTTGGGTTTTCATCTAGGAGAACCAAGTTAAAACCCTAGTACAAGAGGACTGAGACTCCTCATAAAAGCTTGTGTGCATCCTTATGATAGAGTTCAAAGAAATTAGTTTTACACATATATTAAGGTAAGGAAATAAATGTTTAGATAGGGTAGCCAATAGAGGAGTTTTAATTGAGAATCATGAAGTTAAATTCTCTTTTCCATGATTAGAGGAAGTAGTAAGTTAGTTGAATTTGACAAGAAAATTTTCTGCTTGAATCAAATAATGATTAATATTTAATGTTATTTTACTGATATAGAAGACACAGGTGCAGGATGTAGGTGTGTAGTGGGTTGCACAATGGAAACCCTTGCGCACAATGGGCAGAAAAAACAACAAATAAATTTGAAAGTAGCGGTGGCAGCGAGCAACAACAATGAATTTTTTTTCGATCGAACGTAGTTGATGGGAGTAGCAAGCATAGTGAATAGCCAGTGAGGGATCGAAACCTAAAAAGGAAAAAAAAGGAAAACCCAAAAAATATATATTTTCAATTATTTTCAACCCATAAATGGGTGTTTGAGTTAAAAATGGAACATGCAATAAAAAGAGCGGACGAACCAAGGTTTGGAGCGACTGGAGATATATGGGGAGTGTCTAGCGTAGGAATTAGAGTAGGGCAGGTCCAGACTAGGGCCTTGTAAGGTATGTCAATGGATGGGGACTTGGATGAAGAGCTGGAGAATGGCTTTATGGGAAGAAAAATTCAAGAACCTCCCAAAAAAGCGATCCCAGAGAAGGGGCAGGATGAATCAGAGGCAGACAACGATAAGGAGAATCATACCCAGAAGTGGGACAGAAATGCTCTTGGGCCCAGGTGGTACATGGTTCTAAACTTGCTACTACTCTTCCTCCATTGGTAATCCACTTAAACTTGAGAGTTAAATATGGCATTCTCAACATTCCCTTGGAGATAATTTTGAACATGAAGGCGAAAGGGAACACAATTTGGCAGACAAGTTTTTTGGAGTAAGGTCATATATATATGCTATTCAAAGGTAGGCCTTCGCTAGATGGAAACCAACAGGTTGCATGGAGATTGTGGCACTCCCAAATGGGTTCTTCATGATCAAAATTATTGTGGTAAGTGACATGCAAAAAATTCTAGTGGAGGACCATGATCGATGGGGAAGCGCAACCTGTTTCTCAAAAAATGGAATGTGGATTTTAATCCTCACACACAAAATCTCAACACAACTACTATTTGGGTAATATTACCTCACATTTCATTTAAATATTGGCATGATAAAATTTAAAATGCTATTGCAAATGGAATTGGTACCTTTGTTAACATTGATAGGGTAACCAGACTGAAGTATCGTATGGTGTTTGCCTGAATTTATGTTAATGTTGATCTATATAGCAAGATTTCGAAAACAATAGACCTAACATCCCTATTGGTTACCTGGAATCAGAGGCTAGAGTATGAAAATATTTCATCCCTTTGTGATCTTTGTAAAGGGAGAGGTCATATATCAAGTTTCTTCCTGAAGAATAAGAAAGCTCCCAATAAGAACGTCTAATAGAGGAAGGAGAATAAAGATGCAGAGCAGGGTAAAGGTATGGATCTTATGGTGGATAATCATAAGGAAGAAAGCACCTCACACTAGCCGACTATGGTGGCTAAGGAGAAACACATGGAAAATCCCTCTTATGGAGTTGTGGTAGTCCAACCCCTCATAGAGTTGTGGAACTTCTTGACTTTGCAAATCCTAACTTTGTTGCTTGCTTGAGATGAGATGAAGAGGATGAAATGGGAGACCCAACCAAAGTTGTGGAATTTGTGGGGGAGACACAATGGGTGAATCATGAGGGCGTAAATAGGAGAGTATAAAACCTCTAGAAGTGGATGTAGAGGTTAATCATATGGACACAATTCTTACAAATCATAACAGGAAAGATGAAGTTGGAAAAGAGCTAAAGGAAGATAAGAAGATCCTAAAAAATATAGAGGTGAAGCCTATAGCTCCAATACGAGAGGATTTCAGTTTAGAGGAGGTTTCGATGACGCCCTCAAGGGTGACTAGGAATCAAGCAAAGAGAACTACCTTAGATGTTTGCAAGGAACATACTATCGGTAGACCCCCTTTAACAGAGGTAAGGAAGAGGGAAACAATAGTAGATATAGCTAGAGTAACACAAACCATCATCAATATGGGCGGGAGAGGGAAGAAAACAACTAAATTTAAAAATTAAGGTTTTGTCATGGAATGTACGAGGTCTCAATGAGACTAGAAGACATAGATCAATACAAACGTAGAGAAGATATAATCACCTAGATATTTTGCTATTACGAGAGACAAAGGTGGTAAAAGAAAACTTAGCAATGGTTAAAGACAAGATTTGGAGAAGAGCAGACTTTGTTGCTCAACCCTCAATGAGCTCCTCAGGAGGAATGATGTGTATTTGGGACTCAAATAAATTGGAAGGACAAAAAATTATCTCAAATGATAGATTTTGTGCTATCCACTTATTTTCAAAGGAGGATAATTCCCATTGGATCATTTTAAATGTCTATGCACCCACTACTATGGTTGAAAGATGAAGGTTATGGAGGGAATTGATTGAACTCATGAATGCCTTTGTAGGCATCCCATGTATCATTGTAGGGGACTTCAATACCCCTATATATCCTTCGGATAAGAAGGGATGTGTTGAAGGATATTCAGAGAGTATGACTGAGTTTGGTGATTTTATAAATTCAAATGCTTTGATGGACTTGGAGCTTAGAAAAGCAAATTTTACCTGGACTAATAGGCGGTTGGGGAGTCAATTGATTTAGATCAAAATGGACAAGGTGTTGATTTCTTAGGAGATCTTAGTGTTGTTTGGGGATACTACTCTCATGACCCTCCAAAAACTGGCTTAGACCATAATCCTTTGATTTGGGAAACAACAGATAGGAGAAGGCTCTTTGCTACCCCTTTTTTGTTTGAAAATATGTGGATCCTTCATTCTGATTTAGAGAGTAGGATTCAATATTGGTGGCAACAAGATTTTGTTGGGGATAAATTGACTCAATTAGAAAAGCAACTGATATTTGTTAAGCAAAACTTAAAACTATGGAATAAAGAGGTGTTTGGAGACATTATGGTTAAAAATACAACTTTACAACAACAACTCATGGAGTTAGAAAACTCTTTGCATTTGAGGGAGTATTCGGAGGAAGTTTGGACTAGAGAAAAGGATCTTCTATGTGATTGGCACAATACTATGGTGTGTGAGGAGGCTTTCTGACGACATAAATCAAGAGCTTTGTGGTTAAAGGAAGGGGACATGAATATGATGTTTTTCCATGTTTCAACTCTCATGCATAGAAGTTTTAATAAAATACAGGAAATCAAGATTGTTGATGGTTCTTATACAAGGGATCCTTCCCAAATTAGAGGGGAAGTTGTTTGATTTTTCTAAAATATGTTATGAGTGGATTCAAAGCTGGATAAAGAGGTGATGAACCTGCTGTTAGGCCATATTCTCTTAAATATTACAAACCGGATAAATGACTATCTCCTCAGCTCCTTTACGGATGAGGAAATTAAAGAGGTGGTCTTCTTCATGAAGGTAAACAAATATCCTAGTCTAGATGGATTTTCGATGATCTTATATCATAAGTTTTGGCACATTATTGGCAATGAGGTCACCTTGGCAGTTAAGGAGTTTCAAACCTATAAAAGGATCCCTTCTTATGTGAACTATACATTCTTATCCCTCATCCCGAAGATTGCAAGTGCTAAATATTTTGTAGATTACCGCCCAATTAGCCTGTGTAATACTCTGTAAAATTGTTTCCAAAGTCCTTGCAAACTAGTTGAAGATGGATCTCCCTTTTTTCATTGACAAACACCAAAGGGGTTTTGTTTAGGGATGATAAATTCTTGATGGGATCATTTCGATCCATGAGATCCTACACTCTGTATCTAAATAAAAAATTAAGGTATGTTTCTTAAATTGGATATGAATAAAGCATATGACAGAGTTTCTTGGGATTTCTTGATAAAAGTGCTCCAAAATTTTGGTTTTCATGAGGATTGGATCTCTATGATGAAAAACTGCATCTCCACAGTGATGATATCCATCTTAGTTAATGGGTCTGCAGTGGGTTATTTTCCTTAAAATAGAGGGTTAATACAAGGGGACCCCCTGTCCCCTTATCTATTTATAAGTTTAGCTGAAGCTATGGGTAGAGCCTTCATAGCAGCCACAAATAGAGGAGACATAGAAGGTATCACTCCAACTTCCACTCTGGAACCAATATATTTTCAATAGTTTGTGGACAATACTCTAATTTTGACAAGATCATCTTTTCCACAGGCAAGATATATTAAGATGATTTTGCATTTCTATGAGCATACAATAGGCCAAAAGGTAAATTTTAATAAAATTAAGCTTTTTTTTTCTTGAATACCTCTAGAGCTCTCCAACTACAGATAGCAATAATCTTCAACTATGACATAGGTGATTTTATAGAAACCTATCTAGGGGTGCCTTTATTCCGTGGGAGTATAAAGGAAGCCTTGTGGGATCCGATTATTGAATGTGTTACAAAGAAACTATCTTCCTAGAAATGCTCTCTTCTTGCCTTCAAAGTATTCCTATTTACTTCATGTCAATGTTTAAAATGCCAGTATCGGTTTACAAAAATATTGAACAAATCCAAAGGATTTTTTTGTGGTATGGGGATGAGGAAAATAAGAAGATATATTTACTTACTTGGAACAAAATTTGTACCTCTAAAAAATATGGGGGATTGGGACTGAGAATTCTTTCCAAAATTAACAAAGCTCTAATAGGAAAGTTGGGTTGGAAGTTGGCAAAGGAAGAAGACACTCCCTAGATCAAAATTGTAAAAGCTAGGTATTTACATAATTCCTCATTCTTGGAGATATTTAATCCAGCAGGGCTGTAGATGGTAGATTGGAGATGGTACTAACGTGAGATTTTGGTAGGATACTTGGCTCTTTAACTCTCCCCTTTATGAGATCCCAAGTTTTACAAACTTAAGAACAATTCTAACTCCTATTTATGGATTGTTGGTTCAGGATTATACTGTGGAAGAAAATGGCATCAAGAAGTGGAAGTAACTTTATGTTGAGAAAATCAATGAGGACTTGCGTCCACACCTAGAAAGTCTTAATAGATGCCTTAATGCCTACATCCTCAGCCATTGGCAACCGAATGATATATTTATTTGGATGAAAATGAAGAGTGGATATTATTTTGTGAAGTCTGGTTATAACTTGGTTGAAGGTGTATGGGTAGTGTGGCCCCATTTAAAGGTTTGGGATAAAGATCTCATCCCTAAGATTACTATTTTTCAGTGTTTGGTTATGCATAATAAAATTATGGCCTAGGATAATGTGAAAAAATGTGGTTTCTACTTACCAAATAGATGTGTTATATGTAAAAAAGAGGAGGAAATCATTGATCATCTACTTCTTAAGTGCTCCTTTACCAAAAAATTGGTTGATCAGCTCTGTAGTGAATTCCAAGTTTAGTGGGTTTTCCCTAGAACTATCTCAGATTTGAACTTGCAATGGAAGCCTCCTTATAAAGTCATAAGAATCAGGAAGTTATGGCTTCTAAGCCTTCCACATATCTGGTGGAGAGTCTAGAATGAAAGAAACCATAGAATATTTGAGGACTTGAGTATGGACTAGGAAATGGTTTAGAACTGATCAAGAAGTCTCTTTATGGAGGATTTTAACACTATCTGCTTCAAGGAGGGATGAGAATCAGAGCAAAAAATATGAATATTGGTATGTTGAGGAGTTAGAGAGAAATTACCAATACCTCGAGTTCATCCCATAACTCATGTATAATGAATACCACCGTCGGTTGGATGGTTCAAATTAAATTTTGATGGTGCCTCAAAAGGTAATCTTGGGCTAGCGGGAGATGGAGGGGTGATCCCAAATCACCTGGGTAAGGTAATCAAAGCCTTTTATGAACCACTGGGTGAACAAACAAGTCATTTCACTAAAGCAAGATCAGAATATGTAGGAATTTCTTTGGTTATCAATTGTAATCTAGATAAGCTCATAGTTGAAGGAGAGTCACAAAATATTGTGACCATTTTAAAGGGAGAACAACCATCTACATGGACTATTGATTTAATGATGGTGGAAGCTCGAGTTCTTTTGGATAGTCTCGAGAATGTGTCTATCAATCATATTTATAGAGAAGCCAATAGGGTATTAGATGGTCTTGCTAACGAAGGAGTTATGGCAAATTCTAGAAATAAATGGGGGAATGATATTCTAGTGCACATAAATAATCTAGTTGACAATGATAATGCCACAAGAATTGACAATGAGGATCAGTAGGAAGAGACTGCCAGAAAAACATAGAGTATATGATATTTAGATATGTAAGGTATATGCTGATTTTCTAGGTTTGGATGTGGTTAGTGAAGTGTTTTTGTTGTTACACAGTTGGTATAGGCTTTATTCCAGTGGGAAATCCTTCTTGATGAAATGAAGAGTGATTGGCCATATCTGTTGATGTAAAAGGTAGCATTCCTTTCAAAAATGCACTTTTCCAACTTAAAAAAAAATGATTAAGATTTAATTTAATTTTTTCCATTGGTAATATTTGGTTTATTTTATAACATTAATGTGATTTCATATAAAATTTTTATTTCAATTTTTGTGGTTGCACTTAAGCTTTAGGAAGGAAACTAGAAATCTAGATTTGACAAAGCCGACTATGATAATGCACTATTTTGGAAATATTACTCCATTAAGATGTAATGCATAGACAATAGAGGTGGATTTTGGGTATTGTGAAGGTTGTTGTAGGATAATGTCAAGAAGGATAATGAATGTTGAAATATTTGTATTTATGCATAAATTTGAAGAAGATACAAAAATAATTCAAATATTTTATGTAAAATGATGTAGGTATCTAGCTATAGCAACTCAATTAAGATGAGAATTGAATCTGTTTGTAAAATCTCAAGCTCTAAAGGACAGAGTTGTGATTTGTCAAGGGTGGGGGACCTGAGTACAACCCCCTATTCTCTAGCCAAAAAAAACTCATTCAATATCAAATGGTTGCGGAAATATCCAATCAATTAACATGAACAATTAACATATCACAAAGAACCACCAAAGTAATAAGAAGAGAATTGCATCCTGAAGGCTTTCAAGACTAGCCATATGACAATGAAGATATTTAACATTAAAAAATAAGGGAGTACTTAAAAATTAGAAGTATAAAGCACCATGATTAAGGAGTGACACATGTAAGCTTAATATTTCACCATCGAAGTGGGTGTACTAATGATTGAAAATGTCGAAAATACATACTTATAATTTACATGAATAGTTGTGCAATTAATAAAGGAAGGTGGTACTACCAAAATTCAATCAAAATCAACCATGAGATTTATTGCATGGATTTGAAAAGCATACTAAATAAGCATAAGGATCTTCTTTAGTATACTCTATCTTGAGAGGATGATAATATAATTGAAGACTCAAATTCATATAGTTTATTCCAATGTAAATTGACATGGAGTTGTAAAGATAGAAAACCTAAGGGTAAGAATATACCAAAAGAGTCATGGTGTAATATTGGTCAAGGTGAGGTTTATGAGTGATAATTTAGAAATACATTTTGTTTTTATCTCTTTTTATCTACTTGATTGATGTAAAATGATGAAAGCAAAGAGTAAGGTTGTCACCACCCTAGACATCAAAACTCTTAATATCTCAAATATTGATATTCTAAATATTGTGTTTGATCCTTGATTAATCAATGTCAACTTAAAATATATTTGTCACAGAGTATTAAATAGGACTAACTAAAGTAAGATATACAATCATTTTATTTTTTGATGAAAGGCCATTTTAATTATAAAAATAAAAGTCCTTTACACCCAAAAAAAAAGTGTGGGTGGAGAAAAAAAATCACACCCCGAATGTCACTAACTTATCCTAATATCGGATAAAGAAAAACAAACTGCACCATATGGGAACCACGACCATAAAAAACAAACTAAAAAAAATCTACATCTAGAAATATTTTTTAAAGAAGGGGGCCTGTGACAAATAGGGATTTATCCATTTGAAGTGGGTGGTTCCCCCACCCATCAAAGTGCTCCTCATCCCAACCGAAAGCATGAGTAATTGGAGAAGAAGAACGAGATCAACCAGAAATATGCCCATGGTTGCTTGAAGCCCCCAAACCATCATTAGGCATAGGTGCAAATTGTGAAGTGATCATAGATGCAGAATGCTAGGAGGTGTACATATCCAACTGTTGCAACGGACCTTCATAGTTATAGGATCTGCTCCAAGAATGCTAACATCATACACGATCAGGGCGTCGATATGAACAGGATCTAGTTGGGTGAGGAGGCAAACGATCAGAGGCCTCTCTATTGATAGCACAAGGGGCCTCACCCCAATAATTTAGTAAAGCCTACAAATGGTCCAACTCCATAGCCACCTTTTTAGCCTGGTCACAAATCTAAAACCACACATCATGAACAACTTCAAGCTTGTCAGCAAATGAAATTTTTTGAGATGGATCAACCTTATTGAAAATAATCTTGTTTCTAGATTTCCAAATGTGAAATAGAAGGCCGACTCTGAATATTTTCCACACTTCCCTCAATGGGAGAGAAACTGAATGGGATCATCTAAAAGGACATGATGCTAGGAAAGCTGCAGGGACATAAACGGGGTAAAGAAAGACCCCACCCAAATCCAAGCGAGACTGGCCCGTCTACATGCCTATAAAAGATGCATACAAGACTTAGGTTCTTGAGAAAATGGGCATCGGGGCTCAAGAACCCCCATATAAAAAAGTCTACGACCAAGGGGTAAACCTTGATACAGTAAGCTCCAAGCGAAAAAATCTTTCTCTAGCTCCAGATAAGATGCCTAAGCTGAATGAAAACTAATTTTCCACCTAGATGGTGATGAGAGAAGGTCTCATTTGACATTGAGTTTGGGAACTTTAGGTGCAGTTGGCGTAAGCCAATCATAACCCTGCCTAGCTCTATAGTTGAGCAAGGAAGTGCTCTTATACTAGGCCCAATATTTCCACCAGGGTTTCTGAGATCTGACACCTAATTTCTACCATAAGGAGAAAGGTGTATGGTCCAAAACAACATCATACGTAGCCTTGTCAGCATTGGACAAGCGAAACATCATTTTAAAATATTTCCAAGGAATCCAGTATTTGTTTTCCCTAGAGTAAAAATCTGCAATGGTGGCAATGCCCCGCTTAATTTTTTTTTGGGTATGGACCTAGGGAACTTGGCCCAACGACTTACCTTGAAGCTTGAATACAGGGGACCACCAGACATTGATAATATTAATGGAAATGCCTTTATGTGAACGGATACCCTTCCAAACAATCCAAGGGTTTAATTGTTTCCAGACCTTCCATATGATTTTGATGATAAAGGAGCTAGGTATTTTAATGAAAATAGGGGCCAACATTAAAGAGGGCAAATCCATTCTTGCCTAGGATCGATAGTTGATGGGAAGCCCAATCGAGATGCAATGTCTAATAAAAAATTTTATGCTTCAGGTCCTTTGAGAGCTCGCACAATCCATTAGTATAGAGGGCTAACCCTTGACACTTATAATCCAGCAAACCCATACCCCCTGCTTGCCATGGGAGACAACAAATATCCCAAGCCACTCTATGAAAACCCTTTCGCTCAGACCCACTAGACCATAGACAATCCTGCAGTATTTTTTCAAGCCGTTTGTAACAAGCCTGGGAAGGGACCCAGCAAGATGAGTAATAAACATGCATGGAAGCCAACAATTTCTAGCACATTTGAAATTTGCCAGCAAGAGACAACTTCTTAGCATTCCAATATTTCAACTTGATTTCTACTTTGTTGACGACATAATACCATAATTGGTACAGAAAGTCTTGAAAGGCAAAGGGAATGCCCAATAATTTGAAGACTTCTCCAAGCTAAACCCAAATCCAATGCACATGCTGAAGCCAATGGGGAAGAGGCTGTAGAGATTTCCTGTAACATGATGTTTTCCTCCATTGGATATTAGACCCAGAGGCTTTGCAAAAAATATCAAGACAAGAAAGAGATTCAGAAAGAGATTGTTCATCCTCATAGTAAGAAAGGAATCATCATCAAAATGACCATTAATGAATTGACCAGCATTCCCAAGAAGGAAAATACCTTGAAGCATCCCAAGAGAAGCACGATGAGCCAAAAGATAACCAAATGCTTTTGATGCTAAAATGAATAGCGAGGGGGGCAAAGGACAACCCTACCTTACTGACCTATGCAAGCCAATAGCATCAGTTTGAAACTTGTTGAGAGAAAGTACAGTTGATGCATCCTAAAAAAGCATTTTAACAGAGGAAATAAACTGAGGATCAAAGCCAAGAGCTTCCAACATGGAAAAAATGAAAACCCACTTAATTCGATCATAAGCCTTTTCAAAGTCAAGCTTGATAAAGAGGGCCTGTTGACTAGACCTGCAAGCCCATTCCATCCCTTCCCAAACAATGAGAATGTTGTCCAAAATATATCGATTCTAGATAAAGCCAATTTGCTCAGGCCTCACAATAGAGGGAAGCAAGGGCCTAATCTGCAAAGCAAGTGCTTTGGCAATGATCTTGTAGTTGACATTAAGAAAATTTATTGGCCTCCAATTTGTAATAATTTCTAGATCCCCAAACTTTGGGATAAACTTGATATTGCCCTTATTGATAATAGCACATAAGGAGCCATACTACAGGGTTTCTAAATATACTTTATGCAAGTCAGGACCAAAAAACTCCTAGTAAGTTTTGTAAAATTTGCAAGGGATGCCATCAAGCCCTGGGGCCTTCGTGTCTGCCATTTTAAATAGGGCATCTACAAGATCTTGCTTTGATAGGGGTTGTTCACATCCATTCTACTGCGCTGGGGAGAGGTAAGTTGGGATAACCTCTTTGCAATATTGAAGGGCTAATTCTCGTTCAGGGGTGTACGACTGAGCAGCAAAAACATGAGAATAATGTTGTATAAATTCAGCTGATATCTCAGGAAAAGAGGTGGTGCGAACCCCATCAACCACTAAAGCTTTAAATTGAGTGGAGTGACAAGGAGGTCGAAGCCTTTGGAAAAACTCTTTAGAAATATGGTCACCCACTTTGAGCCAATGCAGTCTGGCTTTAATATGATCCCCTTTGACCTTGTACACTTCAACCACTTTGAGCTCATGCCAAAGCTCAACGACATGGGCTTGAATGTCAAAGTCAAATGGAGAGGCCTCAAGATAGAAGGAGACCTGTGCAAGCTCATTACGCAGAGCAGTATTAGAGCGACAATGTAGCTGTGCCACATTCTTCTCCAGGATTTTGATCAGATTAGTGGTACAAAAAAGGTATTGTTCCACCACTTAATCCATCCTGAATCTCCATTGGTTCTGGGTACAATGTTACAAATCCTTTGGATGTGACAAACAGTAGTTTCACATTGCAAGAAATAAGTGTTAAGAAAAAACTAACCATGAGTAGGCCATTGATGGGTGGAGAAAAAATGAACAGAGAACATTAATGGGGAATGATCGAATGAGACCATCCCAGGAATGGTTTCAACAAAAGACACTGAAGGGAGCCGACGAGAAAAAGAAAATTCATGCTGGTCTGACAACATAGCCCTGTCCAAGCTTTTTAAAACTCTTGCGGGGCCTGATTGAAAATTAGACCATGTGAACCACAAATGCTCAAGAATCTGACCCATAGAGAAACAAACATTGGGATCGAAGACCCCCAATTTATTTTGCATAAAATACCAAGCATGTCGCTCTCTCAAGGCCCATCTATTGGGAAGCTGGCCCATTTTATCATAAGGCTTCTCGACCATATTGAAATCACCACACATAAGCAAAACTACGATAGGTAAGGACAAAGCACACCATCTCCATAGTGCACATCTATCTTGGACCTCATTAGAGGCATAAATATTAATAATATCGAAGGAAAGACCACCAACTTCAAGTAGAATCCAAATCACATGGTGAGAGGGGTCAGAACCCCATGTGACAAAATTACTCGTCCACCTATTATTAAGCAAAATGACATCACCTCCGATGCCGTGATTGTGGTTGGTAGCATACATATGACTGCCAGGACATAACATAGAACAAGTAGATTGTAAATTTAAACCTGCCACTTTGACTTCCTGTAGACACACAAAATTTGGATGACCATAGAGACTAGAACAGGTAGTGAGCTCATCCCGAACCATGTAACGACGAACATGATTCGTCAACTCACGCACATTCCAGGATAGAAACAACATTAAAAAGAGTCAAGGATGCAATATTTTTTTTGGGGATGGAGGTTCCATAAAACCCTTGGTATCCTAGGGTAAGGAGTTTCTAAAACTTGTTATGATCCTCATAATAGGAAAATAATCAAAAGTACAAGCACTATAATCTCCTTGGCAATTTGATCGTACTAAATCCTGATACACTAATTGAGATTTTCATGAATCTTTTTGACAAGGCCAAGAGCATCAAAGTTTACAACTTTCTATAGAAACAAAATATTAGAATTCTTATGGATGCTAAGATCGCCTTCAATATTTATTAAAATTGGGTTAAGTAGGCCTTTAAAGCCATAACTTTCATCTTGGGTAGGAATGATGATGAAGACATTATGAAAAAATATTTGGTATCATGCATGGAATTTTAAGTAACTCCTCTAAATTTGCTTTTTTTTTGTTTTATTATGGAAGAGATAATGCCCAAACTACCATATTTTGAGGTCAATCATAAATTTGGGTACTTTGTATACCTTTTTTATTCGATTTTTTCAATGCACTTGATACTATAAATTGCTAAACCTAAGAAAACCAATCTATTCTTGACTTAAAACTTGCTATATATATATATATATATATATATATATATATATATATATATATATATAATAAGAGTTATTTATTCTAAGGTTCTATGGAAACCAATTCAAGAAGCCTTATAAAATGCCAAAGTTTTTGAATTCAAGGTTCTTTATTCTATGAACAATAAGAAAACTTCATCTTATCAAGAATAGCTTGAAGAAAGGAATAAGCTAAGGTAAGGCACATGTTTCTACCAAAAACCTTGGATAACCATCTAATTTAACAAACTAGATTTAAGAGTGGAAAAAGACATGATGAAGCAATATAAGTTTAACATAAGTAAAATTTGGTTTTATAACCTAGAAGGACCATGACCAATAAGCTTAAGAAAGTTTACATATAAAGATTTGCTTAATTAGTAGTATTTAAAATGAAACTATAAAATAAAATATTTGATAAAAGATGTAGTGAACTTGGTTTAAATTCTATAGAAACAATGGAGTTGAACTTTAGAAGAATGAAAATGAATCTTATACCCATAAAATATCTGTATACATAAATGATCTATGTAAATAAAGACTAGACATTCTTATAGAAATTACAAAAATAAGATTTGAAACATCCATATATAGTTAATATATCTTCAAATAAAATACCAATTATAAATAAAAGTATTCAATTTTTTGGGTATATAAAACAATTGGTTACAACCACTACTTTTAAATAAAAACATTCAATATTACTAATTAAAAAATTAAGTTAATTTTAAAAAACTTATAAAATTTATATTAAATAACTAATTTCTAAATCTATATAATCAAAGTTCCACTAAAGTCATATTAAATTACTCTATATAAATACTCAAATTATACAACAATGAGGTGAACATGTTAAGTAAGAATGAAAGTAGATATAAGAATGGAAACTATCATTGAGCTTTAAAATATAGTTAATGCGCGTTTAACATATTTAAAAAAAAAATTCCAACGAAAGTACAAGTAACGGTACGAATTATTTTATGATTTTTTTTCAAATGGCAAATGAAAGAATGGAAAGATTATTATTATTTTTTCTTTATATTCGTAGTTGATTATACCTTTCATAGTAATAATTAGTTTCCATTAATTTATTAATGTGAAATTTGACTAAAATTGTTACCTAAAATTAAGAATGAATTGTTTTAGGGATACTGTAACATTTTAAAGTTTAGTTTATTTTAAAAAGTTTAATCGGTGGTGTATAGAGTTGTGTGTTTTATTAGAAGAAAATGTTTAATTTGTGAAAATTTATCACACTATCTAAATCTAATATATATATTAAAAATAAATTTAATATTTTTTTAATGTAATTAATATTTATTTTTAAGTTAACTAAAAAGAATTCAAGGGTATTATTTTTCTTTGTTTAGTAATGGCAAAATACTCAAGCTTGTATATTATTTTCTTTGTTTAGTAATTGATTTTTCCCATTCAAATTTGGAAGTGGGAAATGTTCAACCTTATATATTAATTGTAAAAAATTATAATTAAAAACAAATTTAATATTTTATAATTTATCTAAAAAAATTCAAGGAGTGTTATTTTTAATATTTTTATAGTTTAGCTAGGAAAAATTCAAAGGGTATAATTTTTAATATTTTTATAGTTTAGTTAGAAAGAATTCAAGGGGTATTATTTTTCCTTGCTTAGTAATGGCTCTTCCCATTTAAATTTGGAAGTCTTTGCTATGTAATTAGTTTCCACTTTTTCTTAATTAATATAATATTCAAATGAAAAAGTTATTGTTTCTTCCATTGTTATGCATTTAGTTTCCATTAAATGTAGACGGTGACTAAACACTTAAAACTTATATTGAGGTTATTATTTTTGAATTTACATAAGGGGTTTTGGTTTTTATATAGGAATTTGAATGAAAATTTAAGGACTCTTTCGTAATTTTTGAAAAGGTATTATTATTTTTTTATTTGGTTATTATGAAAAATTTCTATGAGAGACGCACAGGGTTGAGTAGCCTCCTTCCAATCATGACCCCTCGTAAAGTTAAGAGTTATATTTATTAATAGAGCATTTAACACAAAACCACCACACACCCACCCCCTCACATACTCGTCCACGTTGTGGTTTAAACCTTGGACCTCCCGAATAAGAGAGAGGGTATCATTTTTAATTGGTTATATAGAATTGAAATAAGTTATACTCATATTAAATTAATATTGCAATATTTTAGCAATTAATTATATATATAAACATAATTGTTAAACTATTGTAATATATAATATTGGTAAGATATTAAACTTAAATATTTTCTTGAGTAGGTTAATAGTAAAGACTTTGGAACTCTAAATAGTAGATCCAAAATTCAATCCTTGGAGAGGGAGATGCAGTTCTACAAGATGCTTTAATGTTTTCTAATAAAATTCAAATAGATAATACCCCAGGGAGCTAGGTGGATTGGTAAGTGCAGGTGTGGGTGGGCACTTACCAAGAAGAGACCTAGGTTCAAACCTTGGGGGGAAGTCAATGCTTTGCAAAAGTAGTAGTCTGATTCGAATCCTTTGAGTGCGCATCAGAACGACAATAACGGTATGAACCCTAAGCGATCGATGGTCTCTATATCATGCCAAGTCAACAAGAACAGTGGTCTCCATCTCACGCCGGGTCAACAAGAACGATATAGATAGGTTTGTTGGGAGCAGTCCTTGTGGTTTAAACTCTGTATTGACTAGTTACTAAAAATAGTGGTTGTAACCAACTCTCCCATGTAATAAAAAAAATCAAATAGATAATAATGGTATCTTCCATATAGCCTATGATCTTACACATTAAAAATCACTTTCTTCACAACCTAAGTGGACTTAACAGTGCAGACTTTGAAACTCTCAATAAAGATTCAAGATTCAAACCTATGGGTGGTAAGGTTGTACACTATGTTTTAATAACTAAAGTATTATTGAAATGCTCCTAAGGGTTAGGTGGATTGGTACCTATGGGTGGTAAGGTTATACACTATGCTTTAATAAATAAAGTATTATTGGGTGGATTAGTAATTGTCTCTCTGGCCAGACACTTATCAAGAAGAGACCTAGTTCAAACCTCAAAGGCATGCTTGTTGTAAAAGTAGTAGTCTGATCTGAATCCTCTGAGTATGCACCAGATTGATGATGACGATATGAATCCCAAGCAAAGTGCTCCCCCTCACAATGGGTCAACAATAAAAAAGTGGTATAGGCTTGTTGGAGCAGCCCCTATAGTTTGAACCTTGCACTTGACAGTTACTAAAAATAATGTGGATGTAACCAACTCTTCTATGTATATATAAGAAAACTAAAGTATCGTTAAATAACTATATATTAGGTAAACAACATCATATAACTTATGACCTTATAAATATTAAAAGCTACTTTACAATATTTTTTAAATAAATTTTTTATTAATATTCAATTTTTACAAATTCATTTCAATTCCATATAATTAATTCAAATAAAAAATTATAAAAATTTATTGAAGTTTCAATGAACATTAAAACCTAAAACCTTAGAAAGGTCTCCCTATATATGTCAAGTTTCCATGGATATAAAGGCCTACACTTCAACAGTGGATACTTCGACTTCGAAGGAGTTGTCTTGGTGTTGCTATAGACAAAATTCAGAATAACAAGAAATTAATTTGGTAACCTTAAAGCCCTTCAAATAATAATTTTAATCTACAAGCACTTTGTAGTAAAAAAAAATTAGGAACATGTTTGATGAACAATATACAAAATAAAATAGGTTTTATTTATATTATAAAATTATTATATTATATATATATATATATATATATATATATATTTATTATTAATTTATAAGTTTTATAAAGAGTTTAGGTTTTTAAATAAGATTTAATCTTTAAATTTTTCAAAAATATTTAATTTATATTTTAAATTTTTAAATTTTCATTAATTTTTTATATAACCATCCAATTACTACATTTTTTATTATATAAAAATTAATTATTAATTAAATTTTAATAAATTGAAAAAAGATTAACTAATAAATATATTTCCCTTTTATTGTTTCTATTTTTATGGGATGCTTCTTATTCTTAAATAATGTTTTTAATAAGTGTCACATTCCTATATTTGGAATTATTTTACACTAGTAGGTCTTTATTTAAGTACTGTGTGAGTAAAATAATCTATTATTAAGGACACTACGAGCTTAAGTGGTTTATGAGAGTCATTATTCTTTTAGATTAGTAAGATAGCATGGTGAAAGTATTTAGTTTTTATGTAAGATTTTTTACTTTTTATTATATTAAATTATTTTATATTTTTTAATTGTATTTATGTGATGTTTTTATTCATATAGATTATATAGATCACTTTTTAGGGAAATTTAGATAATTTTAAGAATAAATTAAAAATATATATAAAAAAAATTCAAAATTTTAAGATAATGTAAATGAATAATAAATATTTTTTGTTTTAATATGTCTATATTAAATCAATAAGATTATATATAAATATATGTCACATATAGTAAATGAAAGTGTTGTTGCAATGTTATGTTGATAAGTCAGTTTCTTAAAATAGATATAATATAAGAGAAACCTATGTCAATACTATATATCTAATTAAAAAATATGTGTGAATTTTATTTTTGTTTGTCATACTTTTTTCGACCTTCACTATGGAAGGATGTTATTGAAAATTGTCTTTCAAATAAACATAAGAGAATTCCTTCAATTTTGATCCCTAATAATAACCCATTAAACAAAAAAAAACATAATTGTATGTTGTATATATTAGCATACATCACTATCTAAAAGTTTTTTATGTACTATTATATAGTACGTATGGCAAACGAGTATTAAAAAAGTATTAAGACATAGACAAATTGCATTAAAATTACATGTCAATCTTTTAGAGCCAACATGACGAATGGAGTTATACAAATTTTCATGTCTAAGTGTAAAACTACTTGAGGATACACTCCGTGATTAGTGGTTCATCACTACATTTAAAAAGGCATGTAGTCCAACATATCGATGCTAAAACAAAATCTTTGTCTCTTTATATATAACATAAAATATGAAAATATGATGAACTTATTATTGCAAAATTTTAACAAGTTGAGATGAAAGAGACATAGATGGTATCTTGAAATATTTGTTGGCTTTTTAGCCAAATTCAATCTCAGGTCTCAATGTCCAAGATCTTGAGTAAACTCAAATATTAGAGCAATTAATATAAAATTCCAATATCAATGAACATAACATTCATGAAAATAATAATAATATAGATTAAATGGACAATATAAATAACAATATGCATAAGCAAACTACAATATAATTGATCAAAATATTGCATACAAGTTTCAATATTATCTGATGAATCTTCTATTACAATGAACTTCATTCGATACAATACATGGAGCTGTGTCTCTATAAGATAACCTTCAAAAGATGACTCTTGAATACTTTAACTATTGCTCTCCTCACATATACAAGAGATGCATCATTTCCTATTCCACACGTAAGACAAACCTTTCATACCACTTGGCTTTACATCTTGACACGTGTACACATCCTACACATAGACACATACTTTAGAAATATATAAATCACACACCCTAAACTCTAGACTCACACATTAATCTAATATTTACTTATTTACAATTGTACCAATGCTACTATACCCTTGTATTACATTATTTGGTTATTGAAGACTTTAGTCTTCAATCCATAATTCTTGCATTTGTTCTTTTGCTCTGACTTTGGCACTACTTATGATTTTGGTGCTATTTTACTAACTTTCTTCTTGCAATATTCATTAAAATTTCTTTGTGACCATAAAAATATTTTAACATGTTCATGATCCTATTCCAATATGATTTCTTGATCCACCCATAGTGAACCTCAATTTTCTTTTCATGATTTGTCCTTGGTTTGGTCTTCTCACAAAGTCTACAATTTTGAGATAATTTAGATTTCACCTTGAACCTTTCATTTGTTTTTATAATCTTATCTTCTATTTATTTTATTTTGTTACTTGTAACACCAGTATTATTAGGAAATTTTGGAAGAGATTCCATTTTATCGTCTTCATAGTTATCTTGATTTTGGTCTTCAACTATAATCCTTGTTGTAAGGGCTCTTATTTTATTTCTTTCTTTAACTTCCTCTGATTCTTGAATTTCCTTAATCAAGTTGCCCTTTTGATTCTTTTCTTTTGGTTGTAGTAGTAGTTGTTGTTGTACATGTTGATACTTGTGATTGATACTACCTTGGTTGAAAATTTTGATAAGGTCTATTCACTTGATTTCCTTAGTTTAAAGAATTATATCTACAAATATTTGTAGTATGACCCTTTTTATGCATATTTTATAGAATATTTATTTCCATCTAGGTTGATATTGTGATGATATTACAATATTTTTTTTTTGGTAAATAAAAGTCTTCATTAATTACTGGGTTTTGCAGGTTAACCCAAAACCTATTACAATATCCGACCTTCTCTTCGAGATTGTAGATCCTAGTCATCCTTGAAACTTTCTTACCAAAACTTGTGTTGAATCCCCTACAACACATTACTAACAAGGCACATCCATACCTAAACATAACTGTAAACATTACTTACATTGACAGGAAATTGAAGTTTAGAACTTTGCACTTGTGAAACCTGTTGCTTGCCCATTTCCTATTCTCTGTAGAAATCTTCCAAGGCTTACACCACTGTTACCTTCATTTCCAATTTGGTATGATTTAGAGGGAAACCCCATAGTTATTACCAGCTCAATGGGGAAAGAAAACCCATTCATATTTCTCCTTAACGGGTAGGTTTCTTTTCATGACTAATAATGTTTTCCACTTCACGTGGCACACCTTGTGTCCATGTCACCAAACTACCAACATCAACACCTATGTTGGCTAATTTGTCAGCTGACCTATTGGCCTCACGGTACATGTGATGAGCCCTCCTATTCTGTCTTGCCGTAAAAATGATCCTCACTTCATGGATGACTCCCTCGATTCTCCATGGAGGTTTTTTGCCATTGGTTAACAGGTTGATGATGTTCATAGAATCACCTTCAATCATCAAGTTACCTTGAGTTGCTTGGGCTACTTGCAACCCTCTCCAAAGGGCTCTAGATTTTGCTTCGTTATTAGTTCTGATTCCCAATGGTTCAGCGAAGGCCTTGACTAGATTTCCTTGATGATCCCTTATTATTCCTCCAGCTCCAGCTCTTCCCGGGTTCTCATTGGTTGCACCATCAAAATTTAGTTTAAACCAACCCTAGGGGGGGTGGCTCCCAAGAAATCCTATTTTTGGGATTGGGCAAAGGAATGGAAGGTTTGTCCTCAATACCTAAGGCCCGAGCTAATTATTTTTATTGGGGAGGAATTGAGTGGTTCTCATCCACTAAGGTGCTAAGGTTTTCTTTCGCAAAGACAATAATCCTGTTGAGGATGGTTTTTGGGTTGTGAATGGTATCCTTAAAGGCTCTATGGTTCCTTTCTAGCCAAATCTGCTAGAGAAAATGATGCCAATAGATTTTCCATAGGTACTTAAGTTTTAGGCTAACAAAGGGTTGAGGCCATTGATGGAACACTTCGGATATAAGAGCAGGCTTAACCCACGAGATCCTAAAGGCTTGGAAAAGTTTATCTAGGATGGACTCCGCTACTGGACACTCCAGAAACAAGTGTTGGGTTGTCTCCCACCCTACCATGCACATGTAGCAACGGTTAGCAATAACCATACCTTTAGATAACATATTGTCCATAGTGAGGATTTTTCCTTGAATCACCAGCCATGAAAAAAAGGATATTTTAGGAATTAAGCCTTTGATCCAAACCAAAATCGGTTGGAATTGTTGACCTTCCACATTAAGAAGCAAATTATAGGCATAATTAACTGTGAAGTCACCACTTTCAGTCTCAGCCCAAACAATGTGATCTTCATCCTCTCCAGAGGGAATAATTTGCTGAGTTAAAATGTTATAAAGCTCTTCAGACTCCGCTTCAAAACCTTGTACTTTGATGTGTTTCCACCTGTTGATATTTATATTTTACCACATATAATTTGCAACCTTATTCCTAATATGCTGCTCCTTATGCTCTTGAATCCTAGCCAAACGAGGATTCTGGGATAACTCCTCAGCTCTCACCCACTGATCCTTCCAAAAGTCTATTGTTTACCCATTTCCTAGAATCCATCTAAGAACTTTTTTGACAAGATCCCTGCTCGTGAGGATTGCCTTCCAAAAAGCAGACCCCCTTCTTGCTAAGTTGTCATTAAGGAAGTTCACACCTTGGAGGTATTTCCTCCTAACTATGGCGATCCATTCATTATCGACCTTAGTCAATAACCGCCATGCTTGTTTGGCTAATAGAGCTGTATTGAGATGAGAAACTCTCCTCAATCCTAACCCCCCATTAGCTTTAGGTTTGCAAACCTTGTTCCAACCTACTAAATGGATCCTTTTCTTATTCTCAGTCCCTGACCAAAGAATTTTTTTTTGAAGTTGCTCAATTTAAGTGATACACCTTGCTGGGAGCTCTGAAGATTGATAGGAAGTAAATGGGTATACTTTGAAGTGAAGCCATAGTTAAAACTGCTTTGCCTTCTTGAGATAACAGATGTCCTTTCAAACCTGCTAGATTTTTTTGGATCCTCTCCAGAACTATGTTCCACATTGATCCTTCAGGTTTCCCTGTAAATAGGGGAAGACCTAAATAGGAGGTGGGAAGGGATGCAATTTGACATTCCATGATCCTTGCTATGTTGTTTTGCCTAGGAATGGGGGTATTGATGAAATAAAGTTTGCTCTTATCAAAATTCACTTTTTTTCCAGCCGCTTCTTCATAAATTATGAGAATATTTTTAATCCTTCTTGCCTCAACCATAGAAGCCAAATTCAGTAGCAATGTATCGTCAAAAAATTGTTGATGTGTCACCGGGGTAATTAGCGACGTGGCCTTGATACTTGATATGAGTCCAACTATCACTTCTGCCTTAATGGTTCTTCCAAAGGCCTCAGCTACAATGATGAACAACATAGGACTTATGGGATATCCTTGTCTTAGACCACATTTGCTTTGAAAAAAACTTGCAGTAGACCCATTAACCAAAACCGAAAAACAAGGCTTAGAAATACACTCTCTTATTAACTTGACCCATTTCATGTTGAAGCCAAATTTTAATAAAACTACCTTTAGGAATTTCCAATTTATCCTGTCATAAGCTTTGTTCATGTCTAACTTTAAAGCCATGACTGCTTTTTTGGTCTGAGCAGCTGTATGAAGAGCCTCATGAACAGTAATAACTCCATCTAAGATTGATCTTCCTTGTATAGAACTTCCTTGAATTGGATCAATGATAACCGGTAGAACTTTCTTCAAATGGTTGGCTAAAACTTTGGACAAAATTTTATAGGATATATTACACAGGCTAACCAACCTAAATTCAGCCATAGTCTTGGGGTTGGGGCCTTTAGGGATCAAAGCAATGAAAGTTGAATTAAAACCCATTGGAATATGATTTGAAATTTGGAACTCCTTGATTGCAGCAATAACTTCTGGTCCAACAATATCCCAACAAACTTGGAAAAACCGTGGTGAAAACCCATCCGGCCTAGGAGCTTTGTTAGGATCCATGTTAAACAAAGCCTCCTTGATCTCTTCATCTAAAAAAGCTGTTGTAAGAGACTTGTTAATCATTTCATCAATGAGTTGTGGAATGAATTGAAGGAGAGGGTCCTTTGCTTGGGCATTACAGGCCCGTTATTCATCCAATAATGAACTAAAAAAATTAACAGCCTCATCCTTGATCTCCTGAATGTTTTGAGTTGAGGATCCATCTACCTTAGTTAAATTTCTAATATTATTATTGCTTCTATTTCTCAATGTGGTAACATGGAAAAAATTTGAATTAGAGTCCCCTTCCTTTAGCCATAATGCCCTTGATTTTTGCCTCCAATACATCTCTTCACAAGCTAAAATATTATAAAACTCACAAAGGGTTTCCTTCTCTTCAGCCCTTGTCACCTCATCATAGGTTCCATTTTGGATTTTGCTTTCTATTATTCTTAGTTTTTCCCCCACTGCTCTCTTATTCTCAAAAATATTTCCAAAGACTTCTTTATTCCAAATTCTAAGGTTGTTTTTCACCATCTTAAGTTTTTTAGATAGTTTGAAGGAAGCACTTCTCTGGATGGGTTGCTGCCACCGTTCCTCTATTAGTTTCTTGAAGTTTGGATGTTTAACCCACATTGACAGAAATTTGAATGGATTTGTAAAGGAGTTAGCCTGAAATGCCTCCCATAGAATAAGATTATGGTCTGAAGCGCATTTAGGAAGGGCTTGTAACGTTGAATCACCAAACATTGTTGTAGCTTCCTTGGATAAAAAACACTGTCCAACATTTCTTGAATCAGTTGACTTCCTATCCTCTTGTTACTCCATGTAAATTTGGCTCCTTTTAGTCTTACATCCATCAATTCATTTGTGTTAATGAATTCATTGAAGTCCTCCATGCTCCTTGAGGGTAACCCAGATCCTCCCTCTTATCAGATGGGTAAATGGGGGTATTGAAATATCCCCCAATCACCCAAGGAATGTATTTAAAATATTGGCTCAAATGCCCCAAAAACTCCCACAGTTCAGACCACCCTTGGACAGAGGTGGGGGCATAAACATTTGACATAATCCAATTCTTATTAGTATAAAAATCATGAAATAATACGCTTAAGACTCTTTCATTTGCCTGAATAATACTTCCTTCTATTTTAATAGGATCCCATAAGATCATGAGGCCCCCAGATGCTCCTCTTGCCTATTGAAATGCCACTTCCCCTTGCTTCCAAATCCTTCTAGCTATAAGTGTTGATTATGCCGCATCTATTTTGGTTTCTTTAAGAAAAATGATAGTAGGATTCCAATCCTTCCTTATAGACTTCACCATCCTTTGTTTTGGTGGGCCGTTTAGGCCTCTCACATTCCATGATAGAACCTTCATTTAGACTATTTGATATTTTTTCCCCGCCCCCTTCCTTGAGCCAAAGGGGGTTTGTCAATTTTGCTATTATCCTAGCCAGGAATATCTTGCTGTAACAATATTCTTTGCTTTCTGTTTGCAATTTCTTCATCGATTCTCATTCTATAGTGCTCTGCTGTAGATATTCTCCATTTCTTTCTTTCACTTCCATAATCTATCGGAGGATTGGTAGTGCTTCTAGTATGTTTTAGACTGAAATGAGGGGACATATACTGTGATAGTCTAGGGCTTGAACCTTCTTCCTCATTTTTGGGGTTTTCAATTCCCTCTTCATCCTCAGCCTTGTTTTGGTTCACCTCTCCTATCTGGTTCCTAAACAGGGGGCTTTCCTTCAAGGAAACTTTTACCGTTGGGCTCGTCTGATAAGAGATAATTTTCTCCACTACCGAATTAGGAGCTATATTCCTGCCTCTTGTTTCCACAACTTCGACTGTTGACTCCATTTTTTCCATGTTTAAAATGAAATGACCTGGCAATTTTTCTTCATTTTGAGCATAGCTTTTGGGGCTTTTTGTCATAACTGTGGATGGTCCCAAATTGGATGGAAAGTCTAGGGTTTCAGGAAACTTGACACTGATGGTATCATCCTTACTGGTTTCTTTTTAAAATTCTATAATTACTAGGATATTAAACATGTTCAAGCTGGGATCTTTATTACATACCTTATGATTTTTGCATCCCTCATTATGTTGCTTTCCTTTCTCCTGGATTTTTGCCATTTCTGTGTTGGCTTGGTCAGCGGTCCTTGAAACTTTGGGATCCCTCTCCCATTAGATTTCCCCAGAAAACCTTCGCTCGTGGCTTCCTTGTTTGCAGTTATTGTCAGACATTGGGCTTGAAGGTGGCCCTGGGTTTTGCACACGCTACAAAATGCTGACTTGTTCTCATACTCCACAGGCTGAATCCTTATAAACTCTCCATATGCTAGTTCCACTTGAGAAGGTAGATCAGAATCCAAGTTTGCATTTACACAGATCCTTGCATGCGTCAGTCTAGTCCTTGCCTGTGTTGAATGGTCTATTACCACGAGCTCTCCTATCGTCTTTGCTATGCCACTAAGCCAGTATTCATTAAAAAATTGGGATGGGAGGTTTGGTAAGTGGACCCAAATGGGTGTTGCAAGTGTGAATAGGGTTTCTTCTTAAGTGGCTTAGAAAAATCTCTTTTCTAGTCCTAAGTGTGAAAACTCTTAAGTTTTTTGTCGGCAAGTTTTGTCGGCAAGTTTTTTCCCTATTCTCCCTAACTCCCCTCCTATTTCTTCTCCTCTATTCCTTCCTCCTTATCCCTCCATTTCCTCCGTTATTCCTTCTTCCTCCTTATCCCTCCAACTCCCTTTCCCCTTATTCCTCCAACTTCCCTTCCTTTCCTCTCCTATCCCCTCCACCGACTTCCTCCCTATCCTACATATATATTCACTATTATTTGCAATGTTTGAAGGTTGGAGAGTGCTATTTTAATAATTAAATATTTTTTTCGCTGTGTTTGATTGTTTCATGCTGTCATAGTTTTCATCTGATCACTAGTATCAGATCCCGAACATGGTTTTCGAGGCAGATTTCGACAGCAGACGAGGTGAGGCCAGTCGGGCATGGTTCTCGAGGCAGGTGTCAGGCACGCAGGTCGAGGCATCGCCAGTAGGGCTTGGATCTCGAGGCGGATCATGAGCAAGTTTGGGCACAGATCCCGAGGCAGATCGGGCACGGATCCCGAGACGGATCATGCGTAGGCTCGGCACGAACGGATCCCGAGGTGACACGTGGCAGCAGACAACAGGCTCGACATGGATTTCGAGGTGACACATGGCGGCTAGCGAGGTGTTGACTGGGCAACATGTGGATCGAGGTGGCTGACGTGGCGACGTCGAGGTGGCAGTTGACGACATGCGGATCGAGGTGGCAGCTGATGTGGCGAAAGGTTCTCGGATCGAGGCGTAAAATTTTGCCATGTGGCGGTCGACGTGGCGAGTTGTCATTGGCTGTGTTGGCGGCAAAATAATCGCAGTGTGATTGCCCGAAGGCAATCGAATTTAACTGCGCGTCATCGGGTTTAAAAACCCTCTGCGCGTCCTCCGCCCACTGCATGTGGGATAAACGAAGGCCAATTTTTTTTTTTTTTAAATTTTCGCCCCCCGTGCTTTAAATCTGCCCCCTGTGCCTTTGAAGACACGTCCAGGGGCGTGGCACAGCGGACAGGGCGGTCCGCTAGCGGGACGGCAACCCGGGATCGAATCCTACCGGAAGCATAAAATAAATATATTTTTTTAAATTTTTCGCCGTCGTCGAAGTTAAAAGGGAGGAAGTCCCTTGTTTGTCCAACGAGCCGCTTGGTGTAGCGGCAAAGCCCGCCCGCCGTGTTTGGGAGGTCGCGGGGTCGAATCGCCCGCGTGAAAAAAAAGGTAAAAACATTTTTTTTTTAAATTTTAAAGGTTTTAAATTTTTAATTAAAGTTTTAAATTATTTAATAATTTTAATTATATATTTTTTTTAAATTATCTTTTTAATAATTTATTTAAAAGGTAATTTAAAAAAAATATAAAAATTTATTAAATTTTTTTTAAAGACTTTATAAAAATTTTAAAAACCTTGTTTGATGAGCATTTTGAAAAAGGAGAAATAATGTGCCCTTGAAATGTTAGATGATCCGGTCAGTGGGGTGCTATAATGCACTTCTCTCGATTTTGAGAAGAGAGACACCGGAATCCTTTGATGAAAGGGTTCGACGAACAAGTCTCCATACAGTTTTTTGTCAATTGGAAAATCGGGTGATTGCTCATCTGAGGAAACCGGATTCAAGGTACGAGGGAGATTCTGAAGACAACATCTTCGGACAAAGGATTGAAGAGTCCGAGACTATGGAAGTTGTACCAGAGGACCAAGCAAGTGCCAGTCATACACCTGGTGTACTGGTAGCAGAATCAAGTGAGAGCTATACACCACGCTCTCCTGAACCAGAAGCAGCAGAAGAAGAAGACAAAGAAGAAGAAGCAAAAGAAGAAGAAGAAGATCCAGAGGAAGTGGATCCTGAAGAACCTGAGGTCATAGTCATCAGCAGCAGTTTCGAAGCAGAACCTGAATGTTCTAAAAAGGCGAGATTTGATTTGAATCATTAATCTCTTTGTACTACTTTATATTGCCTGTTTGCTTCAAATAAAGTTTGTTTTTATTCTGCAATGGCATCCAATACTAGTCTGCCGATTCCTGAGTTCAATGGAGGAGACTATGAATATTGGTCTATTAAAATGAAAACCCTTTTGATAGGAAAAGGTTTATGGGATGTAGTCGAAGAGGGCTATACTGAACCTACTGCTGCTGAATGGGCAGCTTTCTCTAATGCTGATAAAAAGGCTAAAAAAGAAGCGCAAAAAAACAATGCTTTCGCCCTTTATCACATACATGCTGCCCTAGATAAAAGTATCTTCCCTAGGGTTGCCTCTTATGTAATTGCACAAGATGCCTGGAATGCCCTAAAAGAAAGTTATAGAGGTAGTGACCAAGTAAAACAGGTAAAGCTGCAAACATTGAAACGAGATTTTGAAAATCTCGGGATGCAAGAAAATGAAAAATTGGGAGATTATTGCGTGCGAGTGAAAGCCGTAGTTGATAAAATGGTCACACTAGGGGAAGATATTAAGCCAGAGGTTATGGTGAAGAAAGTGTTGAGAACACTTCTTCCAAAGTGGAATTCTATTGCAATAATTATTGAAGAATCCAAAGACTTAACCTCGTTGTCTTTTGATGCCCTAACTGGTTCACTTCTCTCACATGAAGAGAGGTTACAGGAAACTCCTACCACCGAGTTATGGAGGAGATGATAAAGCTTTTGCCTCACATGAAGGAAGAGGTAGAGGCCATGGCGAGAGGACAACAAAGAGGCAGAGGCGAGGAATAATCAAAGAGGAGGAACTCCTAACGAGAGGAGGATCATCCAACAGAGGAGGAAATCGAGAATAGAGGAGGACAGACGACAAAATAGAGGGAAACAATCGGGCAAAGGAAAAGGAGGAGATAAATCAAAACAAGTTTGCTACAATTGTGGCAAACCCGGCCATTATGCTCGAGATTGTTGGTCAAAGTCTTCGCAAGGAAGCGACGACAACCGAGAGCGATCGGTTTGGAAATTTTGGAGAAGAGGAAGAGTCCACAAATCTCTTTCTTTCTTATGGCCAGACAGAGCAAAATATGAATGATACATGGATTTTGGACACTTGGGTGTTCAAATCACATGAGTGGCAAAGAAGAACTCTTTGCTACTTTAGACTCCTCATACAAATCAAGCATCCGATTGGGTGATGACAAATCATTGGCAGTTGAAGGCATTGGAGCCATGGAGGTTCCAACGAAAGAAGGCGTCAAGCAAGTAAGTGATATCTATTACACACCCCATCTTCAACACAATATTTTAAGTGTTGGTCAAATGCTAGAAAAGAATTACAAGTTGATTTTTGATGAGGGTAAATGCACCATTTTTGACAAGAACAATAGTAATAGAATCATTACACAAGTGCCAATGTCAAAGAATAGATTATTCCCTTTAAATTTTGGCCAGCCAGGAGGAAATAAGTTAGCAAATGTTGCTATTACCAATCCAAGTGTCCTATGGCACTTGAGATATGGTCATTTGAATTCAGCAAGTTTGAAAATGCTAACTTCATAAGCAATGGTAACTGGACTTCCCAAAATTCAAGATAGTAAGGAAGTCCGTGAAGGGTGTGCCTTGGGCAAGCATGCCGGATCAAAATTTCCTCATGGACAAGCATGGCGGGCCAGCTATCCACTCCGAGTTAGTGCATTCGGATATCCGTGGTCCGATGCGGACCAAGAGTCTAGGTAACCACTCTTACTTCCTACTTTTCATTGATGATTGCACAAGAATGTGTTGGATATATTTTTTGAAGCATAAGGATGAAGCATTTGCATGCTTTGTTGATTTTAAAGCAAAAGTTGAAAGTGAGAGTGGATATTCTGTAAAATGTCTTAGATCAGATAAAGGAGGAGAATACTCCTCTAATCAGTTTTTGAATTTTTGTAAACATCATGGCATCAAGAGGCAGTTCACAACTGCCTACACTCCATAGCAAAATGGTGTAGCAGAAAGGAAGAATCGCACCATTGTGGAGATGGCAAGATCAATGCTTCGAGACAAAGCATTTGAGTAATTCATATTGGGGAGATGCAACAAGGACTAGTGTTCACATCTTGAACAGAAGTCCTACTTCAAGTTTGAAAGGGAAGACACCTTACCAAGCCTGGTATGGTAAGAAACCAAATGTGAAGTATTTCAGAGTATTTGGTTCATTGGCATATGCTCACATTCTTGATGAGCTGAGAAAGAAGCTTGATCCAAAGAGTCAAGCATGCATTTTTGTAGGATATTGTGAAAACACAAAGGGTTATAGACTCTACAATCCTACGACTCGAAAGATAGTGATTTCAAGGGATGTGATTTTTGATGAAGGGGGAGAGTGGGGTAAGCCCCAAATATTCAGTGATGTTGAAGCCACTGATATAGTTGCTCAGCAGGTGCAACCGTAGATACCACAGAAAGGAAAGCAGTCTCCTCCCACACATCCTCCAAGTCCATCTTCTGAATCAACTTCTTCACCAAGTCCTTCTCCACAGCGATCAGTAAGTTCCTCACCAATGGACATTGATTTTCCATCCAAAGGTAAGAGAACTCTAGAGTATCATCCATCATCTCAGATGTTGGATAAAATTTTTTCAAGAAGATACACTAGGAGTCAAGCTAGTGAAATGGAATCTGTTTTACACAGATTAGAAAGTATGCACTTGTATGGTGATGATGAATCCCAGCAGGAACCTAGGGGAGATCAAGTTAACTATGCTTTGTTAACTAGTGCACGACTTGAACCTTCTAGTTATGAGAAGGCATGTACTCGAAAGATTTGGCAAGATGCCATGAAAGAGGAGATAACCTCTATAAAAAACAACGACACTTGGGAGCTCGTGAAGCTTCCTAAAGGAAAGAAATGTGTTGGCTGTAAATGGATCTTCAAGACCAAGTTTAATGCTGATGGAAGCATTGAGAGGCACAAGGCAAGATTAGTAGCAAAGGGTTTTACTCAGAAATATGGAATTGATTATGAAGAGACTTTTGCTCCTGTAGCTAGACAGGAGACTATCAGAACAGTTCTTGCCTTAGCTGCACACAAAGGATGGAAAGTCCAACACATGGATGTAAAGAGTGCATTTCTCAATGGTTACTTGATAGAAGAAGTGTACGTTGAGCAACCACAGGGATTTGAAGAGCAAGGTAAGGAACACCTTGTTTACAGATTGAAGAAGGCACTCTATGGTCTTAAACAGGCACCAAGAGCTTGGTACTCACGCATTGATGGGTACTTCAAAGATTATGGGTTCACCAGGAGCAAAAATGAACCCACACTCTACTACCTAAAGCAAGGTAATGACATCCTCATAGTTTGCTTGTATGTGGATGATCTCATTTTTATGGGTAGTAATGAAAAAATGAATATGGAGTTCAAACACTCCATGATGACGTAGTTTGAGATGAAGGATCTTGGCTTAATGCACTACTACCTTGGAATGGAGGTTCATCGATCTGATACAGGGATCTTCATCTGTCAACATAAGTATGCTGAGGATATGATCAAGAAGTTTGCTATGGAGCATTGCAAACCAGTTGCAACTCCAATTGGACATGGGATCCAATTAAGCAAAGATGATGGAGCACCAAAAGTTGATGTGACCACTTTCAGAAGCATGGTTGGGAGTTTGATGTTTCTCGCCAACACCAGACCAGATATTCAGTATGTTGTATCTCTTGTTTCTAGATTTATGTCTAACCCATCTGAGTTGCATTTGCAAGCAGCTAAAAGAATTTTGAGATATGTGAAAGGTACATTGGATTTTGGAATCCAGTACCATAAATGTGACACTATCAAGCTTGTAGGCTTCAGCGATAGTGATTGGGGTAGCAATATTGATGATAGGAAGTCAACATCAGGGAACTGTTTTAGTCTTGGATCAGGACTAATAACTTGGAGTTCCAAAAAGCGAGACGATAGTAGCGCTATCTTCAACGAAGCTGAATATATAGCGATTACTTATGCAAGTACTCAAGCCTTGTGGCTAAGGAAAGTACTAGAAGAGATTGGAGAACGACAAAGTGGTCCGACCAGAGTCTCTTGCGACAACATCAGTGCCATTCAGTTGGCATATAATCCTGTCCACCATAGCAGAACGAAGCATTTTGATATGAAGTACCACTTCATCAGAGATATGGTGGAACATGAAATTGTTGAGCTTCAATACTGTCACACTTTGGAGAACGTCGCGGACATCTTCACCAAGGCGATGACTAAAGCTCAATTTGTAAAGCTGAGAGACTGTGTTGTCAGTCCTCTCAACTTTAAGGGGGAGAATGTTGCAAGTGTGAATAGGGTTTCTTTGTAAGTGGCTTAGAAAAATCTTTTTCTAAGTCCTAAGTGTGAAAACTCTTAAGTTTTTTGTCGGCAAGTTTTTTCCCTATTCTCCCCTCCTATTTCTTCTCCTCTATTCCTTCCTCCTTATCCCTCCATTTCCTCCGTTATTCCTTCTTCCTCCTTATCCCTCCAACTCCCTTTCCCCTTATTCCTCCAACTTCCCTTCCTTTCCTCTCCTATCCCCTCTGCCGACTTCCTCCCTATCCTACATATATATTCACTATTATTTGCAATGTTTGAAGGTTGGAGAGTGCTATTTTAATAATTAAATATTTTTTCCGTTGCGTTTGATTGTTTCATGCTGTCATAGTTTTCATCCGATCAATGGGTGCTATATTAATGTTCTGCTTCTCAGGGTTGAAATCCTCCCCCCACTTCCTCAGAAAGAGGCTACGCATTCCTAGAAACCAGGGTCCTCCTATCAAGATGTGCTCTGCATCATCTTTGTTGTTGTCTTATCATAAATAAACCTCTTGACATGGCTATGATTTCTAAGCTTCCTAAAGTTTTCCACTTTGCCACGGCCCATGAGCGAATAGTCTCAATGTTCAGCCTTCCTCCCAAAAAATTGTCAAGGATGATGCCTCCATATCCAAGAATATTTCCATAATCTCCACTAGCGCAGTTAACCTGTTATTGTTTGGTATTAGGGGCGGTAGTTCACTGATTGGCTCCTTCTTTTTCCCTTTCAGTATTTCCAAAAAGGTTGGGCCCTTGTTGCCAGCTCCTGAACCCTAGTGGGACCCTTTGTCTGAGGGTTTATCTGGAGGATATGTACCTTTAGCATTTTTGAACTGAGCTGACAGGGAATCCTTTTCCTTTCCAGCTACAACATTCTGCCCTACCTCTGGATCTTCTCCTTTCGTTGGTTCAAAATTCCTGCCTGCCATTTTTTCTCCTCCTCTGCTTCCTCCACCACTCCTCATCCTTGGGATCTTCTCCTTCCATTAAAAGGACCTTAATTTAATCTGTTAAATTACATAAAATGATATTACAATATTACTTGGTATATTTTCATTAGATATTAAAGCATTATTAGTCATTTCATATTTGACTGAGTTTTCCACCTCGTAATCTTGAAAAAAATTAACTAATTTATCAAAGGTTGTTTACTTATTTAACAATTGAAATGAAGTGATTAAATATTTATAACTTTCTAGAAGTGCTCTTAATGTGACTTGGACAAGAATTTTATCTTCTACTTTTCTCCCAAAGTCAATAATTTACCCTTTATATTTACCATTCTATGAAGAAAAAGTTCTATACTCTCTCCACTATTAACCTTCAATGAATATAACTATGATTGTAAATTCAAGATGGTTGCTTTATTCTTTCTTTCAAATGTTTTACATAATTTATCCCAAAAAACTGTTGAAGTCTCTGCTTCACTTATGTATGGTTGTATTTCATCAATTATTCCAAATGTAATCAACATAAGGGCTTTTGCATCACTTTCTTCAATTTTTTATTTTTCTCTTTTATCTTCAATAGGCTTTTTCTTTGTTCCATTCACTATTTCCCAAAGTTTTTCAACAATGAGAATTGATTTCATTTTGTTTTTCCATGATGTAAAATTAGGTCCTTTCAAAAGTTATGATTCAAAAATAAAATGTTTACTATTTGACATAATGGAACTCATTTAATTATCAAAGTTATCAATTACTTCAAATCCTTCAAATTTATTCCTTTGGAGTAGAAACCCTTATTTCTCCAAAGTTTAAATAGAAAATATCAATTTCAAATTCATATTGCTTTCGAAATTTTTTTTTAAAAAATTCAAATGTGATTTATCCTTATCTCTCCAATATAAAATTATTTATATAAAATCCAAAATACAATAATCTTTTAAATCCTTATTACTCCCCCTTATTAAAAAATTCAATGCACCCTAAATTTAAAATTGAATTAGGTGCACAATCACTTTGGAAATATTTCAAACCATAACTAAAAAAATGCAGTGCCTTATTCATTAGATGCCATCAAATGTGCTAGGTTAAATCTAGATTTGTTAGGTTAATTTCTTTGGTGCTAAGGTAGGCTGAGGTGCTCAAGTTATTTATTTATAAGAATCCTAGGTACTTCTTCTTTGCTATGACATTCAAACTTGCTAATATGCTCAAGAACTCAAGTGATGAATTTTGGTTTGTTATTTCTTCATAGGTATTGTTGGGAATCTTTAAAATAGGATGACTCCGATTTAACACTACTTTATTTCTTGACTCAAGTATACTCTCTTTTATCTTTATTTTTAGGTAGACTTGGGAAGCTTCGGTGGATCCCTTCTTTTATCCTCACTCTTTTTCTAGATATATCTCTAATTTAAGGTAGCTCAATGCCTCCTATTTTATCTCTATCCTCCTAGAGGACTTCTCTATTGGATGTCACTAATCATAGGTAGCTATAATGGATACTTATTTTTGTTCTTTAAGAGGACTTCTTTATTGGATGTCACTTGTCAAGGTAGCTACAATGACTCCTTATCTCTTTCCATCAAGAGGACTTCTGAACTTCTCTTGACATAAGTGGATATAATGATTATTTCTATCCAAACTTCACTTATATTTGACAACGCTATTCTTTCAACCCAATTTTTTTTAAATACTTCAATGGGGCATGCTATTTTCTACTTTCATATATCAATATTTACAAAATATTTAATAATGTCAGGGTAATAAATAACCTAAAAAATAATAATTTATTTTAGCCTAGAATTTCTTTGTGTGGCTCTTCCTCCAAAATTATTTCAAATTCACACTAGAGTTCTCTGATGCTAGCTTTTAATCAATCTAAAATTGATCTCTCCAAACTCACACTAGAAGTTTCTTCTAATGGTAGCTTTTCAATTTTAAGCTTATCACTCCAATATTCTTTAAATATCCACACCAAAATTATTTTGATGTTAGCTATAGAGTCTAGGTAGCTTTGATACCACTTTTGGATTTTTAGCCAAATTCAATCATAGGTTCCAATATCTAGAATCTTGAGTAGACTCAAATATTAGAGAAATTAATATAAATGATCAATATCAATGAACATAATATTTATAAAATTAACAATAATATGGATTAAATGACCAATATCATAGCAATATACACATGAAAAATTACTATATAATTGCTCAAAATATTGCATACAAGCTTCAAAGTTCTTTGATGAATCTTCTGTTACAATGAACTTCGTTCGATACAATACATGGATACTTATCTCCATAATATAACCTTAGAAATATGATTCTTGAATACTTTTACTATTGCTCTTCTCACATATCTGAGAGATAAATCCTTTTCTATTGCACACATAAGACAAACCTCTCATACTCTTGGTTTTACATCTTGACACTTGTACACATCCTACACATAGACACATACTTTAGGGAAATATAATTCACACATCCTAAAATATAGACTCACATCTTAATCTAATATTTACAAATTTTATAATTGTATCAATGGTACTATGGGGATACATTATATGTATCAAAGAATGTAATATTATTCAACAACATCAAGCTTAAATACCCAAATATGCAATGTGTTCTAAAGAATTAATATAAATGATGTGGCCTTGATAAACATGCAAACATAGGGCGCTCAACTATTAGGTCTTTTCCCCAAAATTAGAGAATCTTGTAATTTCTTTTGTAAGTTTAAAAGTGTTTATTGTTTATGAAAACAAAATAAGAATATAATAAAATTAGTTGGACTTATTGGTAAAAAAAAATTGTACATGATATGTATATAATGATATCTCTTTTTTGATAATAAATTCTATATGACCTTATGATCTAGTTGTATCACGTTTTATGATATTTTATAAGAGGTTTTTTATAAACACTTCAAGCCATAGGTAATGTTGTGTTCGAAAGATTCTAAAAAAAGGTTATGTTCCATAAGTATTGTGACTTGTTGAACTAATGTATCTCATCAACCTTTGATGCTTAAGTAGGATACCTATGTATAGAATACATGTCACAATAGCAGGGACAAGTGGTCTAATTACATTTATAAATGACTATGAAAGGCTAAGAGATTAATTCTTGATTCTTTGATTGAGTGAAATAGAAAATGGTCTTAACAAAGATATTAAAGATAGCCAATGGAAATTGAAGATAAATGTCACTTGGCATGAAATTAACTAACATGATAAATATGGGTACCCATTTAGATAAGCCTTGAATAACTTTGATTACATCTAGAGATTTGATGATTCAAAGTACTGATCAACAAACAAGTTTGTATCCTTATATATATTCATATGATTGAATGATGTCTAACTAGCACAAATGAGTTTTAAGTTAAAAGGGTTTACTAGTAATAAAGAAGTATTTCTTGACACTATATTAGGAGCCATGATAAGGTGGGTCTAGGTGTTAGTCAAAGTAAAAGGTTTTTAAACATGATCTCTATAAATTAAGCATACATCATAAGCTCAACAAAGATTGATTGCTATTGTACTATTATGGCTTTAAAAAATAGTCAAGGACAAGGAAATATTCTATACCACTAAATAACTTCTAATTAATAACTCGTTCAAGATCCAATGGTGGTGAGAGTATCCAATAAATTAAAATAAGCAATTACATATCACAAAGAATAATCAAAGCAATAAAAAGAGAATTTCATCTTGAAGGCTTTCAAGACTAGCCATATGATAGTGAAAATTTTAGACATTAAAAATTAAGTGCTTAAAGATTATGAGCATAAAGCACCATGATTAAGGAGTAACTTGTGCAAGCTTAATATTTCACCACTAAATTTAGTCTAATAATGATTTATAACTTAAAAAAATAGATACTTAAAATTTACATGAAAAGTTGTGCAATTAATAAAGGAAGATGGCACTACCAAAATTCAATCAAACCTAACCATGAGATTTGTTTCATGGATTTAAAAAGCGTAAGAGACAAGCACGAGAATATTTTTTAGTAAAATTTACATTTGAGAGGATGATATTATAATTGAGGACTTGAATTCATAGAATATTAGAACATAAATTGACATGGAGTTGTAGAGATAAGAAATCAAAGGGTAAGAATATACCAAAAAAATCATGGTGTAATGAGCAAGAATGTAGAAACAAATTTTGCTTTTACTTCTCTTTTTCTCTACTTGATTTATTTAAAATTATGAAAGCAAAGAGTAAGCTTGTCACCGCCTAGATATCAAAACTCTTAATTTTTTAAATATTAATATTCTAAACATTATGTTTGATCCTTCACTAATCAATTTTGATGTGAAATATATGTATCATAGGGTTCTAAATAGGGCTAACTAAAGTAGGAAATATGCATTAATATTTTATAATGGGGTTTGGATAAAATCCTTAGTATTCTAGGTTAAGGAGTTTCTAACACTTGTTATGATCCTCATAGAAGTAAAATAATCACAAGTACAATCACTATAATCTCCTTGGCACTATTAAATTTGGATGTTATACCCATGATTCCACCTTCTAGATATTTGGTGGCACTAAATCTTGATACACACACAAATATATTTATGTATGCATGTATGTATATAGAAACTAAACATCCTTATAGAGTTTCTAAAAGTGAGATTTCTAATATCCCTATAAGATTAAAATATCTTCAAATGGAATGCCAATTATATGAAAAGAGTATTTGACATTGTTTGTTAACAAGAAGGGATCCATAAAGGACTTAGAGGATTTATATTAAGGTTACTTATTTCTAGATCTATATGATTAAAGATCCATTAAAGTCCTATTTATAAGAACTTATTATATATGTTATAAGAACTTGTTAAATGGGATATTAATTAGAAGCACATTAGGAGGCTTGAAATATCAAGTCCAAGATGCAACTTATTCTATGAATCAAGTTCCATATATAAGAAGGCCAAGTTTGGGATTAGAATAAGCTACATCAATGTTTCATTAGGTTTGATAGCTCACTATATTTATTCCTTACAACTTAGGTCCAACTAGACCAACCTTTTATTTTAGTAAATATAATATGGAATTTACTCCTCTATTGTGAGAGAAGCATTTTCAACCTATATTTACTCTATATCTTCAAACACCTAATTCACTTCACTCACAACTATTTTTATTTCTCAAACTCCCATACAAAATCATGATCATTCCACTCCATTATCTCAACTTCATCTTCTAAGGTCCAAAGTTAAATTAATTTAATTTTAAATTATGTGGAGGTCATGGTTGGCATATAACCAATAATATCTACTTATTCCAAAGTATGTACAAGAAAGAGTCATGATTAAATTAAGTGTACACCTCACATGAAAGGGTTTAGAGTTTAATAAGTGTTGCCTTATACCACATGGAAACAGTCATAATTGATGTTAAAAACTAGTGATACTATCCCATTGTAGTTATATAATTAATACATCATATACATAACATTAGGCTCTCACAATGTAAAAATTGATTCATGAGGAGAAATTATAGATACTTCATATGCAAAATAAATTCTCTCACAAAGAGAGATAAGAAAGAGCTAGAGGAGATGTAGGTATGATCTATAGTGTTAACAAAGAAATATAATAAAATTGAGATCAAACTCATTGCATTGTTATTTCAAATAAGATGATATTTAAGATAGTTTCTCCATAGGAACATACACCAAAGGTTCAATTTAAATAGTCTAATTATAAAAGGAAGATGTCAAAAGTCTATTTTTATGCATCTCATCCTCAAAAGAGAAGAGAGAGTGATCATTATATATAAACAAAAGTAATTAGAAAGTGAGAAAATTAAGCTCTAGTTTTCTCTAATAAACTCATGAAGTGTTAGCTATGTTAGATCTAATTGAACTTGTTTGCAAAAAATTTAGACCATTAAATATTAGAATCTTAGCAATGCATAATTAAATATTTGATGAGCCCAAATTCATAGTTTAATCTTGGCTAGTTTTTAGAGAAATTATTTGGACATAATTATGGTATATATAGGCATAACCCCAAACATAATATGTATGACAATAACTAGTGCCTCCTAATTCTTGAAGTAAAGTTAGACAGTCAAACCTAAATATTAGACAGGACCTAAGGAGTATAGAATTGTAAGCATGGACTTTAACATAATATGTATAAAAATCACTGATGCTTTTTATTTATTGATTAAAAATAACAAAATATTCCTCTAGAAGCTATTAAAAGAGTGTTTTGTTAAAGTATTAAAAAAATCAAACGACATGATCTCAATTTATTAAATTCCTCGACATTCAAGAAGGAGACCTAAGTTCAAATCTTATCAAGTGATACATGCATAATTGCCAATCTAATGTAATAACATTATATGGTCATGATATAATATAGGTAAGACCCATTTCAATCCGAGATAAAGCAATCGAAATAAATAAATGAAACTCCATGAAAAGAGACATAAGAGCTTGGAGTTGGTTGCAAATGCATTATGAAAAAGAAGCAAATCTCCTCATAACAACATACATCATATAGTAGATCAAGTTTAAAAGGTGCCAATTATAATAGTAAGATATATAAATTTGAAAAACATGTAAGAGACAAGTTGTATATGGTCCAACTTGAGTTTTCTAATGTAAAGAAGAAAAGGTAGGATGTTCCAAAAAGAGGATTGAAACTTTATATAGGGATATTTGGAAGGAACATATAACACCATATAACAAGATGACAAAATGATCTAGTACCTTTCATAATCAAAGATAGTCTTACAAAAAATGAGGTTTCAAAGTAAAGATAAAGTTTATAGGATTTTTAACTCATTGCATAGGAAGTTTGAAGAGCTAAGAATCACTAAAGAATCAATAAAGAAATGTTAATATGCTATTATGGATATGAATATAAAATAGTAAATCTATATCTATAAATATTTTCTATACACTAGGATAAAAGCAAGAAATTAAAAATAAAGGTAGATGTGGAAGAGTATTTTAGAAAGATCCCTAATGATGTGTAGAAGATAGATAATTTACAATAATAACTTTAGATAAAATTCTCTACATGTAACACAACCAACTAAATAATTCCTTATTGATGAAAAAAAAATTATAATTCTGCCATTTCATGTAGATTAATTATACTTTTAAAAATTGTCAATGATGTCTTACTTTTAGTTTATCTTCCTTTGAAATAAAAATGAAATAAATATGTTAGTCATAAGTACAAATTATTCATGATTACTAGGTGGAAAGTGAGGATTCTATAAGAGAGTCAATACATGCCATAATTATGGTAGATACTAGCACAAAATCATCATGAGGAGTATGATTGTGGTCATGGAGAAGTTTAAGGTTAAAATTTTGGTAATGTCAAAATGGTGATTCGTGCATATGGAATTAATATAAGCGAATGAGTCAAGAGATTATCTAGGTTCCTACCCAAGTGATTAGGCATAGTGGATTGATGAAGAATAAGGGGTAATCAATCCCTAAAATACTTAATGTTATTTCAAAAAGAGGCTATGTAAACCCATAAAAAGCTCACATATTTAAAAATAATATTTTTTATAACTTCTCTTGCTTATGTGGATAATTGTAAATATTTTTTATGATACATATTTATTTTTTTAGTGCTAGATTTAACAACATCTTCCAAAAACAAATGGAATTAATACATTACCCAATGTTGGTTGAAAGGAAATACACATATATAAATGCACACAAAATATGAGGATGTATTTGAACACCAAATAATCTCACTATACAAAAATAGAATACACTCCAAATGATGATGAAATGGTTGGTAGAATAGGATATTTGTATACAAATACATTTTTTTTTAAGTCAAGGTTAAGTAACCAACCTTTAAATTTAAAATATTTAAATATTACAAAATTACATTTTCAAGGTTTATAAGGGCTTATAAATACAATACAATACAAAATTCATTCATCAACTCAAATGAGCTTAATCACCACATATTTTAACATTCTCCCTTATACTAAATATGGGACATAGAGAGAGACTCTTATTTATCATCCCCCTTAATCCAATCCAGGTAGCTCCCATGTGTGCATAAAAGATACCTCAAGCATAAACTTGATCGGGATATACGCTACTACTTTGTTAATGCTAGAGAAATAGGATCTATTATCCTGGTGCATTAATCCATATCAAATATTGCATCCATATCTCAATGTGCTTGGTTAACCAATGAAAAAATAAGTTGCAAACAGATTGGATGATGCTCTAATTTTCACACTAAAGAGTTTGGATATGTATAAGGAATGTACACCTACTCTGGAATCATGAGCATCCACTGAAGGTGCTTAGTTACCTCATAGGCAACATAATATTTACCTTCTTTAGAATATTGATTGATAGTATACTATCATTTAGAGCATCATGAAAAAAGACTAGAACCAAAATAGAACGCAAAGTCTATGGTGGAGTATTACTTATACAAATCACAAGACTTGTTAGCACCAAAAAATAATTATTGGAATTAAAGGTAAAAATTTGACTAATAAATACCCATTTGATAAGTATATTTTATATATTTGGGAATCCTCTTGATCATGGTCTGCTAATTCTATCAAGGGACATGAATGTACCTAGAGCAATAATTGATAGCAAAGGCTATATAGGGTCACATGTGAGTAAGGTAAAGGAGTCTTCCCACAAGAGACTAATATAGAGTAGCATCCACCAAAGAAGTCAAATAATTAGCTCAAAGTTTTAGTCTTGAAGCAAAAGGAGTCCAATTGGACTTACAATTCTCTATATTGAAGAGTTGAAGAAGACCCAATGCATACTTGGGCTATGAAATAATATTCATAAAATCTATCTGATCAATTTGAAAGGAGCTCTAAATCTTTGAAAATGAATGATTTTTTAATGATAAAACATGCACATCCAACACACTAATTAGATTGGGTGAGGAAACCCATAGTTGGAGGAGTGTAACAAATGGTACATATTGAAAATCCAAGCTCTAAGGAAGAAAAATATCTCAAAAAATACACCTTAAAAAGAGGGAAACACTTTTATACAGTGATAGCACTTTCACATGGTTTTTTTGCATGTTGGTGGAACTTTCACACTCCAAGAGTATTTTTTCCATGCATCAACACTTTTATCATCCAATAGTGCTTTTGGCACTTGGTGAAACTTTATGCCATATAGCATTTTTGCATTTTAAATCATTGTTTTACTAATTTTTGCTACATTTGAGGCTAAAAGAGGTCTGGTTTAGCTTGGGTATAGGATAAACTATAGGTTATAGAGTGGAAGGAGATGCAACCATATGCTCTAGAGATAATTTAGGATCTCCTTGAATTTATGGACCATGCATTGCTAGTGGTATTATGGTTTTACCACATAGCTCTAATTCCCAAGGTTTAGTTTGATAGGACACTGCTTATGGCATTAGAGAAGAAGTGTATTCAAAGATATACCTTTCAGTTACTCACAAGAGAGATTATAATAACCCTAGAGGATGTTTCATAGATCCTAAGGGTCCATATATGAGGGGTAGAGGTGTGCATGGGCTAATATTAAAGGAGGATACTAGAGAGGTTAATAATAGATGTAAACTTCTTAGTTGAGTGGGTAGGAATTAACATCAATGTCACATATGTTAGGGGTTGCTTGTATAGGAAGACAACTCTATTGTGTGACCTAGTGTTGGGAGTTTTCATGGGTGACACCAATCACAAAGTCATCCACTAGGGCTATGGGAGGTCATGGCATAAATATGGGATGATCAAATGGTGTTTTCTTGGGGGATCATCATACTAGCTTACCTCTACTAGTATCTCTATAATATGACCTACAAGGGTGGTAGGAGCTAGAGTGGAAAATGCACATTGCTCTAGGTGTGGTCTTGGGAGCACATAGTAGTTTTGAGGTCAATAGGACTACCAAGGTAGGTTGAGTATTGGGACTCTCTAACAACTTATAGGTGGGACTACCATTTTGAGGTAAGGCAGAGCATACCCGAGAAGGGTATTCTAGTGATGAAAAGTGGATAATAGATGATCTACAACCAAAGCAAGTTATCTAGAGGTCATATCAGCATCATATAGGCTATAAGCATGATTTTTACCACCTAGAATGTGTTAGGTGGGTTAGATGACTAATAGAATCATGGGGGAAATGGGAGCTCCATAATTTTGATAGAGTGGTATGCCAATAAAATACAAGGTAGGGGATACCAAAGGGACCACCATGATATAAGAATTTTACCGAGGATTTAGGATTTAAGGGACCTCTAGATCTAGATTCTATGTCAATATGGACCTAGATGATCATATTATTCTAGACATAAAGATCGATAATCCTAGCATGGTTTATAGTTATGTGCAATGGTACTAGACCATTAGGTTGACCAATGTGATTGCTATAAGGATATGACCAACATAGCATAAGATAGGGTCAAGCAAGGCATAATAGGTAATGCAAGCACTAGTGAGGCAATATCAAGAGTACCGTAGGAAAAATGAGTCTTAGGCTTGGGCTATAGTGACAAAGATTGTGGGAACAACATTAGGACTTCCACTACTTGCTCTACCTATGAGCACAACCAATGAGGCAATATCGAGTAGGTTACTTTAGTTAGTCATTGAGGTGGAGTGAGATGTCTTATTAAGGAAGGTGAATATATTGAAGGCTACATTGGAAACTATGCAATAGGATACAACCACACAAATGACAAAGAGTGATTGGTTGGTAGGGAAAATTTCTAGAATGTAGCAGATAATTTATTATCTAGCTATAGAGAAATATGCATCAACGATGTGAGGAACAATAGTGATGGGGAAACTGAAAGGGGCCAAGTGGTCCAGACATTGTTATAATAGCTAGAATAGATATAAGGGGATCTATAGGTAGCTCAATAGCATCTACAAGGAGAGTTTGACTAGACAACACACTACCACACTACCTCTCATATAGTTGTTATCACTAGTCGATGTCTTCCATCATCAATGAGGATATTATCATGGATGCACACTAGGTCTATGATATATTAATTACAATTATTAATGAATATTTTACTACCTATATGAGGAGGAGAACCAGACACAAGATTCCAAATCTAGCCAAGGTTGGATTGATGCTTTTCTATGTTTGAGACTTTGAGGATTATACTATTATGTGATTGTATGACATTGTATATACAGGGTTACGCATAGTGGCGAATAATCACAAATTGGGTTAATACCAAGATTTTCAAAATTAGAAATTGGCGAATATGAGGACCCTCAAAGTTGGCCCATTCGCTTAAAATTTTCAGGACCAATTTTTTCTTAGGGTCAATTCGCCACAATATATATCCAAACATAGGCATATTTGTACTCTTTGGAAAGCTATTTTCAAGCCTGATCTAATGGTGGTAGTTTTATGAAGTTATAAGATGATTTAATAGGTCAAAAGTGGCCCCAAAGTTGACCTTACATTTTAGGGCTTCAAATACCCCAAATTTTGGTATGAAGATGCTCGATTTGATTTGCTTAGTATTCTCCATGATTCACCTTGATTTTTATTAGGATTCACCATTTTTTTACAAGTACATTTTGAGTCCAATCTCTTATGCATAACCCTGTGTATATATGAATTTGAGATTAACATATATTAGCTTTTATTGGTTTATTTATTGGGTATTATGTAATGATGATGTATGTATTTAATTTTTTATGTTATTTAATGATTATGTGATGGACTTAGTTATTGATTAATGGTTATGTGGCTAGATGATGATTAGCAGATTAAAGGATTAGATGTGAAAATATATTGATCAATGTTTTAAATAGATTGTTAGATTAGATGATGATGATTTGATTTTGGATCTAACATTGCATAAATTAAAGTTAAATATATTATTTTTAATGTTCGATTAATTAAATATTTAATGGTTTTAAGAGATGAGAGATGCATGATGAGTGATTCATAACATGCTCAGGAGGGTATTTCTATAGTATAACTATTTACAAAAATATATACAAATATATATAGCTAGATATATAGAGATATACTTAGAGCTTTGCCTAAGGGGATTTAAGTTGGCTTTGCCAAGAGGACTTGGATAAATTTAAAATTTTCCCAGAGGGACTTTAGTTAGCTTTACCTAGAAGACTTGGTTAGCTCACTGTGATACAAATATGAAAAGTAAATAGTTTACCTTTAAATAAACATCTAAAGCACTTCTACCTTGGCCAAAAGACTTTTGATTTACTTTTAAATAAGTGCTAAAAGACTTCTTCTTTTCCCACAAGACTTTTGAATTAGTCTTTCTTGTAGGACTTTTGATTTGATATTTGCATTTAAGTAGATGCCCAAAAGGACCTCTCCTTTACCTTTAAACAAATTCCTAAAGGACTTGTGATTAGATTGACTTAACTCATAAGGAAGTGTCATAGATGATGTTTGATTGATTTGTATAACAATGAATGATGCACCCTATTAAAGGATAGGTCCATTGTTGATTATTTTCCCCCATGCATGGTGATACATGGGAAATAAGAGATGATGAGATTGATATGACTATCAACACCTATAAAATTCACAATACTCATCATGTAATAATTGATGAGATAGAGGAATTTATTTTGAATGGTTTTTCCATTAGCACTTATGAATTTCATAGTATTCACTATATGGTGAGAGATTTATATTTTGGAAAAATTGAGATAACATTTGAGGAAAACCAGATTGAGATATAAATTAATGATAGAGATAAATGGTTGCAAAAACCCTGATTTGGTTCACATAGATGGGACTAAGAGGATCAACTCACATTAGTCATCTAGTGTAATGAAAATAAACTATCTTGATTAGGATCATCATTAGCATATCATCATAGATCACTAAATAGAGATGTAATAGGTAGTCTAGGTATAGATAAGCACATGTATGCAAGCAAATATAAAATAAAACAAGATGCAAGCATGCAATGATAAGCAACTAAAAGAAATAGGCAACCAATGTAGACTCAAATATAATACCTTTTAAGATTCATTAAGTTCATTGATTCTTTAAGTTCTTGGTCATCAAGCATGGTGAGGTAATAAGTACGTGAACTAAACTTTATGGTTATGATGTATAGACCTAGCTAGTTAGGCTTAAATTTTCCTTTGAGATTGGTGTTGGTGTTCTATTGATTCTCTTTTAAAATTGTATCACCAACTTAAAATTAATAAGATTGTACCCTTTTATTATAAGCACATTTAAGACTTTGCTAGTATACCCATAGGTTCTCTAGGGCATGGATTCATTTTTTGTTAAGAAATTCCAACTAACTAAGATAGGCAAGATGAAATTCCTATTCAACAAAGGAGTCTTATAATAGAATGTGCAAGGAAGGAACCTTTATCTTAAAAGTAAAGATAACTTTAATTCCATAGACCAAAGCATAGGGTATTACACCAATGGAAGTTTGAATACTAGTGCCATAGGCCCACAAGGTGGGATACAACTAGAGATGTCAATATCAATTGGTATTATTGATGAGATTCTTAAGTATATTTATGTGAATCTTATTAAAAGCTTCAGGTTGGTCATTACCTTTAGGATAGTAAGGCATCAACTACTTGTGATAAATATTATATTTAGCATAATTTTTTTGGACATCCTTATTCTTAAAAAGTGTTCCATTGTCATAGATAAGCATAGAAGGAATGTCATAATATCTAGAGATTTGGTTTAGGATAAACTTTGAGACTTATACTCTAGTGTCTGAGGTTAAAGGCATGGCTTTAACCCACTTAGTGAAGTACTCAATAGTTATGATGATGAACTTGTGGCCATTAAATGATACTGGGTTGATATTTTGAATTATGTCTAAGACCTAGATAGAAAAAATACCAAGGAGAATATAAGAGTTGAAGATATTGGTATGGAGCATGGATACGATTATCATGCTTTTCATACTTATTGCACATCTTGATGTAGTCACAAGAGCATTTTTCATAAATTTCCATTAAAAACACATCCATATAATTTTCTTTGTGATGGAAACACCACTAAAGTGACCATTGCATGAGCCACCATGGTAAAATTTGATGACTACTTAGGATTTGGTAAAGGCTAGGAACCTAAGGAGAATACCATAAAGGGAATTATTGTATAATATATTGTTAATGATGGCATGCTTATAGGTGCATTTATTAAGGTTCTTATGCTCATGGTGGTTCAAACCATCAGTAAATGCCATCCCTAAGAAAGACAAATATATCCTTGCACAAAGGATTAGGATAAGGAGACACTTCTACAACATATACTCATATAGGAAGTTGGATAGACTCTAAGGTTGAAAACTCACTAATTTGTTGAATGATGATCATGGCTTGTTCATCATCCAACTATAAGGGGGTAAAGGATTCAACCAAGAAAATAACATCAATATGGAAATTACTAGATCTAGGAATATCTTTGATAGTCATTTTGTTGGAAATAGCTATTAGTTTAGCTACATTGTATTTTTATAGATTAAGTTTTTCTTCTTTTATTTAATAAACACCATTGACCTGGTTAACTACAATCTAGGAATATCCAAAAAATAAGAGGGTTCTAACTTGTAAATCTAATGCTATGCCACGAGGGGTTCACTTAGTTGAAAGCCTTCAAAACACGTGCATTCACAGGCTTATTAAAAAACTTCTTATTTTTAAAATTTACCACCTCCCATTTTAATTTATTAAACCTCTTGTGGTAAACCCCTATATAATAAATAATAACCCCTTTTCAAAACTTACCATTTTACCAAAAATAATTTGAATCAATTTTTAATATCCCTTAGTAGTTTTACCATTTTATCAATGTATAAATATTGAGCATGTTTGAATCCATCGAACTATCAAGTATTTATGAGAATAAAAAAATTAGTGGTTTGAGATCTAAATTAAAATGAAAATATGTATATTCTTGGTCTTCACACATTTCATTTAACTAGTATTATATAAGAGCAAGTTTTGATTATAATAATTATGAAAAATATATATTTTTTGTTTGTGGAAAACATCCCAGAAGGGATGCCACTTTTGGGTAAGACCCAAGGAGGTCATGGTATCTCTTTCACTAAAAATTCCTAGGGCTTACACCTAGCCTACCACCTTTAAAATGCACAAGGAGCATACTTGAAACATTATATAAGAGCAAGTTTTGATTATAATAATTATGAAAAATATATATTTTTTGTTTGTGGAAAACATCCCAGAAGGGATGCCACTTTTGGGTAAGACCCAAGGAGGTCGGGGTATCTCTTTCACTAAAAATGCCTAGGGCTTACACCTAGCCTACCACCTTTAAAATGCACAAGGAGCATACTTGAAACAACACAAAACAAGAACACACAAAAAGCTAAAATAAATAAAGCATACTCCTTGAGTGTGTCGACAACACAAAACAAGAACACACAAACACAAACACACAAAAAGCTAAAACAAATAAAGCATACTCCTTAAGTGCGTCAAAAATAAAAAGCACAATCAAACACAAAAAAAAAGACATGAACCACACAGAACACACAAACAACATAGGAAAAGACAATCAAATAAAATACACAATAAATAAATAAAATTAAAAAAAAACAACAAAAATAAACAACCCCAAAACATGAAACATACGGAGAAAACCAAAACAACATAACAAACACTACCATAATAAAACAACAAAAAGAAACAAAAAACCACAGAACATGAAACACACAGAAAAAACCCCCAAAAACAACAAAACAAAACAAAACCAAAACATAAACAAAAAAATGAATCAAGTACACCACAAACGAAATCCAAAAAATAAATATAAAAAAAACTAAGCTAAAGGAGCTATTGAAAAATCCAACAAAATACGATAACACTAAAAAACCAAATCTTAGTAAATTACCAAATATATCGGAAATTGGTTAGAAAAATAGCTAGAGCTTCCAACATTGCCATAAAGAGACTGACTATAAACCTTAGGATTATAGCATCACTATCCTTTTATTTGTATCTTGCTTCATTCCAGTTGGGACTATAGGCTGGTTACTTAGTACCATGACACTACTATTTGAATTTGTATGGTCTTTTTGGGGATCCATTTTTTTTGTAGTTTGAATCTATCCTTTTGTTTTGTACTTGGGTTGGTTTTCTACATTGTATTTTTTTCATTCCTGTTATTTCCTAGCATCAAGGCAGACTATTTTAATGATTTTTCATCATGCAATCCTTCCTGCTCCCTCTCTTCATCAGAATGTGTCTCCATAATAATTGTTTCCATTTGACTATCCTCATCATCTGCTTGCTCATATGTGGAGAGAATTTTAAAGGTGTTAGGAGAAATTACTGTTTTCTCTTTTGTTGCTATTATTTTTGTGTTTTTGTTGTTTACGGATTTAAAACCCTACCAAGTACCCAAATTATTTATCTTTTTTAGGGACCTTATGTGGGCAATCCTTGGCTAGATGACCATATTCATGACAAATTCTACATCTAAATGGAATATTTTCATAATCTACTACTTGCTCCCATATTTCTTTCCCACATTGTAAAGTAATCTTCTCTGGAAGTGGTTTGTCAAAATCAATAAAAAAAAAAATCCTTGCATAAATCATATGTTCTAAGTGTTGGGTGCAATCAAAAGTTGTCATGTAAACTCCTAAAGAATTTCCAATTGTTGTGAATATCTTTGGATGTTAGTATTCTATTGAAAGACCAAATAAATGGACCCAAACAAGGGCAGTTGATGGCATCTCTTCCTCACATTTGAACTTGGTATGCCAGGGCTTCATGAAGATCCCTACCCTACCAAAAAACCATGGCCCCCCTTGAAAAATCTTCTCCCTATCTTCTTCATTATCAAAAAAATAAGAAAGTAGTTATTAGGGTAAGTAAAAATTTGGAACTTACCTGTAGTGCTCCAATTTTTGGTAGCCCATTGCTTGAAGGTAGCAAGAGTCGATCATAATCCCATGAATCAATAAATTATGCTTTTTCTCTCAATCACATCTATTCCTTTATAGAGATCCGTTATTTCCAACTTCACTACTGGGGATCCATTAGTTACTTTCATGCAACCCATCTTTGTTTTTCTTGAATCAACCTTTGGCATCCTCAATGGTTTCCTTGGTAATCATTTATTGTATTCCCCTCCTATTAGATATGGTCCTCGATGGATTACTTATTTAAAATTTATTTTTGGATCAATGCATGCATCTTTGTTGAAACCCTCCATCTAGAATCAAATAAACCCTATTTTCATTCAAACAAACCCTAATTCCTACTTTCATCCAAGCAAACAAATCCTAATTTTGTTCAATCAGGAACCTCACACCAGTGATCGTATGAGACCCCATACCAAATAGGTAAACTCTTAAATTAAAACTCAGATGGTGGATTTGGAATATTACATTTGCATTCACAAGCATTGCGCCTGGGGTCTGCTTTTTATCCTGTCTTGATTTAGAACCGCTTAATCATCAATGACATAGAGCGATTATGATTTTCCCTCATGGTCTTCGACTTCCGCTATGTTATATTCTTGTTTGGTGTTTGACAAATAATAGGAATTTCATTCAAACGTAATGTTTCGATCATCCGCTTCAACTAGAGCATGTAGTACCACGAGGTAATTTTACAATTTCTCATTATGAAAAAGAAAATTACATAGATATAAATTGAAATATTTTATAAAATTGTTCAACTACTTTGATGCTTGAAATTTATCAATTTATTTTACTTCATTAAGAAATATAAAAAATGACTTCAAATACATACAAAAATATTCTAAATTTAATAACATCCATATGATAATGAGTTTTCCAAAATCTAGTTCTTTGTCTTCATGGATGGTGGTAATCTTATGTCTCCAAACATTATATGAATGAATGATGAATTATATATTTTGATATCCTTTAATTCCAATGGTAATATGCAAATAGTTATCATGGAATGGAACCTTCTAATTGTTTTTTAAATTGAAATAAACTTAGAAGAAAGAAATAAATTATATTGATTTCATGAGTGACAAAAGCATATCATTGGCACTTTATAATATGGATTCTAAAAACATGGGTGATATAGAGCTAATAGAAATACAAGAGAGCCAACAAAGATAACTTGATTCTAATAATTACTGAAAGAAATATGCATATCTAGATGGTTTGAAGAAAACACTTGGATATATAAGCATCAACAAAGTTAAACAAAACCTATGTTTGCTTGACCAAGTTTTGGCTCATCATCCATGAGTTGAATGTCACATGAACATGAAATAAAAGGAGTTATAAGTTAATTCTTTGACCCTATGTTTACTACAATAAAGTAAAGAGACTACAATAATTGATTTTGTATCTTGTAATTGGGTGCATCTATAAGTGGGATGGTCCATCATGATGGCATACAAAGAATCCATGTTTTTTTCCATCCATATGCAAAAAATATGAATAATAGTCAATTTCATAGCAAACTCCTGCAAACTTATTTCGAGTAGTAAAAATATAAGTGGAAAATATACAAAGACTGCCAAATGGCTAGGAAGCAAGTCAATCCAATTATATGGATTAATGATTGAGATAAATAGAAATAAGGGTAAGGGAATACAAGAGAAGATAAATATGCTCTCATACTCTCACTCTAGAAAAAGATCTCAAGAAGTTCACAAATTAGACTTTTGATTCCACAAGCCATGTGGCTCATGAAGCATGATTCAAGTTAAATGATAATTTCTTTTGAATATTTGAGATTATAACAAAAGATAAGGCTCTTTATATTGTTTTGCATATCAAAGAAACAACACTTGAATGGTACAATAGTATTAAAAAATACATATGGATAAAAAAATTGTACATGTTTGGTCCAATCTTAAAACCTTAATGGTCAAAAGGATAAGCTTTGAAAACAATCAAACACCTTCACAAAATAGGTAGAAATTAAACAATTGGAATAAAGAACAAAGTAAAATCACCAAAACATAATGGAAAGACTTAATTACTTCTATAAAAATATTATCTCCTTCAGCAGAGAGAACACAATTACCATAGCAACTAATATTAACAGTGACACAATGATATCTGCCTCAGGTTCCAAAACTTAATTTTCCCATATGTACACTTATAATCAATGATGACTGTACCTCATTCAAATTTGACAAGAAAATAAAATCAAGATAAAATTCAAGATCCAAATAGGAAGGATTGTGATCAAGTGGCATTGGCTCAACCAGTTAATTCCTCAATATTTAAAGAGGAGACCAAGATTTAAATCTTGTCTGGCAATACATGGATAATATTATTAGCTTTTGAAGCTTATTACTTAAGATTAATAATCCAGTCCCTTTTCACCCAGGTGTTGTAGGTGATTTGGAGAGGGGAGGGCAATCCTCCAAGGGAGGTCCCAGGTTCGAATCTCCACCCTACCAAAAATCTGAATTGGGTATCCAAAATCCAATTGATAATGTTGGTGTGGGCAGGGCTGGGTGCGACCCCTGGGTGACTTTAACGGTGTAGAACCCCCTATTCGTGGTCTCTTAGACCAAGGCAACCCCTCAAGGATTTTTCGCTTAAAAAAAAAAAGATTAATAATCCAGAATATATGAAATAAATTCACAATCCAATGTATATGATAATAGTAATATTATGAATATATAAAACACATAAATAACTCTAATATCTACTCCTAAATATGGCAAAAATAAATACTCGCGAAAATGGTGCCATAGTACTAAAAGAACCAAGTAATGTTATTACAAGTCATGTCACTTACATCCTTACATTACTATGTGTATATAATGTAATGTGAATCTTCATATGGAGCACTTTTGGCCTTCACACATCTAAACTCTTCATATACCTAATCTATGGACTCATGTGCACATGGACTATTATGCAAATTTACATTATTGAATATTATATACACTTGTACATTTATTACATTACATAAAGTAAAGCCTAATCTAAGACATGTACCAAATAATGTAATATATTCCAACAAATATTCAAGCTTTGTCATAATGCCACTATGTGGTGATAATGTAATATAGGTGGGACATGTTTCAATCCCATATAACCAATTAAAAAAATTAGGAAGGCTTGAGCACATAAACTCATAATAAAGTTTACAAAATCAACAAATAACATCCACTAGAGCAACATGACCTTTTATAATAAAATAATAAGTCAAAATTTACATTGATAAAGAATACCAATAGATGTTATATTGCATATCCAAACTAGCCACATGGTTGGAAATACATCACGACTTTCTCTTGTAGTCATATTTATCATGAGCATCTCACTAGGCGAATCAACCCATGTGCATCCAAAAATCAGATTGTGAACTTTGGTTGGAGGCGGCACCAAGTCAAGTACCACCCCATATTTATTTAACACTACCTTTAAGAAAAATAAATATTAACACAAAAACTAGCCTTGGTTCTATAACTAAAAATCACATGATAAATAGAACTATTGTCATAAGAATTCTCTCTCAAAAAGAGGAGTGCAAAGTCCTCCCTCAAATGGACTCATAGATGCATCATAGCCATCTGTTAGATAAAGTACAAGAGCGTATGTAGTAATCATCATTGCATTTCCAACCAAATGTCATCATAGGTAAATTGCAAAAATTAATTCTACTTCATAATTAATGTTTTCAACTGCCTACAACAAACAAATATGTTAACTTCAAAGTGCAACTAATCATTTTTAAGAACTAAAAGAGATCATTAATGTCAAACTCTTATCATAATAGCTACTTTTTAGCATGCAGTTTGTAGTTTCCCAAACATCATGAATGAGTATGCCTTTGATACAGGCCAAATACTACTTTCACAAAATTCATAAATAACTTCATGGAAATTATCATGGCTCTCTTGGATTTATTATCTCTAAAAATTATTTATATTGTTTGCATTTAACTACACAATATCATTCTTCAGATAACCACTCTAGCATTTTCCATCTAACCAAACTAGCATGTAGAACACCTATTACTAATAAATAACACACTAAGAGAGCCAATTATTTATCTTTGTCTACCTTACATGCTAGAACTATTTCAACAAAATAATTAAAAAATATATCTTCAAGGATTTTACCATCCAAGAGGGAGGGTAGACATCCACAAAGTTCCCAAGAAACTTTATTTTTAGTTTTGACGTCATTGTGTAAGTAAAATGCTCATTTTTAGCATATGCTATGCTCATTGGAGGGTGATGGCTAACCTATCACCAAAAATGAGAATTTCTTTGAGTTTAAAAAATACTAGGCCAAAGGTATACAATAATAGCAAGAAATAGTAGGCTAGGCCTGAAGAGAAATTATAATGCAAACCATATTAAAGTTATTTCAAGATAATAAGTAAGCTCGTTAGAACAAACAAATCCAATCTACTTGTTCTGTAATAAATTTAATCCCTCCATGATTTACCATTAAATAGGTTTTCTCCAAGGATAGGATTAAAAGGCTTCCAAGTCCTCTAATATGCATAATAGATAGAAATTATCCATGAAGCTGAAAAGATAATAATTTGAACTATGTCAAGATAATAGAGAGTTGGTTATGAAACAATATGTTTAGCTTGAATAAAAACTATATTAAAAACAAATCAAAATCTAGAGTTCCAAAGGTAAGCCATATAGTCTCACCCATACTAGAACTTTGCTTATCGACTCTTTTAGAGGGTCAAAACCAGGGTGCCACTATTTGAGATACAAACTAGAGTTGCCCATGAACCATAGGCCTCCATTCAACACATTAAGCAGGTCTTCTTCACATGTGAAGGTTGCAAAGAAGAAACCTTTGGGTAAGATGGAGAAGTCCACTTGCACTTTGAGTTTCTATATAGAGTTGGCCCAAGTGATAGGGGTATCCTCTTTCGAGTTTGAATCCCCTTGTTTTACTTTTGGTTGCTCCACAACCACTTGCTTCCCACTTATTTTATCCACTGAGGTAGGAGTTGGACCGGGTAGTTTTGGTTTTGGGTGGTCCTGGTACATTACCTTAAGAGGGAAATTTCCTTTACCTTTGTTCTTCTAGGGTGGAGAAAGGCTTCCTGTGACTCATACCTTCTCAGTATGTGCCTTGCTCATTTTTTCCTTCCCTTTTTTAGGACCAAGTTCATGTTAGAGAAGTTCAAACTTCTTTTTTAGATTCTAATGGCAATGGATGCTAAGATGGCTTGTTTCATGGTACCATTGACATATGAAGGGGAGTTTCTCATAGTCCAATACATCCTTGTGTGATCCCAATTTCAAAGCAAGGTTGGTTTCTTTTGGGAGAGGATTTTGGATATCAAGGTTAACACAAACTTGTACAATAATTAAATTCTTCCTATTATGAAATTTTCCATCCACTGCCATGAAATCACCAAGAGCATTGCCAATGATTTCTACTACCTTGATATTCTAGAGTTTCAAATGTAAGCTATATAGTCTCACCCATATTGGAAATTTGCTTACCAAATATTTTAGAGTATCAAAACTAGGGTGCCATTGTTTGAGGTACATACCATATTTACCCTTGAACCATTGGCCTTCATTCAACACATTAAGTAGATCTTCTTCACATGTGAAGGCTACAAAGAAGAAACCTTTAGGTAATATGGAGAAGTCCACTTGCCCTTTGAGTTTCCATTTGCAGTTAGCCCAAGTCTTGAGACTAATAAGTCAGGCCATGCTCCTATGAATTTACCTATGACACATCACTTGAGGTATTCTAGAGATTCATCAACAACTTCATCTACAATAGTAATATACAAGGTCATCCCTACAATAGGAAGTGATGGCTTGGTGGGATATTGCCCTTCTCCTGAGCACCTCCCTTTCTTGAATGGGTTTTGAACCAGATCTAGGATAGATATGGGGGGAAAGCTCCAACTAGGTAGGGTTGAATGAGGATCCCATACATACTGTAGATGGGGCACATCCAAAATTTATCATTGGAGATGAAGATTGGTAGTAAGTAAGGAGAAGGAACAAATCCACCCAATCTAGAAAGGGATGTCCTCAGGAGAAGGGAAAATATCCCCCCAAGCCATAATTTCCTACTATAGGGATGAACTTGGATATTACTTTTACAAACTAAGTTGTTGACAAATCTCTGGAATGCCTCAAGCAATGTGTCATAGGAAAATTTATAAGAGTGTGACCTGATTTGTTAGCTCTCAATACTTGGGTCAACTCCAAATAGAAACTCAAAGGACAAGTGGACTTATCCATATTACCCAAAGGTTTCTTCTCTACAACATTCACATGCAAAGAAGACCTACTTAATGTGTTGAAAAGAGGCCCATGGTTCATGGGCAACTCTAGTCTGTATCTCAAACAATAGCACCCTGGTTTTGAATCTCTGAAAGAGTCGATAATCAAAGTTCCAGTATGGGTGAGACTATATGGCTTACCTTTGGAGCTTTGGAATGTCAATTTAGAAGAAAGCATTGATAAAGCTCTTGTTTATTTCATGAAAATGGATGGAAACTTTCATAATATGGAGAATGTGATTACTGCACAAATGTATGTTAACCTTAACATCCAAAATCCTCTCCCAAAATAAATCAACCTTGATTTGAAGTTGGTCTCACACAAGGAGATGTTGTACTACGAGAAACTCCCCTTCAAATGTCAATGGTGTCATGAAATAGGCCACCTCAGCATCCATTACCCTCAAAATCTACAAAATGAGTATGAACTTCCCTAGCATGAATCTATTCCTAAAAAATTGAAGGAAAAAATAAAAAAAGGCACATAATTAGAAGGTAGGAGTCACAAGAAGCCTTTCTCCACCCTGGTAGAATAAAGGTAAAGGAAATTTCCCTATTAAGGTAATGGACCAAGAACACCCAAAACCAAAACTATCTTACCCCACTCCTACCTCAGTGGAGAAAAGGAGTTGGAAGCAAGTGGTCATGAAGCAGCCAAAAGTAAAACAAGGGGACTCAAACTCATATGAGTATACCCCTATCACCGATAAATGATATCAACCTTTGAGAAGACTACTAAAATTTTAGGAGAGATGACCCCCAAGGTACTTAAGACCTAGAAGAAAATTCCACACACAACTGTAGGTCCTAGACCAAGAGGTATACCTCGAGTTGATGAAACTAAAAGAAAGTTAATAGAGAAATAAATAGTAGAAGGAAGATATTCCACTTTGGAAAAAACCGCTAAAGGGAGGAAATAATAGTAATCTCATGGAATGTGAGGGGATTGAATACCCCCAACAAAAGAAGACTATTCAAGTCTTTCATTTAGAAGCACATGCCAAACATCATATTATTTCAAGAGACAACACTCAACGAAGAGAATAGTGCAAAGTTCTTAGAAGCCACTTGGTGCAAAGACTAGCATAGCAAGAGCATCCCAAGGAGCTTTTGGGGGTCTAATCATAGCATGGAGGAAGGAATAATTCAAAGGAGCTCTTGTATGCAAGTCTAACAACTAGGTAACCATCAATTTTATATCTACAAACAATAGTTTTCATAACTAATATTTATACCCCAAACCACCCTCGTGTTGGGCAAAATATTGGTTAGTTTTCTATAGTTCAATTAATTACCTCCATTTAATTGTCAACCCGGGGTAGCTCGTAAAC